>CM039122.1:64585706-65132608 GCA_022036555.1 Microstegium vimineum
CGCTCTCCCCGCACGCGAGCTCGCGCGCTTCGCTTCACGACTCCTCATCCGCAAGCTCCTTCTCGGCGGGCGGCGGACCAGGAAGGCGGCGGCGGCGGCGGAGGGACCCGCCATCGCCATCCCCACCAGCAGCCCCAAGATCGACTTCAAGACCGGGGTGGACCACTTCTGCCTCCACCCCGGCGGGACGGCGGTGATCGAGGCGGTGAGGAAGAGCCTGGGGCTCACCGCCCACGACGTGGAGCCGGCGAGGATGACGCTGCACCGGTGGGGGAACACGTCGGCGAGCAGCCTCTGGTACGTGCTCTCCTACATGGAGGCCAAGCGGAGGCTGAAGAAAGGGGACAGGGTGCTCATGGTCACCTTCGGCTCCGGCTTCAAGTGCAACAGCTGCTACTGGGAGGTCACTAGAGACCTCGACGACGCCGGCGCCTGGGAGGACTGCGTCGACGACTACCCGCCGCAGACGCTCGTCAACCCCTACATGGACAAGTTCGGATGGGTCAATGACATCCAAGGCCAGGGGAACGGCTTCGTATTTTAATTAATCATTTTTATATTATTTTATAACAAAAAAAGAAAAGAACTCAATTATTATTCAATTATGAATTAACGCCATCCGATCAATTTTCAGAAGTAAAACTTAAAAAAAATTCTCAGTTATAAATACTCTTGCAACGAGACAGGGGAAGGAAGGTAGCTATTTCAGATTGTTATATATTGGTAAAAAAAAATGACAAGTGTACGTATATACGAAATACAAATGGAATTCTTTTCTGTCTGGTGTATAAGTATACTTGTAAATAATGTTTAGGGGTCGCAACGCAACGCAAAGCATGCATGTGTGCGTATGTGCTCTGTAGCTAGCCTGTATAGTGAAAACATGTATGCTCTGCAACTGCAAAGAAGGTTTTTTTTTTAATAGTAGGGCGTGCAAGAAAAAAGATATCCTACAAAGTGTGTCGTGGCAGGAACATTTGTAAGCGTGGGTTTGTATATCAAGTACTCCTTCCATCCCAAATTGTAAGTCATTCTAAGAATCTTGAAGAGTCAAAGCATCTCAAGTTTGACCAAAAATTATAGACAAAACTATAAAGATTTATAACATCAAATATGTATACTATTGACATCATAAATATTATTAGATTGTTATATAAGTTTGGTCAAACTTGAGAAACTTTGATTCTTCAAGATTCTTAAAATGACTTATAATTTAGGATGGAGGGAGTACATTTTGCAAGAACATACATACACTTGTTTTAGCTAAAAGCTTCCGAGATGTATGTCCTGGCTCCAGCCAGCCAGTCAATATTTAGTTGACTTTTTCAGATAGCAAAAGCAAGCTAGTAAAAACCAACTTACAAGCTTCGTTATTTTATTTGCCGGTCTGAGCAATGTTTCAAACAAACATGCGGTGCACACACCATTAACGTTGCTTTGCTGTCAGAGGTCTGCGTTGGTGCAGGCAATGCAATGCAATGGCGATCAGAGAAAGCCAGGTTGAGGTACAGCTAGCTGAGCCTGAGGAACATGCATGGATGGGGACCACCAGGACGTGTACGCCGCCATCGTCACACAAGAGGAAGAGGCCCCTAGCGACAAGAGCAACCTACTGTAGTACATTATTGAATACCCTAGTTACTTCTCCATCGGTGCTCTGCCGCGAGCTTCTCCTTCGTCATGATTCATTCATGAGCTAGTGAAGTACAACAATGGTGAAGACGGCAGAGGAAAACCGCCGGCGTGCATTTGATGCGAAGCCTCCCATGTTGGTAAGGTTGCACAACGATATGATGGCACAAGAGACAGTGACAAGAAACGGACAGCATGGATGCTTGATGATCGACTTGTGATATGCGTATATATGCATCCATCTATATAACCTTCCTACAGTAGTTCCTATAGAAGGGTAGGTACGTAATTAAAGGTTCTTTTGAGTAGGAGTGTTGTGTGTGATGGATACACGGTATATATAAATGTAGTAACAAAAGGATGGTGCCTTTGCTAGCTTAATTTGTGACATGAACCAATGCAACAAGCAAGATATTCGATACGGCACCGACCTCCTCATCTTCTTCTCCAACGGCCAATGCAGATCTCCGTAGTATGCTCACTCTTTATGGTACGGATGTTAATTGTAAAGCCGACGGACTAGATAGATCCTAGAGGAACTTCATCGGATTGACTAAAATCATTTCGCTTTCCCTATAACAAGCAACAAATAAAGAGAATTCAGGTAAAAAAAAAAAGCACATTCTAGTATATCATCTTTCCAATCTTCTTTTCCTAAATTTTCTCCCAATTCCTCAAAATTCTCCTCTCTCCTTCCTTTCCTTACATTTCCACTAGCTCTGGACAGTTTTGATATAAAATCTATCTTCATCCAAGTTCTTGTAAAGAATTTATGAATTATTTTGGATTCAATTATTTATAGGGCATTTTCAGATGTCTACCTTTGTTAATCGATTTATTTAGAGACGAACGCTTAGACACTACTACAGAATCGGCAATCACTGCCGGCCCATCACTGCCGGTTTTGTTTGGGCCGGCAGTGATGCCCCTTCACTGCCGGTTCTTTCTCTGACAGGCCCCCAATTATTGGGGGCAGAGGCTGAACCGGTAGTGAAACACCACATCACTGCCGGTTCGTGGCTTAAACCGGCAGTGATGCCTCTCGGCCCTATCACTGCCGGTTCAAGCCACGAACCGGCAGTGTTGTGGTGTTTCACTGCCGGTTCGTGGCTCCAACCGGCAGTGAAACGTTGTACAATATAAGGCACACGAGCTCCTGTCCCTCCTCTGCTCCAACGGTGCAGAATAGTGCGTGAGGAGCTCCATCTCTCCATTGTTGCGGCTAGTGGATTTCTTGATCTCCATTGTGGACTCCTTTTCACTCTTGGATCCTCATATCTTCTTGCTCTTGGTTAGTAACAAGCATAATTCTTTAGCATTGTTGGTTTACATTGTGTCAATTTGTGTTAGAGCTATGCTACTTTTCATGATCAAGAACAGGGATGTTATAATTTGTGTCAATTTTTTGTAGCTTTTAGATCCAAAATTATTTAGAAAAATTGTAGCACTTTGTTTTTATTGGGTAATTATTGTATAATCATTGAGTAGCTAGGTTCGAAAGATTCGTCTCAGAAATTATGGATAAAAATTGTAATTAGTTATATTTATTATTTACATTTAATACTCAATACATGCATGAAAGATATGATGAAATGTGGAATAGATTCGGTATTTATTACTTAGATTTAATACTCCATACATGTATTTAATACTCCATGCTTCCATTGTTATCTATTTGTTCTCTTTATTTTTATAGCGCGACCAAATTCAAATTATATCGAAAAATATTGTTCAAAAATGCTTCTATTAATATGTTCCTATGTTTCCTCTGCTCTGTCCATCTTATTTTATCAGTGCAAACATGGATCGAGGGTGGATGTACAATCTGTCACATACAGACCCACGGTACTTGACGGGCATCGACGATTTCATCAAGCGAGCTAGAGTCAATGCTGGGGACTCACATCTTGTATTCTGTCCATGCAAAGACTGCAAGAATACGAGAAAATGGGGCGACGTGGAGCATATACGTTTGCACTTGATCATAAGGGGGTTTATGAGAAACTACACGATTTGGACTTTGCATGGGGAGGTTGGTCAAAATGTTAATGATGATGTGCTCATGCCTAGTGTAGCATTATTGCCTGTTCATGATTACACAGAAGATGTGCCTACCAATGATGATGTGTTTGTGAATACATTAGCTGACGACACTGAGGAAAATGATGGTATTTCACAGCTTCTACATGATGTGCATGGGGGATTCCTTAGTGCTTCACAGTTGAAAAAACTGGAGATGATGAGAAAGGATGCGAAAACACCATTGTTTCTGGGCTGCCCAATAAGCAAACTGGAAGCCAACATCATGCTATTGGAGTTCAAATCAACGAATGGGTTGAGTGATAAAGGCTTCGATAACTTGTTAGTTATACTACATAAACTGTTCTCGGAGGCCGAGTTAGCAGAAAAGGCTTACCTTGCGAAGCAAATGATTTGCCCAATTGGCCTCGAGGTTGAGAAAATCCACGCGTGTTCCAACGACTGCATATTGTACCGTGGAGAGAAATACAAAGACTTGGATGCGTGTCCCAAGTGTAAAACTCCCCAATACAAGCAAGGGCCATCAAATGATGGAAGCAAGACCAGAGGAGGGCCAGTAAAGTCCGTGTGGTATTTTGCTATAGCTCCACGAGTACATAGGTTGTTTGCAAATGAGAAGTCAGCCAAGCTGTTGCATTGGCACGGCGAAGAGCGAAAGAAAGATTCAATGATGAGACACCCCGCCGATGGGTCGGACTGGAGGACTATCAACACTATGTTCTATAAGAACATCGGTGGAGAGGTAAGACATTTGTGGTTTGCTTTGAGCACGGATGGGATGAACCCGTTTGACCAGGTGAGAACCAATCATAGCACTTGGCCAGTGACGCTATGTATATACAACCTTCCACCCTGGCTTTGTATGAAACGGTCATACGTCCAGATGCAATTACTAATCTAAGGACCAAAACAACCTGGTAATGATATTGATGTGCTTCTACAACCAGTGATCGATGAACTACTACAGATGTGGGAGACGGGTGTGAAGGATGTTTGGGATGAGTACAAGAAAGAACATGTCACGGTAAAGGCTGTACTTATCGCTACAATCATCGACCTACCAGGGCGAGGTTTCTTGTCTAGAGAGAAGACAAAAGGATACACTGGGTGTGTCGAGTGCTTGGACGAGATTGATGCTACACATCTACCAGAAAACAGGAAGATGGTCTACATGGGACACCGTAGGTTCCTACGTCGTGATCACCCTTACCGTAGGAATACAAAAGATTTTAATGGGACTACTGAGAAACGTGGACCTCCAAAGTATCGAGACGGGAAACAGATGCTTCAACAATTAAGCAAACTCACAAATGTTGTCCTTGGGAAGGGGGACGGGGCAGTAGCAGCGCCAACCGATAGTATCTGGAAGAAAAAATCAATCTTCTGGAAACTACCTTATTGGCCACTTTTGAGTGTACGTCACTGTCTTGATCCAATGCACATAACTAAAAACGTGTGCGGTAACACACTTAACACGTTGATGAACACCGGGGGAACAAGCAAGGATTCTCTCGCGACACGCTTGGACATGCAACACCTGGGCCTCAGGAAGGAGTTACACCCAGTAACTCTTGACAATGGCCGCTTGAAACTTCCGGTGGCATCATGGACACTGAAAAAGAAGGAAAAAGAAATGCTTATTTCTTTCTTCAATGATCTCAAAGTACCGAGTGGCTACTGTGGGAACCCGAAGAGGCTAGTTAACATGACAGAACTTAAGTTTAACTATGGTTCTATGAAGGCCCATGATTGTCATGTCATAATTACTCAGCTGCTCCCAGTTGCCCTGCAAGGTATCCTCCCCGACAAGGTCCGCGCTCCAATCATAAAGTTGTGTTCGTTCTTCAATGCGGTCTCTGAAAAGGTCATTGAAGTGGACAGGTTAGACCACCTGAAGCAGGAGATAGCCAAGATTATATGCAGGCTTGAGATGCATTTCCCACCGACTTACTTCGACATTTCAGTGCACCTACTTGTTCATCTTGTGGATCAAATAAAATCCCTTGGCCCAATGTACCTACACCAGATGTTTCCTTTCGAGAGGCTGATGAAAGTTTTCAGGCGGTATGTTAGGAATAAATTCAGACCAGAAGGGAGCATGGTAGAAGGATGGTCAACAGAAGAGGCTATTGAGTTCTCCACATATTATCTGGACATCAAGCGGGTTGGAGTTCCAGTATCTCATCACGATGGAAGACTAGGGGGCAAAGGAACAATAAGTGAGAAAGTTGTCAAAATGGACGAGTCGTCTCCTTCAGACAAGCACACTTCGCTGTTCTCCAGCAGGCCGACGGTGTGATGGCATACATTGATGAGCACAAGCAGTTTCTGCAAATTAAGCACATAGGGAGGTCACAGGCTTGGCTTGAGAAAAAACATAAGGAGGAATTCGGTGACTGGTTCCGACGCCAAAGGCTAGGAAAGGTGACGGGATGTCAGCTAGATCTCTTAGCCCCCGGACCTTTGACTACGGTAATGAAGTACCAAGGATATCAAATAAATGGTTTTACATTTAACACGAAAAAACAGGACGGAAAGAGCACGGACCAAAACAGTGGCGTTCGTTTCGACGCCCACGATGAGTACGGCACGGTGGTGGCAACATACTATGGTTTCATAGATGAGATATGGGAGCTAGACTATGGACATCAGTTGAAAGTTGCTCTTTTCCATTGTCTGTGGGTCCGGCTGAATGAAATCAACACCGACAAGGATGGGTTCACTACCGTTGATCTATCCAAGACCGCATACAGAGATGACCCCTTCGTCCTTGCAAAGGATGTTTTGCAAATCTTCTATGCAAGGGATAACAATACAAATGGAAGACGACATGTAGTATTGCAAGGCAAAAGGAAGATTGTAGGTGTCGACGGAGTGACAGACGAAGAAGAGTACAGAGGTTACGAACAAATGGCTCCTTTTGGGGCGGACGTTACCCTACATGTCCTTGAAGAGGGTGACGAACCTGCTTACCTCCGGAGTGATCATGATGAGGCCATCATCGTGCCTGCACCGTGAATTGTTAGAGTACCATAAACTATGTAATCCTTAATGAAATGTTGTTTTAGTAATTTGAGATCGTATGGAATTCTAGAGATTGTTGAGTTGTACCACATTGTTGATTGATGTATGCCATGTCAAAAGGGATTCCAAAACTATAAATAATTAGACCTTGAGTGTATAAGCAATAATGTAGAGCTACTCAAAACTAGCAAAAGTTATGTTGGAAGATTTTCAACTTCTATTCAAATTTTTGGAGTAATTACAAAGGGGGTATTTGAATTTTAAACCCTTATTCAAATTCAAACTGGAATTCCAAAACTATAAAGAATTAGACATTGAGTGTATAAGCAATAATGTAGAGCTCCTCAAAACTAGCAAAAGTTATGTTGGAAGATTTTCAACTTCTATTCAAATTTTTGGAGTAATTACAAAGGGGGTAATTGAATTTTAAACCCTTATTCAAATTCAAAATGAAATTCAAAAACTATAAAGAATTTGAATATGCTAATTCAGCAAAAGTTGTAGAGAATTAAAAATTATGCAACTTCTATGTTTGGAGTTTTTCAAGTTCTAGTAAAAAATCAGGAGTAATTTGAATTCTAAAGCAAAAGACAGATTTAAAAAATACATACATCACTGTCGGTCATAGAGGAACCGGCAGTGATGTCCCCTATCACTGCCGGTTCTAATAACCAACCGGCAGTGATGCGAGATCATCACTGTCGGTTCAAAAGAACCGGCACTGATGCGCCCTCATCACTGCCGGTTCTTAGTACAAACCGGCAGTGATAGGGGACATCACTGCCGGTTTGTAACAAGAACCGGCAGTGATGAGGCGGACTATATAAGGAAAGGGCGCGGTCTGAAATTTTCAGACTCGCACCCTTCCACACTTAGCCAATTCTGTTCGACGCTGCCGCTCTGCTCGACGCCGCCCGAGCTCACCACTGCACGCCGCTGCCTCTCAACCTCGACGACCTCCCCGCCCCAGCTAGAGCTTGGCGCCGCTATAGCCCGACGCTGTTGCAGCCTGACACCGCCGCCGCCGCCACCCACGGACGCCGCCGCAGAAGGATGCCACGCAGAAGGACGTTGCCGCCCACGGACTTCCCTCACGACGGCACAGGACCTATCCCGACCTCGCAGCACCTCGCCGCCACCCAGACGTCACCGCCACCCAGGCCCAACCTCGGCGCAAGAGCTCGGAATCCGGCCCCCGACCTCCACGGTGAGCTCCAATGGCCATGCCTGCGACGTGTTCGACGAAATGCCACAGTGAGGACTGCTAGCTAGTTGCTACTTGGCATGCATGGAGAGAATAGGAAGGGGGAGAGGGAAGATGGAGGGAGAGGGAGGAAGTAGGAGGGAGAAGGAGAAGGAGAGGATGCTCCACCGAGGAGAAGGGAGGAAGGAGGAAGAGGGAGGAAGAAGGAGATAGCTTAGATAAATATAGATAACTTATATATGTCATCATCCTATGGTTTCATAGAGAGATATAGATAGAGAAAGGTTGCTTAGATAGAGAGAAAGATATGCTTGTATATATGATTCACTTATGATAGATTCACTTAGATATGTATATGCCATGGCACATATTGATTCATATATACATGTCACATGTTGATATTGATGCTTGTAGGTATATAGATAGATAGAGATAGAGAGATAGGGAGTTAGAGATGGCATATGCTATTGCAAATGCTATTGCGAATCATGACTTATATATATTATATCATATATACATGGCTTTATATTGTGAGTTGTACCTATGGCTTTATAGATAAAGAGATAGAGAGATAGCATGACTTAGAGATATAGATTAGTGGAATATTTTGGAAGATTTTGGCTATGGCTTTATATTGTGACTAATCTCTATATACTTGTATATGGCTTTATATTGTGACTAATCTCTATATACTTGTCTATATACTTGTCTATGGCTTTATATTGTGACTAATCTCTATATACTAATCTCTATATAAATATAGAGAGAAAGATAGAGAGAAAGATAGAGATAGAGAGATATAGAGAGATATAGAGATATAGAGAGATAGAGAGATAGAGAGATAGAGAGATATAGAGAGATAGAGAGAGATAGAGAGATAGAGAGATAGAGATAATACCTATGTATGGCTTATGTATGGCTTTTGAGTCTATCTATCTACCTATGAGCTAATACCAATAATCGAAATTCATGTCCAGAAACATAACAATTAAGCGCCGATTCACCACCCGTCGTCCTGCGACCGAAGCCGATGACCAAGGAACTAGTGGTGGCGGTGCTGAACGTGACCAAGGAGCCGATGACAACCAGCAAGGGGATCAAAGACCTTGGAGCCCTAGCCATATGCTAAACCTAGAAGAGGGCCAACAAGACGAGGTAATAACTTTGGTCATACCTAAAACACAGTAGATATAGCCATAAAAGTTTGATGGGGACTTATTTATAAATTTTGAAGCAGGTTCCGCCGGAAGGTCCAAGTACTGGTGAGAGTTCCAGAAGGACTAAGCGTGGTGCAACAAAGCTCCCTCAGACAAGTAGACACTTACACATCTCTCAGTTCGATCAAATAGGGGAGCCGGTGGAGCCACGAGAAGTATTGGGCCCATACAAGAGTACCATCGGGGCACTTGTAAGGGACTTCATCCCGATCAAATACAGGAAGTGGAATGGAAGTGAGCAAGACCCGTGGAGGGTTCCAGAAGTTGAGAAGGAACTAGTTTGGAACAAGCTCAGAGGGTATTTCACTTTCCCTAATGATTGTGATGAAGCGACAGTCAAGAAGAGGGCCAAGGAAATCATGGGTCACTCCTTCAAGAATTTCAAGGGAAAGTTGCACAAGCTCATCAAGGAGGAAAAAGAACCGAATTTTGCGGGAGGTGAATTCAGCAAGCAGAGGGACTTCTAGGAGGAGTTCAAGGCTTACAAGCTATCCGATGAGGCCAAGGCATCAAGCGAAAGAAACAAAGCAAACTCGCTTAGGTCAAATAATCCTCACCGCCTAGAATCGCGTGGGTACGTAAGGAAGATTCCGGATTGGGATGCCCAAGTCTAAGCACTAGAGCAGAGCGGCGTCACGCCTCAGACAAGCGATTGGCAGCCCAGATCAGTGAACTACCTACTCGCAAGGGGGGCACGATACAATCCTGACGGGAGCCTTTCCGCTAGGACTGAACCCGTCAACGATCTCCTCCAGAAGGTTTCCACGATCACTGAGGAAGTGCATAGAGGGGCCCGCAGGTCGGATAGAGAAAATGGCGTGCTCACGCAAGCACTTGGAAACAAGGAGCACCCCGGTCGCACTAGAGGAGCCGGGATAATTCCTTGGGAGAAAGCATTTGAAAGTGAATCCGCTTCCTATAGGGGTCGGGCAAGGGCTAGAACGCAAAGAGAAGAGGAGTTCCAAAAGATGCGACAGGAGCTAGAACAGAGTATCGAAGCACGGATAGCTGCTTAGGTGGCGAGCGCTATGCAATCCATGTGTTCGAGCCAAGGGCCGCATACAATCCCGGTTTTGAATAGCCCAGTGCCCGGCAAGGGCCGCAGTAGCTGTGGCTCAACCCCTATGCCTGACGAAGAAGAGGTCAATGCTCCTCATCCGGTGGACGACATCACAGAACCTGTGAATGTCAGGTTGTACATCCGTCAGCAGTGGACCAAAGACAAGGTGGCGGTCGGACAAGCATTTCCTAGAGGAGAGAACGTCATTCATGGCAAGCCAATGCCACTCGGGTATGCCAGGGTCAGCATTGATAAGATATTGGACAAGAAGTACAATAAGATACATATTGATTTCCCAGTGGAGAAAGATAGGCCGCGTCTAGTTCACAACTTGGGCACTCATGTCGCCTGGCGCAAACGCTTCATCAAGCTAGACGACCAGCCATCTTCGGATGACGATGATGACAGTGAATCATCCCGATCGCCTCCGCCTAGAGGTTTCTCTCCTCGTCAAGCTCCACCGACACCTCCTCCACCGCCAAAGGAGAAGACTCCTCCTCCTCCTCCTCCTCCTCCTCCACCAGCTTCAAAGTCCTCAGGACTGGAATCTCGACGGCCCCCTAGCTCCAGATCAGGTTCGACTTCGCAACAGAGGAGGTCATCAGCTTCAGTTGGTAAAGATCCCAAGATGACTAGTAAAAGGCCTCGGCTAGTGCCGACTAAGGACGATATTCTAAAATCTCAGATTGCAGAAAAGGCCGCCAAACTTGCCGTGTATAAACGATTGGCTTATATACCTGAGAAACAAAGCCAATTTGAAAGGCAAAGCAAAAATCCGATTAACCAAGAAAGAGCTAGAGAATTACACACCTTACAGCTGCTAGAGATACAAAACTTGGCCGCAGTGATGGATATAAGCATGGAGGATGCCGAGAACCTCTATTTTGATAAAACCGAATTTGCAAAGGCCGAAGTTGCATACAAGTTTGAACTAGGCAGGCCTATGGTCGCCAGACAAGAAGAGTATAGAAATTTGCCAACAAGCATGCGAACTTTGCATGATTACTACCTCATAGACAGCAAAGACAAGAATGCAAACTTTACAGTATGCATCCCTCCATGTTTTATGTTTAATCATCCTGAAGAAGTTGTGCATACTATTGATTATGAAGAACTCTTTCAACTCTTTCAACGACGCTTGCTGGATGTGCAGATTATGATGTTATGGACTATGTAAGTACCATACCCTAACAACGTTATAATAAACTACGTGATCTGCATTTGAATATATCCATGCATGTTTATTTTGCAGGTCTATAGCAAAATTTTGCCTTGAAAAACGAATAAGCAATTTTGACTTCTTGGACCCCATCTATGTAAATGAGAACACATGCAAAGCCGGTCTCAAAGATCTGTATGTCTCAGCGAGTTTGAAGAAAGAGTTTGAAAGAATGTTCTCAGTCGGCAAAACAAACGCACTGCTAGCCTACAATTGCGAGTATGTGTTCTCGACCCTTACTTAAGTGTTTTTTTTCTTGATATATCATTCAATAATAACATGAACCTTGTGATTGCAGCAACCATTACGTCCTCGTAGATATAAGTCTTAAAAATTCAACTATCGAGGTGTGGGACTCAAAAAAGAAGCCACTTAAACTTATCGAACCCCTAGTCAAAGTGCTAAATATGTAAGTGAACCCAATATCACCACACTTTTTAATCACATATGATATTGTAATTAATAATGTCCTCAGCCTTCACACTTCATTTATATTGTCACATAGAATGAAGGCATTACCTGATTGGAGAAATGTGGAGCCTAAGATGCAAAAGAAATGGAGAGAACCATTCAAAGCGGAGTATATGAAGAAGGTCAAGACCTTAGATCAACCAATGGGGAACAACGAGTGCGGGTTCTATGTGATGTGGGCAATACTTGCCTTCTGTGGCGCAAAACTAGGAATAGGAGATGACATGGTACGTACGCGTCGCATTTTAATTCTATTGTTTTATCTTACGTATGTGCATCTCAATATCATCTTGTATCAATTTACAGCGCAAAGAACAGGGCCACAATAGGTTGCTGGATTTTGAGATAAGAGAATTTCAAGAGGAGATAGCAGCTCTTATTCTGAACGACATAGTGTATGCAAAAGGATGTCTATCCATTGTGAAGAGTAAGGACTTCAAGAAGAACTATGGAAAAGACCGCCTCGAAAGGCTATTGTAATGCGAATATTAATTTGATACTTTAAGTTTTGTTTGGATATTTTGTAATAATTATTATAAATGTGTGATGGGTTTGTATTGTCGCTAGTCCACAACCACCTTCAATTCACATCGATATCAAATGGTTCAATAGCAAACACCTAAACGATCTCCCACCCCACCACCTCTACCATAAACCCTAAATCAGAAACCCCAAATGAAAATAAAACAATTAAAAAATACAATTTTAAAAATAATATCACTGCCGGTTGGGGTGCCAAACCGACAATGATGGATCAAACATCACTGTCGGTTGGTGCCACAAACCGGCAGTGATGGCTCACGCATCACTGCCGGTTGGTAACACGAACCGGCAGTGATGCTTGAGCTATCAGTGCCGGTTTGACATAACCGACAGTGATGGCTTGAGCTTATCACTGTCGATTCGCCAGTGCCGGTTCAAAATCCGCCACTGTAGGGGGGTTTTGAACCGGCACTGATTACCGATTCTGTAGTAGTGAGAGTGACCCTCTCTGTTAATTTTAGAGATAAATAATGACCGTCCTAAGATGCCCACTTCTATAAATCATTTTCATTTTCAGATGAGTGCATTTTCCTAGAGGTTGTGCCCACCTCTGTCAAGTAGCGAGGGTGCTATAGGGAACGCAACAACTAAACCCATAGCGAACGTCCTACAAAGCTAACAACTCACGGTAACAACCTAGACTACTTTGAGATGAGGTACCCACGGTACAATATAGTAGAGTGCATGCGAGTGGAATTTCAAGTACTACCTGTGACGATTGGATTTGAAATTTGTGTGCAATCAGTGTACTAATTGTAGCAGACTGCGCGCATTGATGTCCTCATCATGGTATTATGAAGAGAAGAATGGACAGAGCAGATGAGCCAGGACTAGTACGTGCTGGTACCTACGACTAGCTAGTTAGCGTAAGAAGCAACTGTTGTGTAGCACCGGGTAGGCATGCTATGCATCAATGCAGATTGGTCGACGCGTCGTACTGATGATGAAAAGGTGCTCCACGTTTCGCTGGGAACAGGGATGGCCAGGCTGCATGCCAGAGCGAGCCAACGAGGCGCCCAGGCCCACCCATCAAAGCTGTGTTCTGGAGCATGCAGGGGTATTCCCCGTTGCGGATGCATGCATGCATGATGCAGCATGTCTCAAAACTCTCCCGAGGATATATCCCCGTTTCCATTGGCACATGTCAAGCAACGCAATCAGAGGAGTACTAGGCCAATGCTAGTAGTAGTAGCTGGATTGCATCGCTGCTCTCATTTGAGCCCTGCAGCCATAGCGACATGCATGGCGTATAGCGAGCGAGGACGACGACCGACCTTGCCTGTCACCAAACCACCGGCCGGGCTATTTCACTTTTTTTTTTCGTTGAAAAACAAACGTAACGGCACGCGCGACGTGCATGACGGGACGCCCTGCCTGCACATTTGCCAGTCCAACCGAACCACATACTAGTACACTAGTACGGTACAAGAGATGAAAAAAACTAAACCCAAAAAAACTGGCCTACAACAGCCATTGTCAATTTGTTGACTCATTCAAAATTCGTCAATAATCAGCCTATTCGCGTGACTTTTCAGCCGGCTTAAATCCAGCCGGAACAGTGTTTTTCTCTCATAAGAAATTAGCCAACAGTGAATAATCCTGTCGAAACAGTGTATAATCCTACCAAACGAATAGGCTAAATAATATCAGGAGTAAAGATTGCGCGACGCCACGTGAACACCACGAGGCCCGTACTTACTCCTTGTCTGTTGCCCTCTCCCACCATCTCTCTGTCCAGTGTCTACTCTTGAGAGATCTGGCATTCATCACAGTCGCCTGCACTGCACATGACATACGTAGTACCCAACAAGTTTCCCATCTAAATTTATTTATATTACACACGCACGTCCAGCTAGACAGCTTGATTCCACATATAATACTACTCTAGTGTAGTAATAATAAGAGGGCAATTTGACGTGCACCAGATATTAGTTGCAGCTGAGCTTTCTCATCACATCAGTGACTACCGACTGCCGACTAGTAATAGAGAGCAAAATGGTACTGTACCTCTGTCAGCTCAGCTAAACAGTACTACTGGCGCCATGTTCACGTGCATCAGCTCATTTTTTCTGGGCTCCTGGGTCGGTTCTCTTTCTTGTGCTTAATTGATTGCAGTTAGAGACAAACCTCACTGGAACATGTGCTGCTTTCTCAAATCACAGTGCCATGAGTACGACAGGTTAATGCATTCCACCCGTAAGCCTTCCCCAATCGCCAATTACTTGAACAGCTACGAACCCAGCGCTTTCCAAGCTAGCAGAACTCACAGATGCAGAGAACCATAAACATCCTCTCAGGCCTCAGCTTGAGCTTTTATTTCGATCACCAAACTTCACGATGGTCTCATTATTTTGCGTGGACTGTCACGCCAACAAACAAAAAACTATTCCTTCAATATACAGCGTTCCAGTCCGAATGACGTAAATAAAATTAAAAAAAAATATTTGTGTTGTGCAGTGTAACACTCCCCCAAACCACCAATTCTTGCTTATAAGTTCGTCTTTGGCTTGGATGTCGGGCTCACCCGCCTTGTCAAGGTCCGCATGGTCACAAACTCTTCAGCAGCAGAAGGGTGGATTCCGACCTGAAAACCCAAGCCAGCAGAGGCACACACCATTTTAGGCACAAGATATTAATAGCTGCTTCACTTCAAGAGGCCTTTCTCTTTAAACAAAACATACAGTGCTGTCGAAGTTTGCTTTGGTGGCTCCACATTTAAGCGCAACAGCAATGCCCTGGAACATGATTCATGCCAAAGGTCAGTCATAAGACAACAACAAAGAATAGCGAGGAAGGACAAATACTTGAAACATCACCAGAGAACTGTACATATGCTTTACCTGGATAATTTCAGGTGCATCTGGTCCACACATGGATGCACCGAGTACTCTGTCAGTTTCAGCATCAACTACCAGTTTCATGATAGTCTTCTCCTGGCGCCTGAAAACATAAACCGAATTACAAACTTCTGTAGTACATAGAAACTATAAAACAGAACGCATGACTGAAGAAAACAGGGGAACACTCAGATCCTGAATGTGGTACATAGGTCAAGAGCTAACAGGGTGTAAGCTTGCAAAATGGAGCATACAAGAACATCTAACAGGCGATTTCATGATATTTACTATGCTTACTTGGATATGCTGTTCTTCATTGGGTTGAATGATGAGGTGAAAACAAGAATATCACCATTGGCTTCCTCCAAGGCCTCTTGTTCGCTCAGGCCCACTACAGATAGCGGTGGAATGCTATTGAACATAATAGTCTCAAGTTATTACAGCATGATCAATGATGACGGAAGAAAAGCATAAATTCTAAAAAAACGCATATCCGAAGATTTGCATCAACTAAAACATGACGCATCATAGATTCATAGAACAAGTACATCAACTAGATCTGAAACAAGTGCAACTCAGGGTGCCCAAAACAGCTGAAAATTTATGCTAGCAATTTTATATTTCAAAAACATGGATTTAGAAGAAGAAAACAAATACCAAAATCTACATAAAGAAGCAGAAACAAGCAAACACCTGTGATGACAAGTAAACCACAGGTGCTTTGTTGAAAAAATAACTATTAAACAAAAAAAATATGCAATTTGGTTTCATTAAAACTGCAATCATTGTGCTACAAACTGTAAAACATATATGCAGGTATGGAACCATGCAACTTGGTTCGATTAGAAATATGTAATAAAGAACAACATTCAACTGAAATTGAATATGATTGTGTGACTTACGAGAAAACAGCACAAGGAACATCTCTGTGATCAGGCTTAACTTGCTGGCCACCAAACACAGTTTTCTGCAGTTGAAAATGTGACAAAGGTAAGAAACTGCTTGTTAGAGACAAAGAACTTAACCGATTTCTACTGCAACAACTTACGGCAAAGCAAGTTGCCTCCATCAATGCAACAGGTGTTAGATTGATCCGGTTTGTTACATCACCCACAGCCCATACACTAGGAGCAGATGTAAGAGAGTATTCGTCAACCTAAACAGACAAAACATTGAAAAAAAACGTTTGAAATACTCAAAATAATCCAAAACTTGTTGGTGATAAATTCAACTGTTCAATACAATCTGAGTCAGGTTTATGGGTCGCTTAAAAAGAAATATAAGAAGTAAGTTCCAGATGTAATATATCCCACAGGCGAAGAAGAAACAGCTAGGGAAGAAAGAAAAAGTAACCTTGATGGCCCCAATCTGGTCAACCTCGACACCTGCCGCTTGCAAGTTCAGTCTCTGAGAGTTTGGTGTGCGCCCTGCAATCAATTAAATAAAAGGCATGGATATAGTATTAAATTAAAAATACTGGGTTCCATGTATTGCAAGAAAATCTAAAAGCAAATAAGCATTCATCCACTTTTATATCTCAAACATTTAGCTACAAATATTTTCTTTCGAATTTTTTATTGTGGTACTAAATCTTAGAAGTACTGTAAGATACATCCAACTCCTCTGAACTAAGATTGCCAAGGAAGACCATGCAGTCCAAAACTGGATCTCTAAGGAAATGTTTTGATGCAACAAAGAAGATAAAATTCAATGAGGGAGATATCTCAAATACCTGTTGCAAATAGAACAACATCTGCAATGAGCTCTTCTCCTTTATCAGTTACAACTTTTATGCCATCAGCCGTTTTACTCAACTGGTTAAAATAAAATGAAATTGATCCAACTTAGAACTGATGTTTAGAAAT
Source organism: Microstegium vimineum (assembly GCA_022036555.1). Classification (NCBI taxonomy): domain Eukaryota; kingdom Viridiplantae; phylum Streptophyta; class Magnoliopsida; order Poales; family Poaceae; genus Microstegium; species Microstegium vimineum. The sequence continues at coordinate 64,602,819 of CM039122.1, forward strand.
CAAAATGCACTGTAGTACTTGAGTTAAAATCACCTCAGACAGATTTGTCCCTGGATGCAATTTGATTCCCCTTCCCTCAAGGTTGCTTGCAACAATAGTTCTCATCTCATCATCAAAACCTCTGCAAGTCAGTTTGTTAATAATGTTATGCCCATCTTTCTTGTCCACATCAATCATAGCAACAAGATTCCTGTTTCTAAACTTGAAAGTATCATACAACCAGCACATTACATGATACTCCATCAATCTTGATCTGTGCATACATAAAAATATAGAACCAAATTTGATTTACACATTGCATACAGAACTGCAGAAGCCAGTTGTCTTAGGTGGAGTTGCATGACACTTCGGTTTGCAAGCAGCATCAAATCGCCGTACCTTTCCCGATTGGTTTGCATGAAGATTGCAGAATATAAATGTTCAAGCTCTTCTGATTGGTTCTCGACGTTTTGTCTATCGAAAATGTGGCTAGTTTCCTGTGGAGTAATGGTTTATGGAGAAGATTATGTACTCCTTGGGACTTGGCAACGTTACAAAAGCCACTAGGTGCTCCCTAGGCTGGTGACGCTCCGTTGAGGTGTTGCCATATACATACATGTACTCTAAAAGAACGACAAAAACATGAAAACGGTAGGCCTAGCTTTGGAGAGAAAGGGCCATCAGAGCACAGCCAAATCCCAAATCTGAATAACACATTATCCCTTTGCTGGCTCGTTCTCTCCTGGCTCAGAATGCAGATTTACTTGGGTCGACCCAATGACCCAATACCCAAAACATAAAGTTTGGTGTAATTACCCACTGGGTTGGCCCATTTTATATTAGTCCCAAATGGTGTCTAGAGCTGTGGGTAGTCTGGGTAACCCAATCAGTGATCGAGGGGTGCAGCAGTGGCGGTGGGGTCACCCGATTGCGTTACGTGGTGATGCGGACGGAAGTTAGATTACCTCCAGAGACTGTGTTACGGCGGCGACGGCATGGCAGCCGCGACCACGGCGATCAGGGCGGCCGTCGCGGGGCTCGACGTTAGCGTGCTGGACGGCGCTGGCGGGTACCGCGACGGCGTGGCAGCCGCGACCACGGTGACCAGGCCGGCCGTCGCGGGGCTCGACGTTATCGTGTTGGACGGCGCCGGCGGGTCTTCGCGGTACTGCCTGTACGAGACAGGCGGAGGAAGAAAGCACGGGCTGTAACTGACGACTGACGAAAGCAACGGCAGCCCTATTATCAGGTACCTGGCCCAGCCCTATTCTGAATGTGTTTGTTATTCTGAAGAATGTGTTTGTCATTCTTTTGCATTTGACATTCAGAATGCAGATTTCCGTCAGTTTAGTTCCTGCCGGTCTCGTTCCTGGCCCAGCCATCCCCTTCCAACACCATCAGGTACCTAATCTAATCCCATCAGTTCATCCTCACTGTGGCAGCATGCTATGACATGGTGGCGCACTGGCGCTGCGCAACCTCGCCCCCCATCGCTCGTGGGCACGGCCACGGACAGGCTTGTGCTTGTGCAGCGCCGAGGAGGACGCGGAGGCAGAGCGCCGGAGCCACAATCATCACTCATCGGTGCCGTGCTTAAGCTGCTGCAGTTTGGTGTTTTCACATGGAACTATAACCCAAATGTTGTATGGGTTGGGTTGACCCAAAACCCAAATAAAATTTATTGGGTTTAATGGGTTAGTGTTTGGGTCAACCAAGTCTGACCCACTTGCATCATGACTCCTGGCCATGCCTGCACCCTCTGCCGTCGCCTGCCCCCGCCCCCACCTGGTTGCGCCCACCCACACCACTGCCACACCCAACGTCCCCTTCACCTGGCTCGACATCCCCGGCTCCTGCCTTCCCCCCCCCCCCCTCCCCCACATCCCTGCCAGAGCAAATCTGCTTGTGGAAGACACCAGGGATGGTATGTCCGCCCATCTTTCGTCACATGGGCGCCACCTATGGTGCCGCCTACACCCCTAGGTCCACAGTACCCCACTGTGCAACGCATAAGCACACCTAGGAGAGTGCAGAATAGCACCTTGGCGAACACAACTCCTTGGTCTCAGTGCTTACTTATTATAATAAACAGATCAAAGCTGGATGGAGGGAATAAATGCCTGCTAGGCAGGTCTGTTATCAGATATGTAAGTCCAGGTTTCAAAAACACAAACAATTTGTGCTCCTTAGCTGAAAAACAAAAACATACGTGCATGCGCAATGACTGCATTAAAATACTATTCACTGTGTGCTCTTTATGTGCATGTATAACATAATGGTGGAACCGATGCACAGTTTTTGGTATTACTGTATCACAAATTTCTCTGTAATATCACAGCAGCTCAATCCATAATAGAGCAACAACAAAAAACAGTTTTTGGGTCTTTTTTATTTTTACTAATCACAGAACATAGGCTAACATTTCACATTGACACTATTATTATGGCTGTTCAAAGTACATCAACGTACAATATGGACTGAGGACAGATTGTCCAGTCTAGTTGTGAATAACTATCAGGATTGATAATAAATTACCCATATGCAAATGAAAGTAGAACATGATGAAAACCAAAATGCAAGAACAAAAAGTATTACTTAAAGAAGAACCCATGCTGCCATTAAAAAATTAGTAAGAGAAGTGATTCCAAAAATTTAATTACAGACCTTAGAGGAAGGTCTTTTCGATAGAACAAATCTACTTCAGCACCCATCCCCCTCCAGATAGAAGCAAATTCAACAGCAATATATCTGCATTATTCGGCCACATGGACAAAGGTATGTCAGAGAATTGGAGCAACACCACAATATATGTTCAAAGTAGCACACAGCACTCTACCCGGCACCGAGGATTACAGCGCGCTTTGGAAGCTCCTCCAAGCTCAAGGCCTCATCTGAAGTAATACCCAGCTCCTAAAAAAAGGATTATTTTCACTAGTTTTTAACAATAATTCACCAGAAGGATGAAGGACAAAATGAAAATGAACAAAGGCCAAAACATAACAAAGATGGTATGCTTCCGTAGATAAAAAGGTAATATTTGGAGCGCTCATAACAGTTCAAGAAAGGAACACGGTGCAAGACCATATTCAAACATGCAGTGTTGAATTTAGACTATTGGAAATTCCAACAATCATCAATCTTTAGCATCAATAAGCTAACAAACAAGTATCAGTGCAATCAAAATGTGCAAGTCTTAGCGAAAACAAAGGTAGGTGAGGAATTTTACAAACCTTTCCAGGTATGTTGACACGTTGAGCACGGCTACCAGTTGCAATCAAAATGTGCTTCGCTGTATACCTTTGCTTTGAACCATCGGACTGGCTAACTTCAACAGAATGAGCATCAACTAGACTGCCTGCCCCTTCAATCATTGTCACACCAGCATTGGTAAGGAGCCTCTGATACACTCCATTTAATCTAACAATTTCTTTAGTCTGAAGAGAAGAAGAAAAAATTAGGACCTTGGGCAATATGATATTCCTTCAGGGTCAGTAGTTGTGGAGATTGGAGAATGTGCTCATAGTCATAGTAGAGAATTAAACCTGACCTTATTTTCCAACAGCGTTTTCCAATTGAAGTTAATATCTCCATTAATCTCCCACCCAAAGTTCTTTGAATCCTGCATTTGTAACAAAACTACAGTTCAAATACAACTTACCATTAAAGCAAGTGTGTTCTTAGATACATGTCAGTAGCTCCAGAACCATTTTGGGTAACTATATTAGTTCGACCATAGTAAGACAGTAAAATGAGTAACCTCAAATTCTCCACGGAAATTTGCACCATACACAAGTATCTTTTTAGGAACGCAACCACGTATCACACACCTAGGACAACAATAAGATCATTATGAGCACGCAGATTTAGAACGAAGCAATAATGCAATATACCTAGCAGATTAGATGAATGTTTTGAGTAAGCACGAGAAATGCACAAAAATATTCAGGAGACGCTTACGTCCCACCATGTCCTCCTAGCCACTCTGAGCTGATGGGGTGGAATGGGAGCTCACAAATCGCAACCTGCCACAAATCTCACATCAAGTAAAAAACAACAAGCAACAGATCCGACCCTAATAGGACACCCAAACACATGAAACGGCTGTTATTGAGGGTGAGATATGAGAAAGAGAGGCCAAGGAACACTTCACTCTGAGGCGTTGACATCATATGAATTGCATCCATTTCTATGCGGTTTGAGACATAATATATAATCCATACAAAACATGCTGCCACGGAATTCAATTATTCAACTGCTCAACCAACAGCAGGGTCGAATCAGCCGTCAGCGGAAGGTGGCAGCCATCTACTCCTATATTCCACATGGCAGCAGCGGCAACGGGTGCCAGCCGCCGACCATGGGAGTGTGCAAGTGGCGGTCGGAGGGGCTGGCAGGGGAATGAATGGAAGCGGCGGAGGAGCGGGAGACAAGTGTATGTATGGGCTCGGGTGTCACGGCGAGGTGGCATCAGCCATCAGGCAGTGGATGTAAAATTGACATGGTAATGAAGAGGGGGGAAACCAACGAACCTTAGCTCCGAAGGAGGCGGCGGTGCGGGAGCCGCGAACGCCGCCGCTGCCGGCCCCAATGACGAAGAGATCGTAGTCGTACTGTCCGGCGTCCGCGACGGCCGCCACCTCCCCGTCGATGAGCATCTTCCTCGCCATGGATGGATGGGTTCCCAACACCCGCGATTCAAACAAAACCCTAGGTGCCTGCGCAATTCAAACACCGCAGAAGGAAATCCAGCTTCAGGACGCCGAAATTTCGCCGGAAAAATACAATACGGAAGTTGTTTCGCGCACAAATCCGCACCTGCGATCTACTGTAGATACGGAGGGCAGACGAATCGGATCCGAAGGCTCGCTCCTCTTGGCTTCGTTTCCGGTGTTTCCCGCTCCCGTCGCTCCTCTTGACCGACTGCAGCGATTCCGCCTCTGCTCCTTGTTCAGTTTAAGCTTTGTATGTACAGCTCCATTTGCAGAATTTTGTCAAGCAAGTTTTTGCATAGAAGTCCCTCTACTTTATCCATTTCAAATCTGCCCCATCTCGTGCTCTTTTTTATTATTATTTTTTTTAACATCATCTCGTGCTCGTTGCTTCCCTTTGATTCCTGACACTATAAGTTAATATGAGAAAATGGAAATTTTGCCCTCATCAGAAGTGGTTTTGCCACAATACCCTTAAGTTTGTGAGTTTCGCTAGAATGCCCTTCTCATATGTGTGTTTCATGTTATTTTGCCATTTTTTATTTTTTTGCAACTTTGAAAATTCCTGAGCCCATCTTTTTGCCCTGACGTGACCGTTTTGCCCCTCTCCTCTTATCTCTCTTTTTTTCTCACGACCGTTCTCTTCCTCCTCTCTCCGAACGGGAGCTCGACGCCGGCCGCACCATGCGTGCAGTCATCTCTGCATCCCGCTGTTCCTTGCCCGTCGCCCCAGGCCAAGCCCCTTCTAGGGGCCAGGCCGCATCATCCTGGGGAGGCGCGGCTCGTGGGGGCGGCGCGGCCTTTAGCGCCTGGGCACGCGCGACTTATGAGGGGACGCGGCCCGTAGCCTCCCGCGCTCGTGGGGAGGAGCCGAGGCGCGGCTGGTGGGGGGGCGCGCCGGCGGAGTAGCAGCTCCTGGGGGCAGAGCCGGCGGCGGAATCCAGAGAAGGGAGAGGAGGAAGAGAAGAGTACGAGCCGCGCGACCTGTTGGCTGTAGCCGACGGCGTGCCTGCGCACGCGCGGCTCTTGGGGGCGCGGCTCGTAGCCTCCCGCGCTTGTGGGGAGTAGGAGGCGCGGCTGGTGGAGGGCGGGGCGCCGGCCGGAGTTGCAGCTCGTTGGGACAGCGCCGGCGGCGATATCCAGAGGAGGAAGAGAAGAGAATGTCGTGAGAAAAGGTAGGAGATCATAAGAGACAGGGGCAAAACAGTCACGCCAGGTCAAAAGATTGGCTTAGGAATTTTCAAAGTTGCAAATAAAATGAGAAATGACAAAATAGCATAAAACACAGATCTGATAAGGGCATTCTAGCGAAGCCCACAAACTTAAGGGCATTTTGGCGAAGCCCACTTCTTATGAAGGCAAATTTTCCATTTGTTAGACATTGGATACGGAGCATTTTTTCCAAGTCCTAAAATATTAGGACATTGGATTAGGATTTGTTGGAGAGTGTTTTTCTCTTATCTTTTTTTAAAAAAGAAGTATTAGGAGATGGTTTAGGGAACTTTTGGAGATGCTCTTAGCCCTGATTTTATTTATTTTTATAAAAAAAATCAATCATCTTTTATTTGCTTGCAGTCCAGTCCTTCGTCAAACAATACTACACGGATCAGACGGCTAAGCTTGCATCACCGGTGACGTACCCCCGGGATCTCCTGTGGATGCCATTCTATTTCTTCCGCACCGTGCTAACTGCTGCTTGTGTTGGAGTTTGATTTGTCTAGCGAGGCCAATGAGCGCAAGGTCAAGACTCAAGAGCAGATTCGACTTGGTGACTCGTGAGTCGTGAGAGAAGATCCACGTGTGAAGCTGAAGCACAAACACACGCAGTTCACACAATCCGGGTTCGAAGCTGCAAACCTTGTTCTGCGCTTGTGCAGACAGGGCATAATGTCCGCACGTGGCAGCTCGATTAAACCTCGGGTTTTGTTAGGGCACTTCTTATACAGACTCTACCCATAGTTTCTACACCTAGAAGACTTTACGGGAACAAACTATTCTTCCCAATACATAGTTTTTAATGGTAGTTTCTATATACAAATAAATTAAATGTACAACACAAAGATAGCGGATCATTTGTGGCATATTATCATGTGATTCACTCTACACATGTGAACAACAATGCATCTCAATATATAGCCGTACATCACCAGACACATGAACAAATATAACCGGTCATCATTCATCAACAGATATCATCCAACATTAAAAGTGACATGTTTAAAGACAATGAAAGTTTAGCACCGGATAATAGCCATGGGTCATCCATTATAGTTCAGGATGCAGGTTTCTCTGGGTCAACCCACTGACCCAAAACCCAATTCACAAAAAGTAGTGTAAAAACCTTATAGGGCCAACCCAAAAATAATTTGGTGTTGTATGGGTCCAACACCATGGGTTAGTGGGTTACCCAATAGACACTCCTTCGTCACAGCCAGACCACCGCGTCGTCATCATCCTTCGGCGACGAGTGCACCGTCCTTAGTGTTCCAGTTTATTTATTGGACAAATTCCAGTTTTCTAGGCAAGAACCAAGGACAAATTATCAGCCCGTTTATTTATTGCACCTGTTTCCAAGAATGATCCTGTGTCCTCTACCTATAGATAAATTATAGATCGGTTACAATCTCATCGAACACCGAAAACCAGTTTGTTTTTTATAAAAGAAACATAGAAAAATGAACAAAATTCTTATATTTCAAAAGAAAAGAGGTCCGTAATTAAGATACGTGATGAAAAAATGTGCCGCGCGTCCGCTAATGATGCTACATTCGTGTCCAATGAATCTGGACAGGATGTGGGAAGTACAGTAGTAGCCTTCGTTGCTGCTTTGCTGTTGTCTGTTGATGACCTGTGGTGGTTCTTGTCAGGAGTGGCGTGGCAAATACAACTTCTCAAGAGACCTGTAGTGAACCTTTACACTCATCGCCCATTTAAAGCTTCAACACATAAATGAATATAATACTGATAGAAATTTAACGTGTGCACATCAAGTAGAACTGCAGTCCACGGATGCCCTCTGCGAGATTGGAATCTGAAGTATCATATGGTGGTAAAAATATATTTTGGATCAAATAGCAACAACATTGGGGTGGTGGCGCAGTTGGCTAGCGCGTAGGTCTCATAGCTGATTTGAGTGATCCTGAGGTCGAGAGTGAGCCTCTCTCACCCATTCCTTTTTTTTTCTCTTGTTTGATTTTATTTTATTTACTATTTATTTACTTAACTAATCCATTTTCTCTTGTTTCATTATATTTATTTCCTTAATTAAATGGTATAAGTACTCACCCCAAATCCTTTTTTTCTCTTGTTTGATTTGATTTTATTTATTATTTACTTAATTAATCCATTTTCTCTTGTTTCATTATATGTATTTACCCTTTTTTTTTCTTGTTTGATTTTATTTTATTTATTATTTATTTACTTAACTAATCCATTTTCTCTTGTTTCATTATATTTATTTCCTTAATTAAATGGTATAAGTACTCACCCCAAATCCTTTTTTTCTCTTGTTTGATTTGATTTTATTTATTATTTACTTAATTAATCCATTTTCTCTTGTTTCATTATATGTATTTACTTAATTAAATGGTACAAGTACTCACCTCAATCCTTTTTTGTCTTGTTTGATTTGATTTGATTTATTATTTATTTAATTAATCCATTTTCTCTTGTTTAATTATATGTATTTACTTAATTAAATGGTACAGGTATAAGTATGTTTCAAACTCTTTTAATCCTTTTTTTCTTCTGTTTGATTTGATGTTTCATTATAGTTATTTTTACTTAATTAAATGGTACAAGTATGTTTTCAACTCTTTTTTAAGATTCTATCTATGTTAATGTACTTCTACATCACTTTTTTCAACTTATAACAGAAAATGACGACACTTTTATATGCAGCTGTGTGATGGTCTACAGTCTTTGGCACTACTAGTATGTTTTAAACTCTTCTTTTTAGATTCTATATCTGTTATTATATTTCTATACGTCATATTTCCAACTTATAACAAAAGAGAAATGTCAGACACTTCTATATGTATGAAGCCGTTTGATGGTTATAATAACATGCTACAATCTTTGGAGGCCAAATACAAATTCTGATGATACGGATCAAAATCTTCAATATCCAACCACAAGCAGCACGTAACTGGAAAAGAACCAGCTCAAGTCATCGAGCACTGAGGGATCCTCATGAAATCCAAAATATTTTAGGTTTTGGTTTTCCATTTTGCAAAATAGAACTAAACACTATCAAAAATAATTGACAAAAAGTGGTCAATTTCCTATTTTGGGTTTTGGACTCAAAAGACCAAAATAACATAAAATTTGCATTGGTTTGTGTGTCACCCTCACAATCTCTATCATTGGAATCCAAAATAAGCCAAACTTTGGTTGAAACTAAACACCCCCTTAAATATTTTGCATTTTGGATTTTGGAATCCAAAATAGTTAGCATTTTGGATTTTAGGATGGAACTAAACAGACCCTGAGTAATCTGGGACACAAAATAACCTGTACGAAACTGCAGTTCTTTTGCCTCAGGGTGTTTAGTTTCCCATGGAATCCAATATATTTTGGGTTTTGGCTCCTCATTTTACAAAATGGAACTAAACACTACCCAAAATATTTGGCAAAAAGTGATCCATTCCCATTTTGGATTTTGGACATTTTGAACTCAAGAGGCCAAAATAAGAGAATCTTTGCATTGGTTTGTGTGTCATCCTCACAATCCCCATCATTAGAAGACAAATTTTGATCCGAACTAAACACTCAGGCCCTGTTTAGTTCCAACCAAAATCCAAAATCCCAACTAAAATCCAAAATACAAAATATTTTGGTAGGATGTTTAGTTCCAACCAAAATTTACCTTCCAATGATGGGGATTGTGAGGATGACACACAAACTGTCACACCCAATTTTAAGGATAAAATTGAATATGAATAACTCATGTGTGCCCAGAGATCAATCACACACATAAGCCGACAAATTTTTAAATAGTACCATCACTGAGTGCTTATTACATAACGAATAATATTCTTAAACAAAACAGCGGAAAATAAAGTTAACTCTCGCGACGAAGCTCCACTTCACAGGGAACGCCGACTGGTTGACCACTAGCCTAGTACTCCTCACGGTAGTCTTCATAGCCATCTGAAGGGGGTTGAGAAAGCAAGAGTGAGCACTTAAAGTACTCAGCAAGAGTAACATAGGGTTATGAAGCTCAAAAAGGCTGACACTGTCTGAACTGCGGTAGCTTTTATCTTGGTCAAGTTTTACCAACACTTAGTTTTAATAATGCAAACCCAGTTGATAACCACATGATAAGATTAATAAACATCATTAACAATTTAACATTAAACAACATGATCATCTACACTGTGAGTTTTCCAGGCCGCTCGTAACCGTGAGCACGGCTATCATGATAGATTTACACTCTGCAGAGGTTATACACTTTACTCACAAGCCGTGTTGCCCATATGCCCGGGTTTATAACTCCTATAACACTGCCAAGGTGAGCGGGCAGGGTACACTATGAAGTCTTTCAAAAGTCTTCCCAACATGTTGACAGACCTACGGACCCAAGGGCAAGGGGTATGTAAAGCCCCTACTCGATGGTACCTTTCGAAGCGGTAACCACCCTAGGACATGCCCTACAACCAGCTCGGTAATGATGTCTTTCACGAACTACCAACATGCTAGTACGAATCTTCATACTTGACTAAAGCCAGAGTCATTATAGCACTCATGGTTGCATTTAAAGTCCCAGCTTTTGCCCTACAGTGGGGTCATATTCTATGTTGCTATAAACGCCAATTTTATCTCATAGTTGCATATATCGTTAGTCAAGATTCATCTCAGATCCATAATTGTAAAGTATAGCAGAGCTACCCATATGCACAAAAACCCATGGTGACAAGGTAAAAGGATAACAAAGCTATGGTAAAGAGCTAAATAGGAATCAAATTAGACACATGCAATCATGACTAGATGAATTAGGGTGAAATAGGTAACAAGGATGATCCCATGTTAAACTTGCCTTGATCACAAAGCTCCTGGTGATCCTGATCTGCTGCAAAGAACTCTTGCTCACCGAAGATCTCACCGGCTGTACTCGATCAACATCACCACGCAATCATCCGAACAATCATACACGAAGCAATAAAGATATGATCAGAACATTACACCATAAACAATAAAGAGGCTTTGAAAAGATTATAAAACAGATCTATACTTTACTACGATCACAAAGACGCGAGAATCACGCTAAACGGATCTAAAACGAATAAACTATAGATTAAACAAGATTTTGAAAAGGGAAAAATTAAAGCATTAAAAGAATTAATTTACTTTGATTTTCAAAAGCAATTAACATAGATGAAATCTATACTACTGGATACAGCATAAAATTACGGATCTAACGCAACTTGAACGGGTCGATTTGGATTTAAAACGAGCAAATTATAAGCATTTGAAAATCAGTGGCAAAACCGTAAATAGGGTTTTTATTTTAAAATCGAATTAAACAGATCTAAAAAGGAAATACGCTTTCTAGAGGGGAAAGCGCATTGCTGAAATCCGCTTTGGACTGCGGGTTGAGAGGACAAAAAGAACATGGGCTCTTTAGCAAGATTACCACCCGAAGGGGTATCGGTGGCTCTGGTTCGTTGGATCTGAGATGGATGGATCAGATTAGATGGAGGGAGGGAGAGGTGGCGTGGCGGCCGGAGCAGGGCGGCGGGAGAGGGAGGCGCACTCACCTAGGACACTGGCAGAGTCGGTGGTGGACGGAGACGGCCAACGGCGTGGAGCAGCGGCTCGGGATCCCTGCAGCGAGACGGCGAGGTCAAGCAGAGCGCGAAAGAGAGGAAAAAGAGAGGGGAAAGGTGTTCCGCGGACTCGCGAAGCCGAAACGGAGCTTTGAGGAGCTTACGGTGGCCGGAGAGGCTCGGAACGGCGGCCCGACGGCGAGAGCAGAGCGGCGGCACTGGCGGCGCTGCTGCTAAGGCTTGCAAGGCGGCCGAGACGATGGGAAAAGCGGCGCGGGGTGCCGAGCTATTTATGGCGGTCGGGGATAGAGTCCCACGCGGCTACGGGGGCACGGAGTCCGCGCGCGGCGGTTGCGGTGCACGCGGCACGGCGGCAGTGTCCGACGCGGACACGGGTGGAGGAAGGAGAAGAGAGGGGCGCTGACGGGCGGGCCCGTGTTGTCAGCGAGAGGAAGGAGGGAGGAGGCGGCCGAGCGGCTCTGGGCCGAGGTGAGCTTGGCCGGCCCATGCGCGGGGGGGGGGGAAGAAAGGGAGAGGGGGCAGACCGACTTGGGCCAGCAGGCCGAAAGAGAGAGATCAGAGAGAGAGAGAGCTTTTTCTTTTATTTTTATTTTCTTTTTGCAAATGAATCTCCAAATTGAATTTTGAAATTCCTTTTTGGAGATTTTGAAAACCAAGAGAAAGTGCAGAGGCATGATATGCACAAACATGTTGGACCTAACATGAGATTTGTTTTAGTTTTATTTATTTGATTCTATGATCACAAAAATGCTTAAATTAAATCAAATTAAATTTAAAATCAAACCTAATTTTTATTTTAAATTTTAGGGTGTTACACAAACCAATGCAAAGATTCCGTTATTTTGGCTTCTTGAGTCCAAAATCTAAAATGAGGAATTGATCACTTTTTGCTAAATATTTTGGGTGTTATTTAATTTCATTTTGCAAAATGAAGAGTCAAAACCCAAAATATTTTGGATTCCATGGGGAACTAAACACCCCCTCAACCAAAATATTTTGCATTTTGGATTTGGAATCCAAAATAGTTGGGATTTTGGATTTTGGATGGAACTAAACAGGGCCTCAAGGACCTCGGACACAGTTAGTTTTTGCTAGGTATTGGCAAAACACACACACAATGCGAAACAAGGTATGCAAGTGCTGAAAAACAGGCACTACAAATCTAAGATCCTTATTTACTTGATGTGCAAAGCCCGATTCCCGCAACCTTCCCAGCCTTATTTCTTCACCCTGATCTCAATGCCCTGCAAAATAAGACCTTTCTTCCAGTTGCCGCCCCTGGTCTCCATGAGACTGATGGACACCTCGCCATCTTCACCTTCTTCATTCTGGAACTCACCCAACTCCATCTCCATCCAGCCATCCGCTCTTGTCTGAGGGTGATGTACGTGCACTCCATGAGGCACGCGACGATTCCGTCTCCCGACCCTTGGTCTGAGTAATCCAACCGGCATGAGTGACTGGTAATTCTGAGGCACCTCTTCCCCGTCCTCTCCCTCGTTGTCATATCCTAGGCAAACCTGACGAGTGGATTTGGTTGCCCCAACGCTAACTTCAGCCACCTGGAGTGGATAGTTAAGCCCGTAGGATTCGTCGGACATCTTGAACACCATGTAGGCGGCGTAAGTGGTGTTCTGGGAGAGCATGTTGCAATGTATCTTGCCACGGATTTCCAACCAGCAAACGGCCCGGAGTTCTGCACCTTCTGAAAACCTGTCACAAACACGGCATTAGAACTTGCAACATATAACTAATCCTATAGGAGCGTATAAAATTCATATGACAAGGTACACAGAATAGTGCATTTGTTTAGGTAAAGTGCCATTCATTCAACATTAGTTTACTTAGCGAATTGTTCTGTATTCATTCAGGTTAGAGAATCATAAGTAAAAATAAAAGGTCATGAATCTTTGATCTCGAAAGATGGGTAAAAGGAACAACATTTGGTCATGTGCATGTGGAAAGCAGCATGGATAGGGGTACGATTCTGCTTTAGTACCAAAAACAAAAACAAAAAAGTGAACCTAGGATAGGAGTCTTTAACACCATCAAGCAGCTTCGATTGGTCTCAAAACAATGTCATGCAAGATAAATCACCATTAGACATTTCCGTGAACGCGCAACTATTGATCTACACTAGGAACTGCAATTGTATGAAGCACCCACCTCCTCAGCACGACCGCACGAAATACTTAGCTCACATTTGCATCAGAGCTGACGAGCCGATAAATAAGTGGATTACTATATAGTACGAATCTAAGTAGAAGATGTTTCTGAATTTTGCAGACCTGGAGTCTGTGAGAGGGATCCAGCTCCAGTACTGCGGCGTATCGCCCCACACGATGCCGAGCTTCCTGGCGGACAGCATGAAGCACTTGGCGGCGGTGGCCCTGTCCAGCCACATGCTCTGATGCGAACACAATAGGGTGAGTGATCACATCAGTAGATGGAACTAAAAGGCGTGGATAGACGGAAGCGGGGGTGGAGAGGTCCCGTACCGTGAGGCCGTCGGCGAGGAGGACGGGTCTGGCGGAGTCGGAGAGTCGCATGAAGAGCTGCTTCCTGGTGAGTTGCGGGTCGGTGGGGAGCTCCCCGTCGGCGAGCGGGGGCAGGTCGCGCGGCAGGAGGCTGGACCAGACGGCGTCGGCGTCGGCCGCCGCGCGGAAGGCCGGCGAGACCAACGCGGCGCGGCAGGCGTCCTGTGGACCCGTCCGGGCCAGCGATGCCGCCAGGAGGTCGTCCGGCAGGCGCGCGATCTCGCAGGTGCCGGGCGCCGTGGACTCCATCGTCGGTCGATTCGATGCGCCTGGGAATTGAATTGGGGGATCTCTGCTCTTCCGCTGTCGGTTGGGTTGATTCGATGCGATTGGGGAGCGATGTGACGAATGGAAGGCGGATTTTAATAGGGTTGTAGGTAGAGCGGGACTAGGGGGGTCGAGGTGGAAGAGGCGTGGACGCGGACAGACGCTTCGAGGCTAAGCTTTGGGCGTGGCCAAGGAACTTGATTTGATTTATCAAAAAAAAAAAAACTTGATTTGATTTGATAAGCACTGGCAGGGTTGAGGTGATGACATGTGGGTTCCGGAAGTCGGTTGCCTAGCTGACAGTGCCCGCCGATGCAGGCTCATTTGCCGTTGTTGGCGTGACCGTGTAGTGTAGCGCGAGACCTTCCGTCGCCGCCTGGACTCAGGAAGGACGCACGTGTGTTCACCGACTTATTATCCATGTACGTACGTGATCTCCGCATGACACGCGTTCGTGCCTTGGTGGAGTCGAGCGTCTCCAGCTGCAACTACAAGCATGGGGGCAAACGCACCCGAATCCGTTGGAGTGGGCTGCCACCTGGCTCGGCAAGCTTGCCCGCCCGCCCGCCATGTTGTGGGCCGTAGATGGGCTCGATTTGTGCAATTACTTCTTTTTTTACGAGTATATACTCGTATATTTCGGCACACATAAACGCCTTTTTTCTCCATATAAAAAGAAAACCCCACGCGGCCGTTTGCCGATCAAATACAACCCATCGTCGCTGCCGGTTTCTGCTCACCCTTGGCTCGCACTTGATTCAGACGTAAGGTGAAACTAGATGGGTCTTAGATCGTCCGCACGGCTATTCCTCTATATTCATCCTCTAAAAGGATTATTTCGTCCTGATTAGCAAGATTTTTTCCTCTATAAATATTTCTTCCGCACCTATCATCCTCTATATCTCATACTCTATATCAACTGTCAACAGCGGGACCATATGTTTATAAATAAAATTTATCTAAATATATTCACGTGGGATCTTGTTTTGAAGGATTTATAGAAAAAAAATTAATGGTGTAATCGGAATTTAATTTTATTTTTTGGTTTGTGAGTTATAGTAATTTTTATTTCGCTAGAAAATAGTTACAGCGGAACCCATGTATTCTCTTGCCTCTGCCGCGAACAACGACCGCACGCTATCTGCTCTCTCTTGTGAACAGCAGCAGCGGGGCCCACCCATTCTCTCTCCCTCCCATCTCGCGGCTTGAATAGGAGCGGCATCAGCGGGGACCACACCAGGTGGTCATGTAGCGCACGACCGCTACACCCCCATGCATAGGGGACCAGACTTGCTTCCGTAAACTTTACCAGACTGCGCTGCGCGTGAATAAGACTTACCGGGTTGCAGCGCGGGCAGTCTTACCCTGATTTTTATTACCGGATGCATTCATTTTCTATTTAGTTGAGGAGGGATTAAATTGACTATTATTTTTAGCTTTGGTGTAGGAACACTAAAAGTGAATGAGACAATGATTTATATTATTCATCTATCAGATGATATAATGCACATGCTCTCGTCGCATGTAGAATGAATCTGTCCCTTAAAAAAATTGGATTAGAGTCATCCTACATCTAGTGGAATATTGCTTAGCGAGATATACTAACTCTCAACTAAACACCACTAGAATTGGGTCTATCTCGTCCTGTCTCACCTAGTCACTCTAATTAAACACCACCTAAGTCACTGAGCCACCGCCACCAAGAGCAGTGCATGTAAAGATGATATGCATATCTATCCTAACAAGCTACTACAACGGTACAAATCTGTTAAAAATATTAAAAAAAAACAACACTGACAGATGCCCTAGTTGTTGAATGAATACCTTTACAAACGATAGACTATATATTCAGTTTTGTTACAAGACAACAAACACACACGAGAATAATGTAAACACCTTAGTTCTAGGCTCCTGGTACAATCCTTAACCTGGATAATTATGGGACCAGCTAGCTCTACACCGCACCACTGCGAACAATAAAGACCTCACAATGTTGATTTCTCGATCCATTATTTACTCGCACAAAACAAGGTTCTTCTCATCAGACCTCTTGTTTCTTGGGTCTAATCTCAATTCCAAGGACAATAAGACCATGCTTAGAGCCAAATGTATCCATAAGGCTAATGGAAACCTCACCATTGTCGCCATCACCGATGTAGAACTCACCTAACTCCGCTTCCATCATCCAGCCACCCTCTCTATCTTTAGGAAAGCATGTGTCTTCTGGAAGGTACTCACGCATAGATCGCCAATGTTCCGAGTAGAGATAGCCATCAACGAGACAAACATGGCCCGTCGACTTGATACTTCCTCCGAGGCTAATAGACGTCTTCGGGGCTGGGTGATGAAGCCCATGGAATGAGATAGCTACTGTGTAGACAATGTAAGCATTGTATGTTGTGTGTTGGGAGAGCATCTTGCTATCGATATTGGCACGTATTTCCAACCACTGAACCTCCTGGAGTTCAGCACCTTCCGAGAATCTGACACAAACTTACCGAGGTTAAAAATATGTTACTAATAACTAGAGCAGTAGATGCAAACAATTGGTCCATAACATGGCATTATGGAAACTTCTTAAACTATTTTTGTGTGGATCTAAAATGTTCATAAATTGGCTAGAATAAATTCATGAACAATATGATTCAATGACACCAACCAAATTACTCCATTGTCATTGAACAAAGTACACTAACATGTTCTTAGTTCATCAGCCCCACAACATTTAACATACTTATGGGATGAAGTACCATAACTATACTTGCTTCTTCCCTAGAATAATAAGCACATTTTATTATAGAAATGTCACACAATTCAAATTGGACTTGACCCATAACTTCTCTTACAATATGTCATCGCTTGCTAAAGAACCAATATCATTTTAGAGACACTTTAAATACAAATATCTTTATACAATTTTTATGCGCTAAACTATATATGATTTTAATGTACAAGCTACATTTATCATAATGGAACTGATGGAGTAGTAACTATATGCACATCAAAATTTCATTGTGTGAGCAAGATAGCCAACCTGAAGCGGGTGATAGGGATCCAGCGCCAAATGGTCGGATTATCACCCAATGTGATGTTTAGCTTCCTTGCGGACAACATGTAGCATAAGCCACCGGTGTCCTTGTCAAGCCACAAGCTCTACACAAACCACTTGCATCAGTATTGACCTAGCTGATATATTATCCTAGAATCGCCTACTACATAAAACTAATAGATAGATACAAACAAAAGCGAAGTCTCCCATACCGTGAGGCCATCCGCGAGGAGAACTGGGCCGTCCAGGAGCCGTAAGAACAACGCCTTCTTGGACATGAGTGGTTCAAAGACCTCCCTGTCAGCAAGCAATGGGAGATGGCATAGTGGACGGAAGACTGGCCAGGTAATCGGACGCTTACGAGTGATCAACGTAGAGAGAAGGCCCTTAGGTCTAATCTCAATGCCTAGAGCAACGAGATCAAGCTTTCGAAATGACGTCGTCCTAAGAGGACCCATGGAAACCTCGCGGTCTTCGCCTTCATTGTTACAGAACTCACACATCTCTACCTCTATCCAACCATCATCTCTTTCTTTAGGAAACTTTGAGCCACCAAAAATGTTTGAATATTGTCCATACCTCCCACACCCATTGTCCACTACCTTGTACACAATATAAGCAGTATATATTGTTTGTCGGGAAAGCACTGCGCTATCAATCTTGCCACCTATTTCCAACCAACGTAAATTTCGAAGCTCAGCGGCTTCCGAGAATCTGTGTCGAAAATTAACACAGGATGATAAGAGATTTGCAAACATCAAGAACTAGCTACACCTAGCAGATCAATTGGTTCCTATTCATGCACGCATGAATATCGCATCAATCAAGATTGTTCAAAAAAACATGCATGTGAAGGAGATCATATATAGCTAGCATAGCAAACCTGCTGCTGGTGGAACCGGCCGTGATGGGGATCCAGCGACACTCGGCCGGAGTATCACTATCACCCAAAGCGATGCTGAGCTTCCTCGCGGACAGCATGTAGCACAAGGCACCCGACTCCCTGTGCAGGCACATGCTCTGCACCAACCACAACACACACCAGCAGGGGCTCGATCAGCCGCTGATGATGCATGAAACAAACCCGGCTGATCGAGAGCAAAACTTTTTTTTTTCAATCACGCCTAAGCTCGTTTTTTATTAAGGAGAGTAGAGTTCAAAGCCCAAGACGCAACAAAAGAACTAGGAAAAGGAAGAAGAGGAAACAACCCAAGACACACAACAGCAGCAGACCCACCGGCGCAGCCACCACACCAAACACCAAAAACCAGGGACACAGCCCGCGAACACTGAAACACAGCCACAACCGGCAAAGACCAAACCCGGACGATCGAGAGCAAAACTAGTATATATATATATATATATATATATATATATATATATATATATATATATGTATGTGAATAGAACTGAAGCTCGATCGGGGGAGTTGCGTACCGTGAGGCCATCGGCGAGGAGGACGGGGCCGTTGGAGAGCCGCATGTACAACTCCTTGTTCGACTCCGGTGGTGGGGAGAGCTGCTCCATGTCAGCGAACGGAGGGAGGTCTTGTGGCGGTAGGAAGCAGGCCCAGACCGCGTCGGCGTCGGCCGCGGCGTGGAAGGCTTGGCAGACAGCGGCGGCGCGGCAGGCGGCCACCGGCCCTGCGCGGGCAAACAACGCCAACAGGAGATCATCCGGCAGTCGCGCGATCTCGCAGCTGGCGGGGGCGCCAGCTGGTGTCGCCGCTGCCGTCGTCGTCTCCATCGATCGAGATCTTTCTGCTTTGTTGGCACGATTTCCGTTGCGGTGAGCCGTGAGCGATGTTTGGGCAGCGTGGGAATGGGACGCATTGAATGGATTACACAGCTGATTTTATAGAGCTGGAACATTCGTTCGTCGTTCGGGACTTGGGGAAGAACTACAAGCAAGCGGGAAAAAAATATTCAGGTGTGGTCGTCGTCGATCTAGAGGAAGGGGGACGATGTCCTCAGCACTACAGCTACAGGAGAACGCGTGGCGGCCGTGGACGGTGCGCTACAGCTACCGCCCTCACCACGGTCTCCGCCGTTCACGCCCTAGCCCCAGCACACGTCTGGACTCTGGAGACGGATCGAGCTAATCCGTTCGGACGATGGGATTCCCTCGCTAAGCAAATAATATAATGCACAGGCCCAATGCATGCTCGAATAAACAATGTGGCCGGATTGAATTTCTGTTTATTATATGGAGTCAGTAGTGTTTGACCACCGACTTAATCTGGAAATAATAGATTAGAAAAAAACAAACAAATAATTGTAAGCAAGCGGTGCTTGCATGGTGGCGCTGTCACCGCCACTGTAAAAGCAGTGTGCTCGTGGCACATTCTGTGAGGCCGGCCCATCGGTGAGGAAGGCGGGACTGTAAATGTAAGACAGGTCAATGAACATGTTTTTGGACGGAGATGGTGGGGAGAGCTCATCTATATATCCTTGGTGAACAGTGGGAGGCCGCATGGAAGAAAGCATGTTTGACGCCGCCGACAGAGTCAGCCACGAAATTGAAGTCAGGTGAGAAACAATCCGCCTGGCCCATTGCGGGCAATCAACGTGCACAATCTCAAAGGCGGTGGTGGTGGTGGTGACGGATCACATTATTGTTTCCGTGTTTTATAGATTATATAGGTCTGAGTAGTTTAGGGATTAAAAATACCAAAGTCAATAATGACGCGAGATACTAATTTTATGTCACTACAAAACTATCACTAGAGTTGTTTTTTTTAGACTTTTGTTTCAAACGGCTATAACTTTACCAAAGAAGTTGCTTCACATGAAGAGAAGATTTGGAACCCTTCTAGGAGAAGCCCCCCCCCCCCCCCCCCCCCCCCAATATTGGTATATAGCTTTCGATAATAGTATAATAACATAACATGTATATCGTAACCTTAACAAGCGATAAAATAACAAAAAATATATCGTGGCAAATCATAAGGTACTATGGTTGCTTATTAAATTAGTCGGTGACCTAATAATCTTTTGTACATTGACAACTTGCAAGCAGCCATACGTAAAAAATCACTAAATTCCATCTCCACCTCCATCCAGCCATCACCTCTCTCTCGGAAACAACACGTCTTGATGAGGAACGTCGCCGCGTGCGCATGAAGAGTTCAGACGTCGACGAGGAGGACGGGGCTGTCGGGGTCGGAGAGGCGCATGAAGAGCTGCTTCTTGGTGAACGTGGCCTACAGACCGGCGGGTTGAGGTGATGACATGTGGGTTCCGAAAGTCGGTTGTTGACGGTGCCCGCACCGCCGATGCAGGGCTCAATTGCCGATTGGCGTGACCGTGTAGCCACCTTGCGCGTCGCCGTATCGACTCAGGAGAGGAAGGATGCACCGCTGAACACGCGTTCGTGCCTTGGTGGAGTTGAGCGTCTCCAGCTGCAACTGCGCATCGGGTCAAACGAAGGAACGAGCGGGCCGAATCCGTTGGAGTACCTAGCTCGGCTAGTTCGTCCGCCATATTGCGGGGCCGTAGATGGGCTCGATTTCTGCAATTCCTTCTTTTACTCCATATCCTTCCGTGCACCCAAATGACTTTTTTTTTTCATAAAAAGAAAAACCCAGGCGGTCGTTTGCCGATCAAATACAACCCCTGGGCGCTCACTTGTTTCGGACGTTAGGTGAAACTATATGGATGCATCCATTTTCTATTAAGTTGAGGAGAGATTGAACTAA
Organism: Microstegium vimineum; assembly: GCA_022036555.1. Classification (NCBI taxonomy): domain Eukaryota; kingdom Viridiplantae; phylum Streptophyta; class Magnoliopsida; order Poales; family Poaceae; genus Microstegium; species Microstegium vimineum. The sequence continues at coordinate 64,623,845 of CM039122.1, forward strand.
CTATTTTTTTAGCTTTGGTGTAGGAACACTAAAAGTGAATGAGACAATGATGTATATTATCCAACTATCAGATGATATAGTGCTTATGCTCTCATCCCATGAAAAATGACTCACACCCTTTTTTTTTTTGTTAGATTCATCCTACATCTAGTGGAATACAGAGTATTTCGTAGCGAGATATACTTGACTGAACTAAACACTATTAGAATTGGGTTTGTCTCGTCTTGTCTAAACTAGTCCTTCTAACCAAACACTACCTAAGTCACCTAATTGTGCATGCATGTCTAACAAGCTACCACAACGGTACAAATCTGTTACAAATATGAAACAACAACACTGGCAGAAGCCCTAGTTGTTGAATGAATATGTTTACAAACGATGGACCATATATTCAGTTTTGTTATAAGACAAAACATATATATATATATATATATATATATATATATATATATATATATATATATATATATATGCACACACACATGAGAATAATGTAAACTCCTTAGTCTAGACTCCTAGTACAGTCCTTAACCTCGACAATCATGGGATCAACTAGCTCCACACCACACCACTGCGAGCAATAAACACCTCATAATGTTGATTTCTCGATCCATTATTTACTCGCACAAGCAATGTTCTTCTCACCAGACCTCTTGTTTCTTGGGTCTAATCTCAATTCCCAGGACAATAATGTGGCAGAACCGCCCAAATTATAAGAGATCAAGTACCAAAGTAGCCGATTCAACGACCACTTTAAACACTTGAGCCCATATAATCCCGGTAGTCCGGAAATCTCGAAGGATTTCTAACAATCGTATCTCCAACCAAAATCGCGCAAACTCAGGTATGCACATTCGTATGAACCAACAATTAAACGAAAAACTTAAAGTACGAAATAAAGTTATTCCAACACTTGGTCCCAAATAAAGCAGTACTCACGCCACAACACATGTGGCCAAATGAAACATTGTTTTAAAACCTAAAGTTTTCACTCCACACTAGTACCATTAATAAATAGGGGTGCCCACGAGATCACGTCCAACAACAGCAAAAGATGAGCTCGTAGAAGACCTTGCCCAAAGCCTACTCCTCTTCTCCTTCGACGGGATAGAGACAATGCTTACAATAGCCAAAGTATACTTGGCCATCTGCAACAAACGGGATAAACCCTGAGTACGGGAATGTACTCAGCTAGACTTACCCGTCTAACTGAAAATAAAGACCCCAAGGATATGCATGGCCATTTATGTGGATCTGGACAAACTTTGCTTTTGCGGAAATGCGAGAGAGATGAAGTAACTTTAAATATTAGAGATCAGCCATTTTCCATCCTATTATTTATATCTAAGTTATGCACCTATTCTAGAGCACTCATTTGATCTAATCAAACAATATAATAATATATCCAATTCCTTCATCAATATTTTAGTAGAACCATTACGATGCCACATGGAGTTGTACCGTGGTGAAGCTCAGCATAATCCCTCACTATCCGGTGGGAGGCGGCGACTCAAATCGATATACAACCAGCTGGCAAGATTACCTTTAACACACGACCACACTTTCCCTGTCGGGTCCATGCATTGGGTTACCGCACAACAAAGTCCAGGTAGTACCGCCGTGATCTCAGAGTAACCCACCCAATTGGAGAAATCAGTTGGCCACCACGGGGCAGGTCGTATCTCCAAACTAGAGGGTGCCAGAAGTAGGCTGAGAGTCGGCCCGGATAGTGTTTACTCGGCTTCGGGGTCGATACTCGCAACGACCCCTATGTGAAAGGGCGCATTCAAAGATGTAAGAGGGTCACCATCGTATACAAACCTATACGATCCAACAGACGGACTGCCCTCAAGTCTAAACCACTTGGTGCATTTGCCTTCCAGTTGACCGTATTTTATTACTACCATTGGTTCTTTCCCACGATAGCAAAATATAACCAACTGTGATTGATATTACCCCCATGGGATAATACTATAACTATAAATGTAACTATTTGATCTAAGCATGCTAAACGGTTGCTTTTACTTTTAATTAGCAGGTTAACAAGGTAGGTAATTCAATAGTCAAGGAAGGTAATGCATCAATTGAGATTCATTCAACTCCTATAACACATAATGCATCACAATATAAAATACTCAAGTAGATTAAATTGTAAATACTCGGAGACTTAAGGATGCTCCGGGGCTTGCCTTGAGTGAAGGTGGAGGGCTGGTGGTCAGGGCACTCGGGGAGGTTAGTGCTGAGCTCGTGGTACTCCTCGTTCAGCTCCTGTACCTCCTGGACTCCTTCCTCTGGAAGTGGCACCTGGGGTTCCTCTACTGATCCTGAATGTTTGTAATGCATATAAGTAACTTGAAGGTGCAGAGATGATGCTTGAACAAGAATTAATCACTCAAAACTTACTTTTAGATTAATCCTAAGTATTCATGCTAGTTCCACTTTACACAACAAACCTATTATAAACTGCTTAGACAATTCTATAAAAATTACAGAGGACATAGCAAGTCTACTGGATGCTACTGCAGAAAATTCACCCAAAACAAAGCTACCAGCTAGCAGATACAAAAAGATGAATTTAATTGCAGAAAAAACACTTAGAACTAGACCTACTGGCTAACAGGGTGAAACATGCTATATCTTATTTTTAACAGGTTCTTTACTTAGAAACATATTTATCAAGAAAGTTCCATGATCAACACTACCAGATTATTTTCTATAGAGATTTTCAAAGAAAACCCTAGAAAAGAACACTTGAACTACAAGTATCTTTTCTGCCATACAACATACCACATATTATATTTTTCTAGACATATAATGGTATACAGAGACTACACAAAAAGTTTCATGATTTATCTATGCACAGATTTACCACAGGAATTAATCTAAGAAAACAGCAGAAACACATTTTAATAGAGAACTAATTAATTCTACACAGAAACATGACATCTTATATTTTTCCTAGCTTCTACACAAGATAACAGAGCTAGCATAAAAACTTCACATTTTTATTTGAACATTTCAAGCAGGAACACAATTAACTTTGATAAATACAGAAAAGAACTATTTAAACATTAGTACTGAAGACATTCTCTAAAAATTACTTTTATATTTTTAACAGAAATATATTCATTTATAGATTCTAACACAATTTATTTCACCATTTAAATATTCACCAAACTCTAGATATTAAATAAACAAGCACTATCACATTTACTGAAAATAGAAAAAGGAAATGCATCCACTGAATCCGGGCCATGGTGAACAGTGTGTGGGCTCGGCCCAGTGCGTGCGAGTGGCCGAGCTGACAGGTGGGACCCCGTGGTCAACTCGGGTCCACATGCCAGTGAGGGAAAAGCAGAGCACGACGCTGACCGACGCGTTCTCGCCGGCGGCGAGGGTGGGTGCGCTAGGCTCGGGGTGATGACGCGCATCGACTAGTGGGGTTGGTTGAACCGGCGTGACCCTGTAGCAAGCCGACGGCATCTGGTGGCAGCGAGAGGCGGCAGTGCGAAGGGGCGGGGCTCTCACCGGCGCGGTGTTGCCCGGCGAGCGGGTGCGTGAGCACCACGGTGATGCGGTGAGTGCAGCGCAAGTGTTGGTTAGCCCGGAGAAGCTCCGAGGAGGTCTGGCCACGTGCGAGCTGCGTGGCGGCGGCAATGGCGCACAGTCAACGGCGCTGTGTCGTTCCAGTCCGCAAGGGTGCTGGCGGAAAGGTGTTCTTATATCTACTACCTCTGGTGAAGCTTCCACGAAGATGGAGGCGACGGAGATGGTCGGAGGAGAGGTGAACGCGGTTCGGTCGTTGCGGTGACGACTGCGGGCCGAGGAACGGCGGCGGCGTTCTGGCAACGGTGGAGCTTGGCTGGCGAAGGCGAGGCGAGCAGGGCGTGTGTGCGAGGCGAAGGCAAGGTGGTGTGCGAGGTGGATCGAGCAGAGGCGCTCGGACGGTGGCGAACGGGTGAAGGGGGTGCTTGCGGTCGCGCTGTGCTCTGGCGTGGCGAAAGCAGAGCGAGCGGGGCAGTGCGAATGCGAGTGCGTGGGGGTGCGAGGGGGGTGTATGTCCCCCTTGGCTTGGTGCAGCGGCAGAGCGGCAGAGCGGGTGCAGCGGCACTGCCAGTCTGCGGCGCGCGGTTGTTGGGCGAGCAGGATACACCCTTGGTCGTGGCGCCGGTAGCGCGGATTCGCGTTTAATGGCGAACGGGACGGGGCGAGGTCCGGTCGGGGGCTGGCGTGTGCGGCACCGGCGACGTGACGGCGCGGCGCTGTCCGCGACACGGCCAGAGGTGGGGAGTGGGCGAGCTGCTAGTCGGCGCAGTGTGGCAGCGTGCGGCGCATGGCGAGTGGCGCAGAGCGGCTGTCGGCGTCAGCGAGCAGGCATCGCGGGCCACGTAGCGGTAACGCCGGCGTACGGCGCGGCGGATGGTCGTGCGCGGCACGCGCGGGGCGCGGGCGCGGGCGTGGGCTGGCGCAAGGCCGAGCGGGCCGAAAGGCTGACGCCGACCCATTCCAGCCCTGCTTTCCTTTTCCATTTTCTTTCCATTTGTTTCAAACTAAAAATGATTTAAAAACTGTTTCGAAAAGACAAAACTAGGATTTGAAACTTAAATCAAAGTGGTCCAGAAGAATATTCTCCACATTTTTCATGTAGGTCTATTTTCTGAAAACCATTCTTTCATCAGGTTTTAGATTAAAAACAGGTTAAGCAAATTTTTAGAAAATAATTACTTTTATTCTTAAAAGTTAGGTTAAGCTTAATTAAGCAAGGTAATTAATTATAAAACAAACTACTCTTACTTATAAACATAGCAAACTTAGATAATCATGTTAAACAAGAGTAGAACACAAAACACCTATTCAATTCTAGTGTGAAGTATATAAATAAACACACATGAAATGATGGAATAAGTAAACATGAATGCAATGCTTATGCTTAGGCTAATGATGATCCTAATGTAAAGCTTGACACGGTGTCACAAATAAGACCATGCTTGGAGGCAAATGCACACACACACACACACTCTCTCACACACACACACATGAGAATAAGGTAAACTCCTTAGTTCTAGACTCCTAGTACAGTCCTTAACCTCGACAATCATGGGATCAGCTAGCTCCACACCACACCACTGCGAGCAATAAAGACCTCCACTACGTCAAAATCGATTTTGCGCAGCGTTGCAAAAAATCCCTCTGTGGCGGGCAGTTTCTTTGCCCGCTGCGAAAAATCCCCTGCTTTTCCGTGACGGTATTTTTTCAATTTACCGTTGCGGATATTTTTGTCCGCTGCGGTAAATTAATTTACCGCAGCGGTCATGTTAAGACGTCCGCTGTATTTACCGCAGCGGACATCCTAAAAGGTCCGCCGCGGTAAAAGGCTGAGACCCACCAGACCCAAGATATGCCCGTTAGGCGTCTTTATATATATATATATATATATATATATATATATATATATATATATATGACCTAGGGTTTGGCACTCACTCCCTCTCTCTTTATCTCTCCCTCCCTCCCTCCCTCCGCCGCCGCAGGACAGCTCCCTCTCCTTCCCTCCCCGGGACGGCGGCTCTCCCCTCCCCAGCCCCGCGGATGGCGGCGCGGGACGGGGCTATGGCGGCTATGGCGCGGGACGACGGCTCTCCCCTCCTCGGCGGCGCTCCTCGACGGCGCGCGAGCCTCGGCGGGGCGCAGGCCATGGCGGCGCTCCTCGGCGGGGCGCGGGCCACGGCGGCGCGCGGGCCCCCTCTCCTGGCCGCGGCGACGCGGGTCGTGGCGGCGCACAGGGCGAGGCGTTGTCTCCGTCCTCTACTCCTCCAGATCCGGCGCGCACTAGGCGAGGCGGATCAAGCGCGCTAGGGGCCGCGGCAACCGACCCTCCTCTCTCCCCGGCGTCAGTCCTCCCAGCATGGTGGCGCTCCCCCTCCCCTCCCCTGGATCCGGCGAAGAGGAGCCCGCTAGCAGCGGATCCAGCTAGGTGCGGCGGCGGCAGGCTCTGAACGGGCTCGCTGGCAGGCTCGTGGGTTTTTTTTTGTTTTTTTAAACGATTAACCGAGGCGGGCATTCTAATGTGTCCGCCTCGGTTAATCAATTTACCGCAGCTTGCAAAGCCGCCCACCGCGAGAAGCCGTGATTTACCGTGGCCTTAGCACCGCGGCGGACGACTTTGCCCGCTGCGGAAAAGCCAAAACGGCCGCCACAAAAAATATTTTTTGACATAGTGCTCATAGTGTTGATTTCTCGATCCATTATTTACTCGCACAAGCAATGTTCTTCTCATCAGACCTCTTGTTTCTTGGGTCTAATCTCAATTCCCAGGACAATAAGACCATGCTTGGAGCCAAATGTATCCATAAGGCTAATGGAAACCTCACCATCGTCGCCTTCACCGGTGTAGAACTCACCTAGCTCCGCCTCCATCATCCAGCCACCATCTCTATCTTTAGGAAAGCATGTGTCTTCTGGAAGGTACTCACGCATACATCGCCAATGTTCCGAGTAGAGATAGCCATCAACGAGACAAACATGGCCCGTCGACTTGATGCTTCCTCCAAGACTAACAGACGTCTTTGGGGCTGGGTGATGAAGCCCATGGAATGAGATAGCTAGCGTGTAGACAATGTAAGCATTGTATGTTGTGTGTTGGGAGAGCATCTTGCTATCGATATTGGCACGTATTTCCATCCACTGAACCTCCTGGAGTTCGGCACCTTCCGAGAATCTGACACAAACTAACCGAGGTTAAAAATATGTTATTAAGAACTAGAGCAGTAGAGGAAAATAATTGGTTCCATAACATGGCATTATAGAAACTTCTTAAACTACTTGTGTGTGGATCTTAAATGTTCATAAATTGGCTAGAACAAACTTATGAAAATATGATTCAATGACACCAACCAAATTACTCCATTGTTACTCAACAAAGTACACTAAGATGTTCTTAGTTCATCATCGCCACAACATTTAACATACTTATGGGAGGAAGTACCATAACTAGACTTGCTTCTTCCCTAGAATAATAAGCACATTTGATTTGAGAAATGTCACACAATTCAACTGGGACTTGACCCATAATTTCTCTTACAATATGTCATTGCTTGTTAAAGAACCAGTATCATTTTAGAGACACTTTGAATGCAAATGTCTTTATACAATTTTTATGTCCTAAACTAAATACGATTTTAATGAACAAGCTACATTTATATCATGATGGAACTAAAGGAGTAGTAACTATATGCATATCAAAATGTTCGATTTGGCAAGATAACATATGACTGTGTGAGAAAGATAGCCAACCTGAAGCGGGTGATAGGGATCCAACGCCAAATGGTTGGATTATCACCCAATGCGATGCTAAGCTTCCTTGCGGACAACATGTAGCATAAGCCACCAGTCTCCTTGTCAAGCCACAAGCTCTACACACACCACTTGCATCAGTGCTGACCTCGCTGATATATTGTCCCAGAATGGCCTACTACATAAAACTAATAGATAGATACAGACAAAAGCAAAGTCCCATACCGTGAGGCCATCCGCGAGGAGAACGGGTCCGTCCAAGAGTCGTAAGAATAATGCCTTCTTGGACATCAATGGTTCAAAGACCTCCCCGTCAGCAAGCAACGGGAGATGGCATGGGGGTCGAAAGGTTGTCCCGATAGTCGGACGCTTGCGAGTGATCGACTTAGAGAGGAGGCCCTTAGGTCTAATATCAATTCCCAGCGCAACAAGATCAAACTTTCGATATGGCGTCACCCTAAGATGAACCATGGAAACCTCGCCGTCTTCGCCTTCATCGTTATGGAACTCACCCATCTCTACCTCCATCCAACCATCATCTCTTTCTTTAGGAAACTTTGAGCCGCCAAAAATGTTAGCATACGACTGTCCATACTGTCCGTTCTCCTCTACCTTGTACACAATATAAGCAGTATATGTTGTGTGTTGGGAGAGCATCGCTTTATCAATCTTGCCATCTATTTCCATCCACCGGAAATGTCGGAGTTCAGCGGCTTCCGAGAATCTATATATGTCAAAAATTAACATAGGCCGATAAGAGATTTGGAATCAGGAACTAGCTACCTAGATCACTTGGTTCCGATTCTTGCATGAATATCGCATCAATCAATATTGTTCAAAAAAAAACATGCATGTGAGGGACGTCATATATAGCTATAGCAAACCTGCTGCTGGTGGAACCGGCCGTGACGGGGATCCAGCGACACTCGGCCGGAGTATCACTATCACCCAAAGCGATGCTGAGCTTCCTCGCGGACAGCATGTAGCACAAGACACCTATTTCCCTGTGCAGGCACATGCTCTGCACCAACCACAAAACACACACCAGCAGGAGCTGGCAGTCGATCAGCCGCTGATGATGCATGAAGCAAACCCGGCCGATCGAGAGCAAAACTAGTATGTGAATAGAATTGAAGCTCGATGGGGGGAGTAGCGTACCGTGAGGCCGTCGGCGAGGAGGACGGGGCCGTTGCAGAGCCGCATGTACAACTCCTTCTTGGACGCCGGCGGTGGGGAGAGCTGCTCCATGTCAGCGAACGGAGGGAGGCCTTGTGGCGGTAGGAAGCAGGCCCAGACCGCGTCGGCGTCGGCCGCGGCGTGGAAGGCTTGGCAAACAGCGGCGGCGCGGCAGGCGGCCACCGGCCCTGCGCGGGCGAACGTCGCCAACAGGAGGTCCTCTGGCAGTCGCGCGATCTCGCAGCTGGCGGGGGCGCCAGCTGGTGTCGCCGCCGTCGTCTCCATCGATCGAGTTCTTTCTGCTTTGTTGGGACGATTTCTGTTGGTATGAGCGATGTCGATGTGGGAATGGGATGCGTGTAATGGATTAATTACACAGCGGATTTTATAGAGTAGTAGGCGAGTAGCTTGCATTGCCTTTGCCTAGCAAGCAAGCAACTCATCATCATATCCTCAGTACAGGAGAAGGCGCGGCGTGGACGGCGCGCTAGCTACCGTCGTCACCGTCCCCTAGCTCATCACACGTCCAAAGAACACGTCTGGACACTGGAGAGTGGAGACAGATCGAGCTAGCTAATCCGTTCCGACGATGTGATTCCCTCGCTGCTGCTAAGCAAATAATACAATGCACAGGCCCAATGTTTGCTCGAATAAACAATGTGCCCGGATTGTATTTCTGTTTATTATATAGAATGTAGTGTTTGGCCACCGAGTTAATCTGGAAATAGATTAGAAAAAAAAAACCAATTAATTGTAAGCAAGTCGTGCTTCCATGGTGCCGTGGGAGGCGGGAATTAAATTGGGTGGGCGACGGATGCACCCACGCCGGCGTGTGCTCTCCTGCCCGATGGCTACCGCGTGGCATGAAAACAAATTGTGCGGTTGCTGGGAAGGACGCCCCCACCACCGCATGGCTCGCCCACAGTTTGGCTTAGCGTAATGCGCGGCTCGCAGCCCTGCCTCTCCTTAGACGTGCGGATGCGATCTTCTGAATACCACGTGGCAGTCATCTGGTAGGGGAGCGCACGCCAGCATTGGTGCGCCCGTCACCCACCCAATTAAATTCCGAGGGGCGCCGCATCTTTACTATAATTAAATTCTTCAAATAAATCTAGGTCCACCCATACAAATGTCCCCCGCTGAGAGATCTCATCTTCGTATACCAGAAAATTACACACAAAAATATACCTCTATTAAAATCAAATACTCACAATACATCAACATTAGATCCAAAGGCTTCCAAACAATGTTTGTCCCAGCCTTCTCACCCACCTCCTACCCTCCGCTTACACCCCACGACCTTCCCGCACCCGCACAACTGTTCGCCCAAGGTTCGATTCCCCGGCCTACTCTGCGCCCCTTTTATTTTTCATCCCAAAATATAATGATTCCCTTCTCTCCCCCCACTCATATCGGGGACTTCTATGGCAGGGTGGATCTGCGTCCGGTGGTAGCAGGGGCTTATGGTAGCGAGGGTCGTGACCGCCGGGCATACGTTGTCTGGAGCGGCGGGCTTGGAAGGTACCATGTGGGCCTACACGCCGAGGAGCCTGGGCTTGAGCGCTGCGAGGGGTTTTCGTCATTATTTTTTTATTGCCGGTCTGTGTGAGACGAGACGATGTTGTTTGTGCGGCCCCGCCGAGTAGACCGGTAGGAGAGGGACAATGGATTTGTGTTGTTTTTTTTCCGATCCATCTTGCTGAGATTTGACCATCTTCCTCCCTCACCTCCCGGTACACATTGTGGTCATCCTGTTCAGATTGTTGATTTCCTCACGAGGGATGCTTTTATTCCACGCAAGCATGTGACCTTGTTGCTCTTGCCTCTGGGTCTGTGGCATCGGCTTCTGCGTTTTGGCAAAGTTTTCGGCTGTGGTCATTTTGCACTCCACGGCAGCAATGGAGGGACTTGTTTTCCAACCACTGTTTCTGATCATGATGTCGCTGAGCTCATCTTGTCATCAGAATAAGTTGCCGCACCTAGGAAAGAATTGAATTTATTTGATGGTTCAGTGATGCTATGCATTGTTGCTACTGTATTGTTTACACTAATCGAGTCTTTCTAATTGTGTTAAATCCATTCATTCATCATATTAATCCAGTACATTGTATTTACCTTCTGCTGGTCTACTACATATTGATAGTTTTTTATACCTTACTTGCTGGTAATATACATGACTGTTTTCGGATTTAAATGTTTCACATGATTGTATAACGAGATGTATGGGATGTGAATCTCACCAGCTAGGGCAGGCTCTTAGGTACAATTGTGTGGGAGTAATATATTTTAGTAATTTTTGTCATATATGAGTTTTGATAAAATGAGATTGAATTATTATTTTTTTGACAAAAGTACATATATGTCTTTTGAACTTGCATTGCTTTAATTTTTTTTGGAGTCACATAATTATGCTTTTGACTAAATTTTAATGAAGTACTCCCTCTATCCTAAATTGTAAGTCACTTCAACAATCTTGGAGAGTCAAAGAATCTCAAGTTTGATCAAACTTATTTTTCATCAATTATATTTTTATAGTTGAGATGATTTGACTCTTTAAGATTTTTGGAATAACTTTTAATTTGAAATAGAGGGAGTACTTCAAATTCGATAACAATAAATTTGAACTTAATATAACCCGTAGCGTTAGCACGGGCAAATATACTAATAGAAGAAAGCATGTTTGACGCCGACAGAGTCGGCCACGAAATTGAAGTCAGGTGAGAAACAATCCGCCTGGCCCATTGTGAGCAATCAACGCGCACAATCTCAAAAGCGGTGGCGGCTGCGGTGGCGGTAGCGGTAGCAGGTGGGATATTGTTTCCGTGTTTTATAGATTGGGTTTGGGTAGCTTAGGGATTAAAAACACCAAAGCCAATAGTGGCTTATAGATACTAATTTTATAAAGGGAAAAGCTAAACTACAACAGGTTTTAGAAACTGTAAACACACGATTTGTTGGCCGTGCGATCATCTCGGTGAATGTTTCTAGCTGTCTCATCCAGCAGCATCCGAGGGCATCCGTACGTCCTGCACACGCGTAAAGGTGAACAAAAATAAAACAATAGATGAAAAAACAGAAAAACAGACACGGCATCTATTGTTTTATTTTTGGCATCTATTGTTTTATTTTTGTTCACCTTTTTTGTTATTTTTTGGTTCGCTTATTTCTGGCGCTTTTCTGGTTCTGGAATGTTTTTTGTAGTCATTTGTTTTTTTCATTTATTGTTCATATAATTTGATCCATCCTCTAGTTGGCAACTTTTTGTTGTTTTTTTGTAGTTAGTCATTTTTAAAAAATTTGGCCTAGTTGGGGTTTTTTTTTTCTGTTTTCTGTTTTTTCATTTATTGTTTTTTTTATTTTTGTTGATCTTTATTGTTATTTTTTTAGATTTTTCTGTTTCTTTGTAGTCATTTGTTGTTTTTTTTTCTTCATATATTTTGATTCATTCTCTAATTGACAGCCTTTTGTTGTTTTTTTTTGTATTTAGTCATTGTTTTAATTTTTTTGGTCCTAGTTGGGTTTTTCTATTTTTCATATTGTTTTTGTTTTTGTTGATCTTTTTTGTTATTACTTTTTAGTTTTTTATTATTCATGTGTTCTGTTTTTTCATCTATATTGTTTTTTTTGTTGTTGTTTGGGTTAACGAAAACTGGGCCCATAAAGCCTGCGAGTCCAACCTCAAACATTAGAGAACAACGTTTGCAAACGTCCTAAAAATCAGAACGTGAGATTAAAATTGGATGGTCTAAAATTCATGTGACACAGGTGGTTAAAACACACGATTATTATATGCCGGTCATATCAGTTGTTTCATGCGGTGCCAACACCCGGTTGTTAGTAGACTATAAAACACTCGAATGACAGGTAGACATCCCCATTTATAAACGTCCGAGGGGAGGTGGGGATGTAGTTTTTGTCACTACAAAACTATCACTAGAGCTGTTTTTGTTAGACTTTTTTTTTCAAACGGCTCTAACTTCACCAGAGAAGTTGATTCACATGACGAGGAACAGATTTGGAACCCTTCTAGGAAAAGACGCCCCCCCCTACCAAATAGGGTGTGTAGCTTGCGATAATAGTATAATAACATAACATGTATATTGTAACCTTAACAAGCGATAAAATAACAAATGATATATCGTGGCAAATCACAATGTACTATGGCTGCTATTTTATTTTAGTCGGTGGTCTAATAATCTTTTGTACATTGACAACTTGCAAGCAGCCATACGTAAAAAAATCACTAAATTTCCTACTTTAACATTTTGCTAGAATAAGTAGGAGAAAGTTCATTAGTTCAATACAAGCAACAAAATGACATGTTTGCTTATGATTATATACTAGACCATGCTATGGTACTCCTATTCCACCTAGGAGCTAATATACTCAATTAAATCTGAACTCTTGATTTTTGTCTTTAAAATACATGCAATAAATAATAAATCATTTTTTTATATAAAATAACTACCCAGAAATCTTGACCCTGAGAGTACTGCAAGTCTCCATAAGGCTGATGAAAACCTCACCATCGTTGCCTTCACTGTTGCGGAACTCATGTTCCTCCACCTCCATCCAGCCATAACCTCTTGCTTGAGGAAAGAGTGTGTCTTGAGGAATGATGGCGCACATCGATGACCATGTATCCGTGCGATGGTTGCTATCGTGGAGATAGACGCAGCATGTTGACCATTGATTTGAGAGTAATATGGAAATGAATTGAACAACTTAATTTTGTATGGTTTGGAAAAAATCATGCACCTACTATTTTCGAAACAAACTACCTTGATCCATAGTTAAAGTTGAGGGATGGTGAATCTATATATGAATAATATATACATGTTCAGTAATAAATACAATTATCTCTTTGTGTGTCATATATTCTTCAAAGACGATTCTTCGGTCTAACAAGGGGAATGAATTTACCAAATGAAGTCTAACCCCCAAAAGACCACGACTTTATAACGGAATATCATTGCAGCGGCCGGGTACCAATTGTACATTACCAAACTGTTGCATTTTTTCACATCCCTTCTACTTCTGAAAACATTATTAAGTGGTGTTCCGGGACAGCATCTTGCAATGTATCTTGCTACGGATTTCCAACCAGCAAAGGGCCCGGAGTTCTGCACCTTCTGAAAACCTGTCACAAACACGGCATTAGAACTTGCAACATATAACTAATCCTATACGTACGAGCGTATAAAATTCATATGGCGTCATGTCAAGAAAAACCATCATCCAAATCATTTATAAAAGTTAACATAGTTTAGAAAACTGGTTTTCTAAATGGCTAGCTATTGGAGGGAGAATGTGTTTAAATCGGATGATACGTACTGTGCTGCAGACGCATTGGTTGCGAACAAATTAGTGCACCGGTACAAAAAATGTTGAAAGAAAATGTGTAAAAACATCACTGACAAACAGTTAATTGCTGAATGAATATATCGCTTGCAGACCATGAACATATATACATTTGTCCTAGCGGCAATCCGCTCAAGACCGATGCGAATAATAAAGATTTACGACGTTGATTTCTGAATCCATTATTTGCTCGCACAAACAAGGTTCTCATCAGAAACTTGCTCCTTGGGTCTAATCTCAATACCAAGGACAACAAGGCCACTCTTGGCGAGTGTCGTCTCCAAAAGGTGGATGGAAACATCACCGTCGTCACCTTCACCTCTGCGGAACTCACCCATCTCGACCTCCATCCAGCCATCACCTCTCTCTCTCTCGAGGAAAGAGCACGTCGTCTGGAGGACTTTTGACGGGCGATGACGGCCATCTATTCATGATATCGTCGTGGCTATAGTGGTCGTCGAAACAAACTCGGCGCGTCGACCTGCTGCTTCCTCCGAGGGTGACAGACGTCTCCATGGATGGGTAATAAAGCGCTTGGCGCCTCTCTGCTAGGCTGAAGACGATGTAAGCGCTATATGTAGTGCATTGGGAGAACATCTTGCTGTCCATCTCGCCGCGTATCTCCAACCAACAGACTGTCCGGAGTTCAGCAGCTTCCGAGAACCTGAGATTAGCAACAACATCTTTAATTTGTTGGCCGGCTAAAACAGTGTTTTAAATAGCTAGCTAATAAGTTGTTCAGCAAGGAAAATGCACAGCCAAATAGCGAGCTAAGTTGTTTAACGTGTGATTTTATAGTTTGGTCGAACCTGGAGACGGTGATGGGGATCCAGCGCCAGTGCAGCGGCGTATCGCCCCAAGCAATGCCGAGCTTCCGGTCTCCCTGTCCAGCCACATGCTCTGGCGCCAGTGCACCACCACAACACACAACACAACACAATCGGGTGAGTGATCAGATGATGGCCGGATCGAAAAAGCGAGGGTCAAGGTTGATCCTGTACCACGAGGCCGTCGGCGAGGAGGACGGGTCTGGCGGGGTCGGAGAGGCGCATGAAGAGCTGCTTCTTGGTGATCTGCGGACCGGCGGGGCGGAGCTCCCCGTCGGCGAGCGCGGGCAGGTCGCGCGGCAGGAGGCTGGACGGACCAGACGGCGTCGGCGTCGGCGGCGGCGCGGAAGTCCCGCGAGACCAAGGCTGCGCGGCAGACGTCCCGCGGCGTTGCCAGGGCGAGCGTCGCCGATAGGAGGTCATCTGGCAGGCGCGCGATCTCGCAGCGAGCAGGCGCCGTCGCCGTCGCCGTCGCCGTCGACTCCATCGGCGGCTCCCCGGGGCCTGTCTCGCTATCGGTTGATCAGATGCGATTGGGGTGCGATGTGGGGATCAAATCAACACAAGCGACGCTAGCCTCCGAGTCCTTCGGAGCGGCTGCCACCTGGGCACCTGGCTCGGCCCTGCCGCATACACGTCGAAGCAGAGTTCAATTTGTGGGTCCACACAGCTGTTTGGCGATCGAATCACATCCCGATACATCAGTTTCGGCGCACCTGTACACCACGAACGTTTTCTTGGGGCAACTTGTCTTGGACTTGAACTTTTTTGTTGAAAAGCTCCCATATTTCTCTCTTTTCATATCACCAAAAGTAAATCATGTTCCTATCAAAACGTCGCCTTTGACTTTTTTGGTCAACGTTTCTTCTGCATCTTCCTGTGATTATGGATGGAGCCACTTGTGTTTGTAATAGAGTTGAGGTCTGTTAACCCAAACTACACCGTGATGAACTCCCAAAATTTCTTAGCGAAAGGGCAATCTTTGCATAGGTGTGTTGGCGTTTCTTAATCATGTGCACAAAGTTTACATATAGGGGCATCCGCCCATCCTCACTTCATCAAGTTGTATATGGTCAAGATTTTTTTTTGTGTATCAGTGTCCATATGAAGAATCTGCATTTCGGTTCCGTCCTTGCCTTCCATATTGGCATAAATTTGAGTTTGGAAAATGTCCCCTGGAGTTGAATTTTGTAGGCATTTTTTGTGGTGTATTCTCCATTTTATGTCCAACGCCATTGTATATCCTCTTCCATATAATCAGTTTAACACTGTGGTTTGATAGTTTTGAAAATTAAGAGACGTCATAAAGCGTTGAGAGTGAGAGTTTTATTCAAGTTCCATTTCATTCTAGACATGAGTGGTCAAAGTTTGAGTTAAATAGTCAAACGAGCTATAATTTAAAACGAAGGGAGTAACTCGGCAGTCCTTTGATCAATTAGCTCTACACTTACAATGTTGATTTCTCAATCCATTATTTAATTGCACCATCAAGTTCTTTTTTTTAATGTACAAAGAAACTCTGCCACTCAATTAAAACACACAATCAAGGTTCTCATCATCAGACGCCTTGTTGTTGCTTGGGTCTAATCTCAATGCCCAGGACAACAAGGCCACTCTTGACGACCGTCGTCTCCAAAAGGCGGATGGAAACCTCACCATCGTCGCCTTCACTGGTGCACAACTCGCCCAGCTCCACCTCCATCCACCCATCACCTCTCGCTCGAGGAAAGATCACGTCGCCGCGTGTAGTATCTGCGCGGACGTGTTCATCGTCGTCCTCGTTGAGACAAACACGGTGCGACGACGACCCGCTGCTTCCTCCTCCGAGGCTGACAGACGTCTGCTGGCATGGGTAATGGAGGCCGCGGCGCCATCCGGCCAATCTGAACACCATGTACGTATTGTATCTCGTGCGCCGGGACAACATCCTGCTGTCGATCTCGCCGCGTATATCCAACCACCAGACATACTGGAGTTCAGCTGCTTCCGAGAACCTGCTATCACAGATTAACCAGTACTCTCTTCATCCTAAATTATAAGTTATACCAAAAATCTTGGAGAGTCAAAATATATTAAGTTTGACCGAACTTAAATGATAATATAATAACATTTATGATATCAAATAAGTATAATTAGATTTATATTAATTATATTTTTATAGTATATCTATTTGATGTCATAAATCTTTATAGTTTTTTCTATAATTATTGTTAATCAAACTAAAGATGTTTTGACTTTTCAAAATTTTTGAAAAGTCTTATTATTTGGGATGGAGGGAGTACAACAGTAACATCAGCTTGGCCAAAGCAACAATGGATGCAAACAACAAGTGATTCTCCATGGCATATATATATATATGGCATCAGCCAAGCTTCTTCAACCATGCATCTTAATTAATTTGTAGAGTGTCAACCAAAACAGTTATTTATTATCCAAAAAAATGAGCTTCCGAGAAATGCATGTATAGCAAGCAAACCTGGAGACGGTGATGGGGATCCAGCGCCAGTACTGCGGCGTGTCGCCCCAGGCAATGCCGAGCTTCCTCGCAGACAGCATGAAGCACTTGGCGCCGGTCTCCCTGTCCAGCCACATGCTCTGATTGATGCGGGGGCACCAGACCACCAACCGACCGATCAATCAAGTAAGTCCACAGATCAGATCAATGGAGCACGTACATATATAGCTAGTTAAGGATCGACGTAGTTAGTTACCGTGAGGCCGTCGGCGAGGAGGACGGGGCTGCCGGGGTCGGAGAGGCGCATGAAGAGCTGCTTCTTGGTGGACGTGGACTGCGGATCGGCGGGGAGCTCGAGCTCCCCGTCGGCGAGCGGGGGCAGGTCGAGCGGCAGGAAGCTGGACCAGACGGCGTCGGCGTCGGCCGCGGCGTGGAAGTCCGGCGAGACCGCGGATGCGCGGCAGGCGTCCCGCGGCGAGGTCCGAGCGAGCGTCGCCGACAGGAGGTCATCCGGCAGGCGCGCGATCTCGCAGCGGGCGGCGGGCGGCGCCATTGACTCCATCGGTTCGGTTCCCCCGCGCCTGTTCCGCTAGCTGTCGGTCGATTCGATGCGATGTGGAGATCAACACAAGGCAGGAAGACTAGAGCTAAATATAAATGGAATTCGGAGACGTTGACAGACGCTTGGTGGCCAAGTAAGTTTTGGGCATGGCGAAGGAGATGACATGTGGGGTCCCGAGCGGAAGTTGTCTTGCCCGTCGGCCGTCGCCGTCAGAGGGCTCTCGGGATGCACGCGTGTTCGCCGCCGAAGCAGAGCTACGCCCGCCCACCATGCCGCGGGCCGTTCAATTTGTGCCATTTTCTGATACGAGTTTGGTTCGGCCCACACCGCCGTTTGCCGATCAAATTCCCGTCCATCAGTTTCGGCCCACCTGTACTGTACCCTCTCACTGAGTCACTGGTCAGTCCACTGGCACCAGAAGCAACGCCTGTAACCAGATGCTATAACTAGTACGGCTACTTTCAGCATGTTCCTCTCACCGTTTTGGTGGCTGATACTGTTTTTTTTAGAGAAAAACATTGTTTCGGTGATTGGTAAGCCGGTTGATAAGCCAAACGAATATGACGTTTGTTGCAGACACATGCTAACAAGTTTCTGCAACGGTACAAGATTGTTGGAAAAAAAATAACCCATGTATATTTTTAAAAAGTTACACCAATTATAATATAATGTTTTTCTCTAATAATAAAACAGTAGAAGTTGGCTTCTCAAACAATAGGCTAGGTTCGAGAGTACTTGCATTGGGAGCTTGTTAGTTTGGCTTATCAGCTACCGAAATAGTGTTTTTCTCTCACAATAAAACAGTCAAAAACAGTATCAGCCACAAAAAAATGATCAGACGAACATGGCGCTATATAGGGATGACTGTAAAAGAGAGACTTGTATAATTCCTGGAGGAAAAAAAAAATCTAAATTTCTCATTTCAATTATCAATGTGTGATTTATTTACTTATCTTGTATACGATCGTATACTAGCGTGAATGCAAATAACACAGTATGATGAGAAATTTCCAGTATTTCTCTCGCGAAAATAGTGCCGGCAAAATAAACATATGAATATGATCTCTTAAAAATAAAAAGCATCATCTAATTTTTGTTTTTTTTTCAAAAGTAAGCAGAAGCGCCACCAGTTAATTAACAACGGCAAGCAGCATACGATATTGTTGAAAGAGTATGAGAAAATTAAAAGCATCGATCCACTAATTATAAAAAGGGTAACTGTTAAATGAACATCTTCCAAATACAAAACATATGTTTGTTTCTGCAGTGAGAGGAAAAGGGTCCCAAACTCCCAATGCAACTAGTGTCATTCTTAACCTCGGCAATTGTTTGATCAGCTTCACCCGGCCAGCTGTGAATAAAAAGATTATTAAGAGAGTTGCAAATTAAAGTCGACTCCTCTCTACGGAGCACAAATTATTATTTGCTCGATCGCATAAAAGTTCTCAAATCTCAAGTCTGATCTTGCCCCTTCAATTGGCAATGATCTCAATGCCCAGGACAATGAGACCACTTCTCCTGAGTGAGGAGGTGTCCAGGATGCTGATGGACACCTCGCCGTTGTCACCTTCACCATTGTAGAAGTCACCCAGCTCCAGCTGCACCCACCCACCATCACTCCTGCGACTAGACAAGCTTGTATCGCCAGGGATGGCACCAGATGCCGTGGGAATGGAAACGCCACCACGCCTCATCTCCCATGAATGGAGACCCACGAGGTCGCGGCTGTCGATGCGAACGTCGCGCGTCGACGTCCTCCCTCCGAGGCTGATAGTGACGGCCATCTTCTGGGATGAACCAGAGCAGCTGCAGCCCCTGTCATGTACCCCCATCACAATGTAGGCAGTATACGTTGTGTGCTTGGACAGCATGCTGCTGTCGATCTTGCCATGCATTTCCAACCGACAGTCACGCCACATCATGGCGGCATCCGAGAATATACTGTCACAAATCAACAGAGGTTACAATTCTGCCACAGAACGAAATATAACCCATAAATTAGCAATCAAAGTATGGTTTTGAAGGCTGCACCAAATCAAATCATGCCTTATATTTTATAGGAGTAGGCCTGAGGGAGTAATCGAGAACTAGAGCAATAGGTGCAAATTAAACTAGTGATTCACTAACATACCATCAGTTAAGCTTCTTCAACTATCTTTGTGTCAGTCCAATTGGCCACATACTTAGCTAGAACAAAAACATGAACAACAATACGCTATAGTGCATTAACATCCTATAAATGATATTATAACTAATGATTCTCTGAAAATAATGTCCCATAACTTATTTACTTTTTGAATTGTGTGATCACATTATAGTGGCATAAAAGTGAAAGGCACTTGCCAAATTTTACAGCATTATATATGTCTATGAGGGTGAAATCATTTTTCCATATACAAGATAGCACCATTATCCATCCAACTAAATGGTAGTGGCATGTAAGCGATGGAAGTTTGAGCTAATGACAAATAAGAAAAGGGAAAGCTTTACGTTGACAAATAATAAGGCACCACTTTAGAAGGTAATAATGACAAATAAGGAAATTTCTCACTTCAGCCAATATGTTGAGTGCAAGCAAGTAGGAGTATACCAGATATAATAACTAAATTACCCACTCACAGTTCGCATCGAAACTTCAGAAATGGAAAGTAACATATGTGTGTGAGAGAGCAAACCTAGAGCCAATGATAGGGACCCAACGATGCTTGGTGGGAGTATCGGTCCAATTGATGATTAGTTTCCTCGCGGACAGCATGTAGCACACGGCGCCAGTTTTCTTGACAAGCCACATGCTCTGAATACACCACACCAAAGATTAGCCAGTCATCCTAGAATCACATACCGCATAAAACATAGACGCAAACAAAAGTGGTTCTTGTAGTACCATGAGGCCATCGGCAAGGAGGACGGGGCCATCGGAGAGCCGCATGAACAATTCCTTCTTGGATGATGGCGGTGGACAGAGCTCCCCAAGGGCCAGTGATGGGAGGTTGGACGGCAAGAAGCAGTTCCAAACAACATCAGAGTCCGCTGCAGTGCGGAATGTCGGTGAGACAACCGCAGCGCGACAAGCTTCCAGTGGCCCAGTACGGGCAATCAATGCCGAGAGGAGGTCCACTGTCAAGCGTGCAATCTCGCAGTCATCGGTAGTGGCGGTGGCAGCTGATTCCATCATCGTGTCCATCTATTCTTCTACTTGCTTTATTTCCATGTTTGATAAATTCAATTCGGAGGAACCGGCCACGTGGGAATTAAAAACACAAAAGTAAAAAGTGCGTTAGAAACCATAGAGTGGATTTTATACATGGAGGAGGCTATGCTTTAGATGACATTTTAGGAACAAAAACAACAATGAATGAATGTGATACAACGTCGGCGATGTGGTGAGCGGAGGGGGGAGTGGAGAAGGAGGTTGTACTGGGAGTTGGAACACAGAGGATAGCAAGGAACCTCAACAATGGATTCTTCTCCGTTGATCACGGCTAAAGCGCTCGACGCCACCGTTGAAGGAAAACTTCACCCCGATATTGGGAGAGTTTATTCCTTTTTTGATAAATCCTAATTACAATCTAGATGCCTCTTTATAGAACAGAGACATATCTTCTAATAAGCAATCAAATGTCCTAAAAATTCTCCCTGACACATACTTCCCTAATAAAACCAGGCCTTAGCCATGGTTGGACTCTCGTGGACGGCTAGGCTGGTGCCTATACTGGCGGCCAACAGAGAGTCCACAACACTTCCCTCCTCTCCAACAAACAACTCGTCCATGAGCTGAACTACAGATAACATGCCTTGAAGTCTTGAACATGCTCCCAGGAAGCTTCAGCTACAACATGGCTTTCCCACTGCACAAGTGATTTCTAGCTGCCACGGTTCAGGCATGCATGAATCACTTGGGAAAGAGTAGGCACCACACGACCATGAAGAATGGACGGTAGTGGCATCAATGCAGCTGGAGGGTTGCCCTCATAATTCTTCAGCAATGCCACATGAAAGACATCATGGATTCTAGCCTCAGGAGGAAGGAGCAAGCGGTAAGCCACAATACCAATCCATTTAGTGATTTGATAAGGCCCAAAGTAATGAGGCCCAAGCTTGGAGGAGGATGCTAGAGTGATGCTGGTAGCTGTGTGATGGTGAGGACAGAACAAAACCCAATCACCCACATGCCACAACATACTCCATAGAGTGTTATTTCTTGTTCTAGTGCTCATTCATGACATCTTGAGCCAGCATTAGCCTGTCGTGGATATTAGAAAGCGTCGCAATCGCAAAGCTACTAATCCATAGCAGCCACCTAGGTCGTGCCAGCTGTGTAGGACAACAAGGTTGGCGGAGCATGACCATAAACAACAACGAAAGGAGTGGCTAAAAGGGCGTACTAGAATGAAGTTTTGATGCAATACTTTGCCCACGGTAACCATTGCAGTCCATGGTAATGATTCGGTTCAATACCTCCAACTGTCCATCAGTCTAAGGGTGGAAGGAGAACCTACGAAGAAACTTGACCCCTGCAAGATGGAACAACTCCCAGATTGTGCTAAACTAGGTCTTGAAGAAAGCACAAGCTACCGATTGTGCTAAATATGGATGGATGAGGGTAATGAAGTGGGCCATCTTGGAGAACTGGTCGACAACGATGAGAATGATTGATTTGCCGATGACACGCGGAAAGCCTTTGATAAAATCCATGGCAATGTCGCTCTAACATGGACAACAATGGTAGGAGTCTAGCCAGATGCAAATGCCCAGTCTTGTTTTGCTAGAACATCGAGCAACTGTGGATGAATTCACAGACAAGGTGGTGTGTTGGGCTGTTGTAGAAGGATGCACACAGATGGTGTAATGTATTTTGGTCTCCGTCATGACTTGTGTCGTGAGCTGCCTACGGAAGTTGAGGCCACAACATAGAGGCATTAGGCACAAAAATGTGCTCCTAGAACATTGTTCTTGATCATCATTTTTGCAACTTGTCCCACAAAGCATTGTAGAAGTTGAAGATGGGTGCAAATAGAGACCGAACGACATGAAGGTCTTCATCCCAGCGAGACAAGGCATCGGCGATGGTGTTGAGTCTCCGAGGTAGGTACTCAACAGTGATGTCATAATCGAATAGATTGGTGACACAAGAGTGCTATAGAATCATAGTGAGGTGTTGATCCAATATGAACTTCAATCTCGAATGATGCATACAAATAATGAATAGACGCCCCCACAAATATGGCCACCAATAGTGGACCGCCTTAATCAAGATAATGAGCTCGCTCTCATATGCCAACAACTTGGCATGGTGGGGAGCAACCTCCCTACTAAAGAAGGCCACTTCATCATCCCCCTGATGGAGCATAGTGTCAAACGTCGCCCTCGACACATCGCATCCAACGATGAAGTGCTTGGAGAAGTTGGGAAGCTAAAACAGGGGCGCCATCACCAATGCCCTCTTAAGGGCAAAGAATGCCACATTGACCTTTGATGTCTAGGAGAATACCTCATGCTTCAAGAGTGCTATCAAAGGCTCCACCACCCCAGCATATCCAACGATGAGATTTTGATAATACTCGGTCAAGCCCAGGAATCCCTATAGATCATAGGTCGTGAGAGGATGTGGCCAAGCTTCCACCACCCTCATCTTCACTGGATACATGGCAACTCCCTTAGTAGATATGATGTGACCAAAGTACGACACTAAGGGTTCGCCAAAGAAGCACTTGAAGCGCTTGGCAAAGAGCGGATGAAAACATAGTTACTGTAGCATTGTGTGCATATGCTAAAGGTGTTCCGCCCATGAAGAACTAAAGACCAGAATATCATCAAAAAACACAAGCACAAAGCAACAAATGTCCAACTTCAAAATATCATGGTAGGGGCGTTGGTGAGGCCAAACGGCATCATGAGGAATTCAAAGTGATCATGATGTGTTCGAAACACGGTCTTGGCAATATCATCCGGATGCATGCGCACCTGATGGTACTTGTTGTGAAGATCAATCTTGATGAAGTGTGCACCTCACCGCTCATCTAGGAGCTCATCTATGATCGAAATGAGAAACTTGTCAGTGTTAGTGCAGTCATTTAGGGTGTGGTAGTTGACACAGAAGAAACAACAACGTCGTGCTTACGAAATAGGAGCACCGGGGAGGAGAATGGCGAAGTAGAATCCCAGATGATCCCCTATGCCATCATGTCATCACATTGGCGCTCGATCTCATTCTTGAGGAGCTATGGGTAATAACAGGACCGCACAACCACAGGAGGCAAGCTAGGCATGGTGTATGCGGTGGTCATGGCGGTGACCTAATGGTAGGCCACGAGACCTCTCTAAGACATTAGCGTATGACTGAAGGGGCTCCTTCAACACACCCCATAGGTCCGCAATGGTGCGGACAACTGTGCCAGGGCAGTCCATGCCAACCCAGTGGTGCAAGCATGCATTGTACCAGAAACTCATCAGGAGGACAACAAAGTCCCAAACATTAGGCGCCAAAGTATGAAGCACCTGGACGTTGAGGACGATGTCAAAGACGCCAAAGTCGAGGGAAAACGTTCAATCACGAAGCGCTAGGACGCTAGCCCTGGATAATGACATCGTTAGCAAGACACGCGTCAGGGGTGTGCACGCGATTACCATTGGCCACCATGATGCTTAGGCCTTTACGTGGGGTGACCAAGAGACCATGGCTAGCAACCACCTCAGACTGGATGAAGGTGTGAGTGGAGTCGGTATCCACCAAATAGAACACAACCATTGGTAACTAGTAGAAGCATGGAATCAGTAGGCCTCAGGTTGGTCAATGCGTGCAAAAAGATCTCTCGGGTGGTGACATCATAGTCGAGCGGATCATCCTTGCCCTTTGCAAAATCCATGAGGAAGACGCCCTTCGCCGCACACTTGTAGTCCTTTCAGTAAGGTTCTAGGCAGGAGTAACATTGCTCGTTCTACTGCTTCTCATGCATCTTTGTCAACATCAAATGACAAAAGTGAGAACATGGTCCCTCTGTCTTACTGTCATGCACACCCACACACCAGATCCCACAACATTGGACAAAGCAAAGGCACTGCTAGTAGAGGAATTGGGCAGCACTGAGCTATGGAGGCCACCAATAGTTGGCATTGCTACTATGCCCACATCAAGCTCATGGATTGTTGCAGGTTGGTTGGGTGTTGTAGTTCCACATCGGAAGACAATGGCTGACCCAAAGCCATAAGTGTAGAGGTCAATCATCATCAATGTGGAGAGGTTGTCGCATCATGAAAGCAGAGCTAGGTAACGCCAAGAGTACTTCTCCATAGTGCTCGTGCTAACCAGGGCCTTGATCTCACAAACAAAGTTGGTGCGAATGGGCAGACCAAAGCGGAGGTTGTTGAATTCAACGAAGCACAACCAAAAGATCACCCCCAAAGTCACGCTCCATCTAGTAGTACCACTCGGTCATAGTGCTATGCCAACCACACATTCTCGTCCTCCAACACGCGATGTTCGTGGAAGTAGTTGTCGCACTTGTTGAGCCATGTGAGCATATCAGAATTGACATCGAAGCTAGGAAACAAAATCTCAGCGGCTAATGGGAATCATGTCGACATTAGTGTGATCATAGTAACGTTCTCCATAGCCAAAGGCACGACTACCATGGTCGTTTTTTGTAGACGCGACCACCCCTGTCAAAATTGCGTCTGCCATGGTCAAAGTCATGATCGAGGCGCACATCATAGCCGTAGTCATGGTCCCCCTGAGTGTGTTGAACTCACGCATGCCTCGACCATAAAAATCATGACCAAATTTTGGGTTGCGACGATCATCAAAGGAGCTCTCGTGGTCCTACAGGGCATGGGCGTGGAACTCCTCCCATGTGCAATCCTAGCCAGGGGTGTGCTCGTCATAGAGCTTGTAGTCTGCCCGATGAGCTCCCCATCATTATGGTGGCCATTTGTGTCGTCAGTCGCGTCCTCCCCGCCCTTGCTGAAAGCAGGCTTGCCCGTCTCCACACGGGTGAGTCAGGAATCATGGGAGTTGAGGCAATTGGTGATGGTGGTAAGCCAAGCGAAGACACAATCCAGCTTTGCCTCTAGAGACATAGAATCAAAGGGAGCGCCAGAATGGTTGTCGATGCACTCATGGTGGTCTTCGGTTCCATATTGATACGACGCCAGCGATGTGGTGAGTAGAGGGGAGAGTGGAGAAGGAGACCAGACTGGGATATGGATCGTAGAGGATAGCAAGGAACCTTGGCATTAGATTCTTCTCTAGTGGCCGCGGCTGAAGCGCTCGATGCCACCGTCAAAGGGAAACTCCGCCCCAATATAGGGAGAGTTTATTCGTTCTTCGATAGATCCTAATTACAATCCTGATGCCTCTTTATAGAACAGAGACATATCTTCTAATAAGCAACCAAATCTCCTAAAATCTCTCCCTAACACATACTTTCCTAACAAACTGGGCCTTATCCATGGTTGGACTCTCGTGGATGCCTAGGCTAGCACCTATACAAAGGAGTCCACAATAGAATGTGAGTTCAATCCAAGAGCACGAAAATAATAATCCATTTTGCATCCAACACATCAACAAAACATACCATTTCTTATACCGCAAAACAAAAGCCAACATACCATATATATATATAGTATAGCAAACAAAGGAGTCCAAGAAAGAACCAACAGACATAGGGAAGGGGTAAAGTGCTCCACCAACCTTTGGTTACCCAACCAGCAACAGAGGTGGTACCTTGACGACCGACTCGTTCTTGGTTGTCGTGAGGTGACAAACCCTAGAGTGGCGGCGGCAATGGGTAAAGTGAGTGCGACAAGACAAGACGGCACAATGAGGAGAATAATATATGGTAACCCTAGCACCAAAGCTTGCATACGGGCCAACTCAACTTTATGTTGGTGGAAGTGGGCTGCCTTTGCCCCTGCGGTGCTCTTTGGAAACAAGCCCAATAGGTAATGTTGCATGCCTTCAATAGGTAACCAAAGAAGCCCACACTACATCAGTGAAGCTTGTTTATGCCCTTAGCTGGTCAACCAAATATGCATTTAGAAAGAATCCCAATGGGTAGGGGGAAGTGGTGTGGATAATCCTTCGCTTTGAATCCGAATTTTAAGGATATGTATAAGTGTTTTTCATATCTGTACGGATACGGATAATCTGAATCCGACTGTATACGGATGTGGTATATGATATGAGATTGACGAATTCCGGTGGATATGGATTATCCGATGCTTCTAATAGGATTATTCCGAATATTTTAAGGAGCTCAAGTGCAAGAGTACAAGTTAGCCCAACCCATAACATTAGCATTATTATATTGTAGTGCATACACATGGTTATTGATTTATTTTTAATTATTATTTAAGCATAAATGACATCTAATGAATTGTTTCTCATTATAAAAAAAATAACATGTAAGCACATATTATACGACTTAGAAAAGTCTACTTCCACTCTGAAACCGGTCCGAATCTGTACCATTTCCGATATTCTGAAAAATCCGTTTTTGTATCTGAAACAACATAATATCCGACCTGCTCTGAATTTGATTAAAAAATAGAATCAAGATACGGGAAAGCTATTATCCAATCCGATCCGATCCGTTTTCATCCCTACCAATGGGGTCACTACTCTATTTTAGGGATTAAGGCAAAAAATGCACTCCAACATGGTCCCTATTTTTCCAAGCCCATACTCTTAGGGGCACTTGTGTTTTTGTTGGAAAGTTTTTTCTTAAGTAAATTGCACTCCTTAAACTTTTTGTGGATTTCATCTATGTCCTCAAACTAAAAAAAGTTACCATCTACTTGTCTCGTGCACCAATACTCCAAAATACGCCAACTCGCGCCAGGAGCCGATGTGGCCATGCCACCATGGAGACTAGACGCAGTCCCATTGTCCACTTTGTGAATCCCCCACCTCTTGCTTTATCTCATACACAAGTCGTTGTATCTCTCCCCTCTCTCTGCTCAAGCACCAAGTTGTTCACTAGTAAAGAAACGACCTTTCGTCGATTGCCAAAAACAGTTTTAGTCCCGGCTATTTTTTTTGTTCGGGGCTAATAGACTTTTAGTCCCGGTTGGTGTTACCAACCGAGACTAAAGGTTCAGAACATTTAGCCTCGGTTGGTGTTACCAACCGGGGCTAAAGGGTTACCAACCGGGGCTAAAGGTCTCTCTACGGTGGGTTCAAAAGAAAAACGTCTTATTTATTGATAGATTTGTTGTGTAGGTAGGGTGGTTTGCTACGCGCGAGACAGTGCGTGAGGTCTTGAGTTCGATTCTCAGGGGGGCGTAGTTGGGTGGGAGTTTTATTTTTTTTAACTAGATGGACCTTTGGTAGTCCCGATTGGAAAACCGGGGCTAAAGGCCCTTTTTAACCAGGACTAGAAGTCATTTCTGTAATAGTGGTTGCTCGCTTCCCACAAGGTCGCAATGAGGTTAGAGTGCCATTGTGTCCCACCTCCGCCAACCGCCATGCATGCATCAATGCCACTTGGTAGCTCTCTTCCGCCCTCTGTTGTCAAATGCGGCCAGGTGCATGTAACCAGACCACCCATCCTGCCAAGTCCACAGTTGGCTCTGATGTTCTACCTCATGGAGCACCAAACTCCAAACAGATTGAAGAGGGTTTGTGCTAGCAAGGACCCAACGATTCATGTGTTTACAAATTTACCCATGTAGTTCCATATAGTTCTCCTATTTGGCTTTGGCCTCAGTGTGTCGACCATGCATGGCCATCGGGGAACACTGATCTCTAGGATTTCGATGATAAGAGCATATAGTTCGTGATTTATTCTCATTTTCCCCCAAATTCTTAAACACTTGTTTGACAAAACAAACAGCCTCATCAACTCTAGCAAGTATCGTCACTATCATGGTCTCGGTGTTATGACCCGGGGGTCAAGTCCACCGGCTAGTAAATTTGTATATTGCGTGCTCCCTCTCCCAGATGTGATGCAAGAAGGACACAAGATTTATCCTGGTTCGGGCAAAGAAGGCCCTACGTTCAGCGGGGGAGGATGACTTGTATTATCTTGCACCGAAGTGCTCGTACAGGGGGGGTACAAGCTGGTTTACACGGGGTTGCTTAGAGTGAGCTGAGGCCTAAGGCTAGCGGGGTTATTCTAGGCGGTCGGTTTGTTGCTCAAGGGGTCGACCGAGCAACGGGATGTGTGGAGTGTGGGGATCAGAGCTGAAGTCTGAGTGCGGAGTGTCCGAAAGTCAGAGTCCGAAAGTCCCGTCTCTGAAAAAGGATCCCCTTCTTCTATCTCGGCGTCCCCTTTTATAGACAAGGGGAGGCCCGAGGGTACAGGGTCCTAAACTGTTGTAGCATGGGAGGCATGTCCGCGGCATAGTGTTGGCGAAGGGACGCCGATCACTGTGGCGGCATGGCCTTCCCGTCCTTCCGGCGCTCCGGGGCGTGGTGACAGTAGACTAGACGTCGCGGCACGTCGCGGCGCAGCAGGGTCGTCCTTCCGTAGGCGGGCGTGAGTCTCACAGTTGAAGCGGGACGGGGCGGATGGGACGGGCCCCATACCGGAGTTGTTGTAGGTAGAGATCGAGCCCCCGGTCGAGGGGAGGGGTCGAGACCCGCGTGGTCTTCTCGTATCCCTGAAGACGTCGTCGAGGGTCGTCCTGTTCACGCCTCGAGGGGTGCTTCTGGAGTCCGTACTCGCGGCGTGGTTACAGCGACAGCACAGTTGACGGAGGTTCGGGACATGGTGGTGAGTTGATGGATTTGACTTGGGTCGTGGGCGCCCATGGCGTTAGGCAGATTCCCTTTAACCCATACCAGGAGCAGTTGGGCTGATCGAGCTTCTCGTCCGGGGGTCGTTCGTTCGACCCCCGGTCCGTCATTCGGCGTCGAGGTTGAGGTAGAGGGGTCGTTCGTTCGACCCCTGGTCCGTGATTCGGCGTTGAGGTGGAGGCGGAGGGGTCGTTCGTTCGACTCTTGGTCCGTCATAGATCCGGATCATCAAGTGGCTGAGCGCGACGTCCAAAAGTTTGCCGATGACAGGAGAGGCAAGAAAATTGCCGATAAAGGTGGCTGTGTCGGAAGGGATCTTGGTATGGTAATCACGCACGAGCTACCAAGGCGGAACTATCGGCAATCACGGGATGAGCGATATCGGCAGGAAGAAGAAGAACATCGGGAGTGGCTTCGTCAGAAAAATCATTGGAGGTGTCCCTTCTTCGTTCACTGTTGGGAAGAAGGCATCAAGCTACCTACTGCTGATAACTGTCCTGAATGCAACGGGTATCACACTGCTGATCAGTTAGGTAAGAAACCTTATTTTGATGATCGGGCATCCAGGTACGCCAAGCCACCGGTACATGACCGGCTGGGGGGCAAGCTTAGTGCCCATAGCAGGTTTGGCAGGCAGGTTGATCAAGAGGAGAACGAGGAACGGACCAAGGCAAGAACTCCCGATGAGGAAGTGTTCTCCAGAGGTTCAAACATCGGGAAAAGAGCCGATGAAAACGATGAGGGGCGGCACCGGCCTGTCTGGAGAACCAAAATCCATCAATGGTGCCCTAAGGGTCTAACAAAGACCCAGAAAAGAAGAATTCAGCGTGAGCGCCGAAACGATTTATATGGCAGTGAAATTCCTGCAAAGGAAAGGCAGTAGAGGCCAAAGCGCAAGGATGGAGATCCATCGGCAAACGGCAATATATTGTCGATGGTCTAACCGGAGTCAATCTTGGACCCGTTGGCTTGAGGGCCGCGTTCAGCAAACTGGCGATTTCAATTATTATACTTGGGGACACCTGCTAATGGTTTGTGTATGAGACGTCGTACTGCCGATGATTCTGCCGTGCTTGCGTGCGACGACTAGGTGTGTGGTGCACGCGTTCGGGGAGTTACTCATACTCTTTGGTGGGTCTATCGACATTGTCCTAATTTTGGTCCGATGGAAGTATGAAGCCTCGTTGCCGATTATTGTTACAATCGGGCTAAATATCAGGGTCTGTTTAAAGTTGGGATTACTCAGAAGATGTTAGCCGATTCGGTAAGTCATAGCATCGGTAATGGTTGCCGATGACTAGGTGAAAAAGTTTGCCGACGGTACTCTGGTATGGACGTCGATTTTACCGATTGGAGCTAAGTTCTAGGCTTAGCAGATGGTTTCCTAATAAGGTTCTTATCGGATAAGACAGTTTGCTCCCAGCAGTGCCTACGTTCTAGGGACTCTCGAAGGGGTCGATATACAGTGTGCTCGTTTGAATGCCGATGAGAGGAAAATCATAATACATCGGTAAAAGCATGTAAGCATTATATTACAAGACCCAAAAATCAAGTATCAGAGTTACATTTGCCGATACTACAAATAGATTACAATAAAGAATGGATGGCTGATATCGCACGCAGGCGAATTTGTTCTATCTCGTCCATCTCTTTAGCATCGGTATCAGCGGAGCCCTCGACCGACTTGATCTTCTTTTTCCACAGGATCGCTTGTCGGGCATTCTGGTCTCGTTCTTGTCGCAATACTTTGATGGTATCGGACAATTGGGTCTTCTGTTGATTGGCTGCAGTCAGGGCCTCCTCTATCCTTTGTAACTCAGCTAATAATTCTTCTTTCTTGGACGATAGCCGAGTGATTTCTTGATTAAGGCTGTTGATGGAGACTTCTGCCTGGCCGATGCCTTTGTGCTTCTCATCGGCAATATTTTTGAACTTAAGCTTCTCTTCCTCGCTCTTGGTTTGGGCAGCCCTGTCGGCAATGCGACGGGAAAGCCTCTGGTACTGGATCTGTTTGACGTCGAGGAAGGTTGCCTGGAGAAGGACTTCTACCGTATCGGCAGGAAGATAGCCTTGGATATCCTTGAAAATGATCCTTGCTGCCGATGAATCTTGAATGAGTTGGGATGTGTCTTGCAGCAGCAGGGAGAGCAATGCTTCAAGCTTGGTTTTGATTTCTGCCGATAGAGCTGGGACAGAGCTTTCTTCCTCCTCATCGTCATCGGGAATGTCGATGGCAAAAGAGAATAAGCTGTCGGCTCGAATAGGGCCTTCTTGGCGCTCCTCCTCGTCCTGAGGGTTGATGCCGAAGGAGAAGAGACTGTCTGGAGAGTCCTGGGCCTGAGAATGACAACAGTTAAAATATGTCGATCGAAAGGTTGTACTAGAATTTTTAAGGGATTAACTTACCATCTTGGAGTGAATCTCTTGCCTAGGACTCGGCATGGTAGATGGTCCAGCTTCATCCCGAAGAGTGGCGGCGGTTGCCGATAAAGGAACTCCCATCGGAGAAGCACTTGGCGCAGTCGGTGCTGGTGACGTTATTACTGGTGTTGCTTCCGATGTAGTGTCTGGTTCTCGTGGCGGCGACGCCGCTATCTCGTCAGGAGCTTCGGCCGATGCCGATGCCGATACCGCCTCCGCCGCCATTGCGGGCGTTTCTTCATCAGGGACCTCGACTAACGGTGCCGATGCCGATCCCGCCTCCGCTGCCATTGTGGGTATTTCTTCATTGAGAACTTCGGCTAACAGTGCCGATGCCGATGCCGCTTCCGCTGCTGCAGCGGATGGAACTGTCTCCCGACCGAGGACGTCATCCATCGGTTGATCTGGGATGGGAGCCGATGGAGTTTCTGCCGACAACGCGTCGACAGTTGGTGGTGCGACTTGTGCCGATGACAAAGATGAGCTAGCCAGCCTCAAGCGCTTCTTCTTCTTTGGTGCAGCGGTAGGAGATCCAGCCCGTTTCGATGAGGACTGGGGGGCATCGGCAGTCGAACTTGGAGATGCTTGTCTGTTTGCTGCCGATGACCTCATAGCCTAAAAATATTCAATGCAAGTTATACGAAGTAAACATTGCCGATTAAACAGTATATAATCGGTATGAGTGAAGATGAGTTTACCGCAAACACCCGCGTCAGGGCGGCAGCAGCGGCTGATGTAGCCTTGGCTGTTGCAGGTGTCGATGTAGGTACATGTTGAGGAGTGAAGGCAGCTAACGAAGGGGCCTTGTTACCGATGAGTGATACGAGACTCATCATTCGGAGTATGAAGGGCTTGCCACTCCTGCTCATCGGAGGAATCGGGTCATCAACCTGTCAACCACAAGAAGGTTAAATACCGATGGTGGAAGTAAAGTAAGGAATGCATCGGAAGGAAAACTTACTGTGTCGCCGGGGATGATGTGATCGGTGTCAATCATGTGCCGATAATAGTGCGATGATTTCGCAAACAGTTGGCACCTCCATTCTTGCCACCAAGACTTGTACTCATTTGTAATAAAGGAGGTTGGTGACCAGGAGGACAGATCAAGGTCTGACACATCGGCATGGGGAGGAAGGTTGACAACCTTCTTCCAATCTAGAGCACTCGAGAATGTCTGCCTGGGCTTCACTACCTTGGAGTAACAAAGCTTGATCGGCAGTTGACCGAAAGCCAGTTGTCTCGCCGCTACCGATGGGTAGTAGAACTCGAATGATGGAGGGGCATTCTTTCTCGATCCGAAGATGTTCACTGGAATGGCTCAGGGGTGATGCTGGCCTTCATAATTATCTAATTTTCAGGCACATTCCCATCGGTAAGATTGAACAACAGTGGGAATCGGTTTTCTTCATTGGCGTATGGCCACCAGAGCCGTTCTGTGGCAGGAATTCTATTATATAACTTCTAGAAGAATAGACCGACTTGTTATGCATCGGCGTCGGTCCCGGGCAACACTATAATGGCCTCTCCAAAGTTGAGTGGAGGGCGTGTTGCCGATTCATCATCCCCACACTGATGGTTTTCTGATATGTCCCTCGGGAAACGTTGAGCGAACAAGTCAAATTGGAGTGTTTTCTGTATCTGTACGTTCAGCCACATATTGATAAACCACCAGGGGCCTCCAAGGTTGCCGATGTGCTCACCTAGCAGCAACTTCTGGGATACTTGATGGAGAAGGCGATATACCGATCCTAGAAGATATCTGCCCAAGGGAAGTCTTGTCCCATCGGCAAGCAGCTCAGCTGCTGGAAGATACATGGTAGTGGGTCCAACTACCCTACCACAGAAAATGAACTTGTCCAGCCACATGTTCAGGAAGGTAGCATGCTCCCTCTGGTTTACCGATCCTGTTTTCTGGTATTCCTGAATGTAACTCGTCCAACCACCGATGTTACGAGTGTTTACTCTATGCTCAGCTTTCCTATTGAATAAGGAGAAGGTATCGGCAGAAGAGACGTCTAAGCCGGTCAGCATGTGGACATCGGCAAGAGTGGGGGTGGCTGGTCCATGTCGGAATAAGAAGGCATTCATCGTGTCCGACCAGAAATAAGAGGCAGCTATTAACATGTTCTCGTTTTTCTCCATATCAGCAATGGAGAGTCTGATACATTGGTCCAAGCTGCGCTCTTGCCAATAAACTTGCTGCGCCCTAGCGACCCTGAGATACCAGTTTTTCCATCCCTTAGTGGACTTGGGCCATGATCGGAAAGCATCCTTCCACAACCCTAGACTGAAGCATTCAGATCTGAATGGGGTCCGATTGGTTTCCGCATTGATTAGGAAGCTGGGATCAGGATTGCCCATGGGGCCTAGGCAGCTGAAGGTGGAACCAGTGAGCGGGATCACGACCTTGTTATACAGTTTCTAGGGTTCGAAGAAAAGAAGAAAAAAAATCAGAGAAAGGAACGGGGATAAATCTAGATTCGTGCGGAAAAGAACCAGCAGAGGGTTGGATTAGGAGGAGAAGGAGCCTTACCTTTGGGATGTCGACTTGGATCGCCATTCGAGTCAGAGGAATGCTTGCAGTTCGTCCTTGGATTGCGGAGGAGTACTATTACTCGAGCTCGCGTTCTTCAGAGCGGCTGGAGGTTGAAGACGAAAGCCGGGAAGTGAAAGTGGAAATGAGCTCGGGGTAAAAAGGTAGTGTGGGTCCCGGTAACTTTTATAAGCTTACTCAGGGGCATTTTGGGGTTCCGTTCCACACTGTGCAGGAATGTGGAGAGGCCCGCGGTAGATACGCGCGGTGATCAAGGTGGTCTGCAACTATTTGTGCTACAATCGAGGGATTTTATTATTAAATTGCAGTTCCACACGCGGGGATCGAGGAAACCGTGCATCCATCTCGGAGGTAACGGCTACAGTGGAGAGAATTTCGGCACGTAAAATATTATACGCTCCGAAACTGGGGGGCATGTGTTGACCCCGTTTTTCAGCACGTGTCAAATGAGCTAAGGCTTGACTGGTCAGCAGTTGTTTTCTATCGGCATCGGGAAATTGTGAGCCAGTGTTGCCGATGAGAGTGCTGTGAGAATGCCAAGTGTATTACCGATGGAGGCTGGGTCCTTGCCGACGAAGGTTGATTGGTGAAGCCGAGTAGCTCAAGTTAAATGCCGATTGCCGATAAGGGGACACTGCCGATTGCCGATGAGCGAATGCCAATGAGAAGCTGATGCCGAGTGTCGGTGGAGTGGTTGCCGATCGCTGATAGATCGAAGAAAAATTATCGGTGCAAGATTGCCGATGAGGGGATGTTGCCGATCGGGAAAGTATTGCCGATGCCGATGGGCGTGACTTAACACTTGGTGTCAGAGGACTACAGGTGGCCAGAGAAGGAAGTCGCGAATTGGAGGGATCTGCCGATGGAAGGTTTCCATCGAAGAGGAGTATAAGGAAACTGGTATTTTGTACCAGTATTATTATTATAGTAGTTTAAGTCCGGCTCTTGCATGAGTCGTTTATTTTTCTTTAAAATAGGCGTGTTTGTTTAGGGAAATAAATATTATTGTTTTAAATCCGACTCCTGCGTGAGTCAGTTTCCTTAAAATTAGGAGTTTGTTTTAGGAAGGATAAGTGTCATGTCTTTGTACAACTCTCCAAGCGGGAGTATAAATACGTGCCCGAGGGCCATGGAAAACAATCAATCCAATTCAAAACAAACCAATTTTATCTTATTCTACTTTTTATCG
Organism: Microstegium vimineum; assembly: GCA_022036555.1. Classification (NCBI taxonomy): domain Eukaryota; kingdom Viridiplantae; phylum Streptophyta; class Magnoliopsida; order Poales; family Poaceae; genus Microstegium; species Microstegium vimineum. Next base: position 64,659,420 of record CM039122.1, read on the forward strand.
CAATTTACCTCTTTTCTGCATTAATTATAGCTATCAACGAGTTCTTTCAAGTTTCGACGGGCTGCATCACCTTGATCTCCGTCAAATCCTTGTGTGTTTCGCGTGGGAGTACCTCTGAGCTTTGGCATTCCGGGCGCATCGCTGTTTGCCTCGTTCAGCTCTGCTCTAGTTATCCTGATCAAGCCTCAATCCCAGCATCCGGGCGCATCGCCATTGTCTGGATTGAATCTTGTTCTAGTTATCCTTGATCAATCTGAGCCTTGACGTCCGGGCGCATCGCCGTCGTCTCGTTCAGTTTTGTTCTAGTTATCATCCTTGTCGATTGATTGGTCAAATCGACTGGCACGCCTCCGGAATACCGAGCTTTGGGTAATAGCCCGAGGTGTTCGCAAATCCTGATGCTTTTTGTGTCAACACCAGCGTTCTCGGCGCCGCGTGGTGGCCGCAAGCCCCCGAGTGTAGATCCTTCAGCAATGCCCTCCCCTCCTCGAGGGTGAGGCAGCGTTGAAGGATCCCGGAAGGGCTACGTCGATACAGCTCGCGGCCGTCCCCATACAAGACGTAGGTTTTGGCACGTCGGGCTATACGGCGGGCCTCGGTGCGGTCCTCTAGGAGCTCTCCCTGCGTCAGATACTCAAGGTAGGGTGCGTGCCAATCCGTCGGGGGGGTTGGCGCGGCGGCCGTCCCATCGATCTCCATGACCTCTTCCCCGTTCGAGGGGGGATCGGTCGAGGGGGGTGGATCGACCCTTTGCTCGAGGGTGGGAGCTCCTGAGCCTAGGTCGACGGACGGCTCGTAAAGGTCCCTCGAGAAGACGTCGGGAGGAACCGTACCTCTGGTTGACGCGATTTTGGCCAGCTCGTCGACAGCTTCGTTGTATCGGCGGGCGGTGTGGTTGAGCTCGAGACCGTAGAATTTGCCTTCGAGCTTTCGGACCTCCTTGCAATAGGCTTCCATCTTGGGGTCGTGGCAGCTCGAATCTTTCATCACTTGGTCAATCACCAACTGCGAGTCCCCCCGCACATCGAGGCGTCGAACCCCGAGCTCGATGGCGATGCGCAGACCGTTGACGAGGGCCTCGTACTCGGCTACGTTGTTGGAGGCGGGGAAGTGGAGACGGATGACGTAGCGCATGTGGACCCCTGAGGGTGATATGAATAGCAATCCGGCGCCTGCCCCCGTCTTCATCAACGATCCGTCGAAGTACATGGTCCAGAGCTCGGTCTGAACTTGCGCCGGGGGTAGTTGGGTGTCGGTCCATTCTACAATGAAATCTGCCAATACCTGAGACTTGATGGCCTTCTGAGGGGCATAGGAGAGGGTTTCCCCCATGAGCTCGACCGACCACTTGGCGATCCTTCCAGATGCCTCCCGGTTCTGGACTATCTCCCCGAGGGGGAAAGATGAGACCATAGTGACTGGGTGGCCCAGGAAATAGTGTTGGAGCTTGCGCCGAGTGAGGACGATCGCGTGCAACAGCTTCTGGATGTGGGGGTATCTCGTCTTGGTCTCGAAAAGTACTTCGCTCATGAAGTAGATAGGCCTCTGAACCGGCAGGGTGTGTCCTTCTTCCGCCCTCTCGACCACTACGGCGGCGCTGACTACCTAGGTACCAAGACAGGTGACGAGGTGAGCAAGGCTTTAAGCTTCGAGAGTGATTCCTCGGCCTCGGCAGTCCACGTGAAATGTTCCATTTTCTTCAGGAGGCGGTAAAGGGGTAGTGCCTTCTCTCCGAGCCTTGAGATGAACCGGCTGAGGGCGGCGAGGCACCCCGTGACCCTTAGTACGCTCTTGAGGTCGTTGATCGGGCCCATCCTTGTGATTGCGATTACCTTCTCGGGATTGGCCTCGATCCCGCGTTGGGAAACTATGTACCCTAGGAGCATGCCTCGAGGAACTCCGAAGACACACTTCTCAGGGTTTAGTTTTATGCGATTTGCCCGGAGGCACCCAAACGCGATCTCGAGATCTCCGACCAGGTTTCTGGCTGTTTTGGACTTGACCACGATGTCATCGACGTAGGCCACGACGGTTGGCCCTATGTGTTTCCCAAAGACGTGGAGCATACATCGATGATACGTGGCCCCAGCGTTTCGCAAGCCGAAGGGCATAGTGAGGTAGAAAAACATGCCAAAGGGGGTGATGAAGGAAGTCGCGAGCTGATCGGATTCCTTCATCTTTATTTGGTGGTAGCTAGAATACGCGTCAAGGAAGTAGAGAGTTTCACATCCCGCAGTGGAATCTACTATTTGATCAATACGTGGTAATGGGAAAGGAACCTTGGGACATTTTATTTAAACTAGTGTAGTATACACACATCCTATCCTTCCCATTCTTTTTCTTGACAAGCACGGGATTTGCTAACCACTCGGGATGATGCACCTCCTTGATGAATCCAGCCTTCAAAATCTTATCGACCTCCTCCCCGATGATCCTGCACTTCTCCTCGTTGAAACGGCACAGGCGCTGCTTCACCGGTTTGGACCCGGCTCGGATGTCCAAGGAGTGCTCGGTGACCTCCCTCGGAATGCCCGGCATATCCGAGGGGCTCCATGCAAACACGTCGGCATTCGCACGGAGAAAGTCAACGAGCACGGCTTCCTATTTAGGCTCGAGGGTGGCGCTGATTGTCAGCACCTTCCCATCCGCGTGTCCGGGGTCAAGCGGGACGGTCTTGGTGTCTTTCGCCGGCTTGAAGTTGTCGGCGTGTCGTTTGTGGTCGGGGATCTCCCTGGACAAGTCGTCGAGGGCTGCGAGGACGGCCGACTCTTCGACAGCTTCGGCGCTTTCCACGCACTCGACGTCGCAGTCGTATGCGTGCTCGTAGGAGGTGTCGACGGTGATGACCCCCGTGGGCGTCGGCATCTTCAGCTTGAGGTAGGCGTAGTTCGGGATCGCCATGAACTTGGCGTACCCCGGTCGACCGATGATGGCGTGGTAGATGCCATGAAACACAACCACCTCAAAGGTCAGCTCTTCCTTTCGGAAGTTCGAAGGGACGCCGAAACAAACGGGTAGCTTGACGCGGCCGATTGGGAGTGCCTTCTTCCCTGGAACGATCCCGTGGAATCCCCCCGCGCTGGGCAGAAGCATGGTCCTCGGGATCCCCAGGAGGTCGAGGGTCTCGGCGTAGATGATGTTGAGGCTGCTTCCCCCATCCATAAGTACCTTGGTGAGGCGGGTGTTGAGTATGATCGGATCGACGACGAGCGGGTAGACCCCTGCGTTGGGGACGTGCTCGGGGTGGTCGTTCTAGTCGAAAGTGATCGGCGTGTGTGACCAGTCGAGATATCGAGGAGCCTGGGCTCGAACGGAGAAGACCTCTCGATGCTTCCTCTTGCGCTGGCACGTGCTGAGTCGAGTCAAGGGTCCCCCGTAGATCATGTAGCAGTCGTGAATTTCGGGGAAGCCCCCTTTCTTTCCATCGCCCTTGACATGGAGGTCGTAGGGTGGGTCTTCCTTGTCGTCGACTTTCTTGAAGCCGGGAGGGTTGAAGTGCTTTCTGAGCATGCGACAGTCCTCGAGACGGTGGTTGGCCGGTCCCATATGATAGGGGCAGGGCTCCTTCAGCATCTTGTCGAAGACGCCCCCATCGACAGGGGGCCCTCGAGGCTTCTTCTTGTCTACTGTAGCGACAAGATCGTCGGGCTCGACGTTGCGTCGACCCGGATGGTTCTTCTTTTTCTTCTTCTTCTTGCCGCCGTTGCCGTTGTTGTTCCTTTTGGGCCCATTGTTCTTCTTGGGCCCGTTGTCCGAGCCCCCGGGCTCGTCCGCCTTGCCCTTCCCCTTGTCTAGAGGTATCTGGAAGAACGCGCCAACGGCTTCCTCGCCAGCTGTGTAGTTGGCGATGATGTCCATGAGCTCGTTGGCGGTCTTGGGGGTGTTCCGTCCCAGCTCCCGCACCAACTCCTTGCAGGTTGTTCCGGCGATGAACGCCGTCATGACGTCGTGGTCGGAGATGTGGGTTAGCGTGGTACGCTGCCTCGAGAACCGACGAGTGAAGGCGCGGAGGGTATCCCCTGGCTTCTGCTTGCAGCCGCGGAGATCCCAGGAGTTGCCTGGCCAGTCTTGGATCAAGTCCGGGGGTAGCTCCTTGAGCCATCTACGAGCGGTGTCGGAGAGGAAGAGTGGGAGTTGCCGAATGATGACGTGGTCATTGTCGGCTCCTCCTAGCTGACATGCCAGCCTGAAATCAGCAAGCCAGAGCTCCGTCTTGGTCTCGCCGTTGTACTTGACCAGGCTGGTGAGTGGACAGAAACGGACAGGCAAGGCGGTTCGCCGGATGGTTCTGCCGAAGACTCGGGGCCCTGGTGGCTCCGGGGATCGACATCGATCTTCGTCGCTGTCGTAGCGCCCACCTCGGTGAGCGCTGTAACCTCGAGCCTCGGCGTCGCCGTACCGGCGTCGATTGTTTTCCCGTGGTGGTCGATCGTCGACGATGCGTTTTCTAACTAGTCGTCGCTCTACTTGGCCTTGGGGCGCTTTGTCCTGGTGGATGGATACCTCTCGATTTTGTCAAGGGGGTACTTCCTGACGCTCGGAGGCAGCTCCTCGACGTCTCGAGGTCGAGCTCTCTGCCTGCTGCACAGCCGCAGTTTGGAGAAGCCCCTGGATTTCGTTCCTGATGCGTCGTGCTTGGGGTGTCGATGGCGCCGGCATGTCGCGAAGCAGCATTGCGGCCGCAATGACATTTTGGCTGGCGCGGTTGTAGACACGGGGTTCGTTTGCCCCCTCCTCGATGATTTGTCGATGGACTTCCTGGGCCCGCTCGCGAGCTACTCCACCCTGTGGGCGCCCGTGATCTCGCTCGAGGGCGTGCTCGAGCTGCTGAAGTCGTAGGCGTTCCTCCTCGAGCTTGCTGAGCAGCTCTCGGACTTGGGTGATCTGGACGTCCGGAGGTGGATCGGCTTTGTCTTGACTCGGGGGGTCGGCGTCTCTCGTGCTGGTGTGGTGTTGCCCCCTCCTCCTTCATCAGTGGTCGCGGTGTCGTCGACGTCGTCCTGGGGGTCAGCCTGACCGTCGAGGTGGAAGCATTCCCGGGTGGGATCGTAATCCTCATCAGGGGAGTCCGAGTCGGGGTCGTCGTGATAGAAGTGGGGGAAAGATCCCCTGCGCTCCTCTGCCAGGCATCGCCGCAACGTGCCCCAGGTCGGGGCCCGCCTCGGCTTCGGGTGCTCGTCCGGTGAAGAGGTGGTGACGGGGTTGACCGTCACACGCGGCGGAGTCCCCGGAGACCCGCAACGTGTCTGTATCTGCAAACCTGTGAGGGCAGAACAGAGTCTTGCGCTGTTGTGGAGCCCGTGTGGGAACGGGTTATGCGGTGGTGGCGGGGTCGAGTGTGTCGGAGAGGCCACGGGGACCCCCTGGGATGACGATGTGGCAGAGCCAAAGTCACGCTCAGGGAGGTGCCCACCCCCGACCCGCAAGCATAGGTCAAACAGGCTCCCGAGGGGAGGGACTGTGTTGCCAGCTGAGGCCGAGGGAACGGCATCCGGCGTCTCGGAATCCGCACGGTGACGAGTGCGTCGGAGTCACTCGCGCCTCCTCCTGATCGCAGGCCAAAGGCGCAAGCGAAGGGACCGTCGCCTGATCCTCCTTGGCCCCGGCATACCGGAGCTGCTGTCGTCCGTGCCACGAGCAGAGAGAAGGACTATGTAGTGGCCCTGGCCCGTGGACATGAACTCTAGACTGCCGATCCAGACGACGGTGGTGAATGGAAGTGATGGGATCGTGGAATCCATCTGAGAGAGTAGTTCGGAGTTGATCAACACGCAAAACCCCCTACCTGGTGCGCCAACTGTCAGTGTTATGACCCGGGGGTCAAGTCCACCGGCTAGTAAATTTGTATATTGCGTGCTCCCTCTCCCAGATGTGATGCAAGAAGGACACAAGATTTATCCTGGTTCGGGCAAAGAAGGCCCTACGTCCAGCGGGGGAGGATGACTTGTATTATCTTGCACCGAAGTGCTCGTACAACGGGGGTACAAGCTGGATTACACGGGGTTGCTCAGAGTGAGCTGAGGTCTAAGGCTAGCGGGGCTATCCTAGGCGGTCGGTTTGTTGCTCGAGGGGTCGACCGAGCAACGGGATGTTTGGAGTGTGGGGATCAGAGCTGAAGTCTGAGTGCGGAGTGTCCGAAAGTCAGAGTCCGAAAGTCCCGTCTCTGAAAAAGGATCCCCTTCTTCTATCTCGGCGTCCCCTTTTGGACAAGGGGAGGCCCGAGGGTACAGGGTCCTAAACTGTTGTAGCATGGGAGGCATGTCCGCAGCATAGTGTTGGCGAAGGGACGCCGATCACTGTGGCGGCATGGCCTTCCCGTCCTTCCGGCGCTCCGGGGCGTGGTGACAGTAGACTAGACGTCGCGGCACGTCGCGGCGCAGCAGGGTCGTCCTTCCGTAGGTGGGCGCGAGTCCCACAGTTGAAGCGGGATGGGGCGGATGGGACGGGCCCCATACCGGAGTGGTTGTAGGTAGAGGTCGAGCCCCCCGGTCGAGGGGAGGGGTCGAGACCCGCGTGGTCTTGTCGTATCCCTGAAGACGTCGTCGAGGGTCGTCCTGTTCACGCCTCGAGGGGTGCTTCTGGAGTCCGTACTCGCGGCGTGGTTACAGCGGCAACACAGTTGACGGAGGTCCGGGACATGGTGGTGAGTTGATGGATTTGACTGCGGTCGTGGGCGCCCAAGGCGTTAGGCGGATTCCCTTTAACCCATACCAGGAGCAGTTGGGCTGATCGAGCTTCCCGTCCGAGGGTCGTTCGTTCGACCCCCTGTCCGTCATTCGGCGTCGAGGTTGAGGCAGAGGGGTCGTTCGTTCGACCCCTGGTCCGTGATTCGGCGTCGAGGTGGAGGCGGAGGGGTCATTCGTTCGACCCCTAGTCCGTCATTCGGCGTCGAGGTGGAGGCGGAGGGGTCGTTCGTTCGACCCCTGGTCCGTCATTCTTCCAGGAGCAGGCTAGCCCACGACTGATTGCTACCGCCGGTGCAGGGGGCCTTCGTGTGATGGGCCCTTCTTTGCGGGCTTGAGCAGTGGGTTGGCCCCTGTCTTAAAAATGGTTGCTATCTTAAGCGTTAAATTATCGAAGGCTTTAGGGTACCCCTTACCTTTGTACCCGACACATGGTGTCATCAGTTCACCACATGCTTCCATATGTATGCGAGCATATATATCACTATTATAGTATCATCTCACATCCTCTGATATGTATGAAATATGCATACATGTTTCAATTTTCTTCCTTCCTAATAATCGGCAGCAACAAACATGATGCCACAATGTAACACCCGAAAATTTGAATTTTGAAAATAGATTTAATTTTATTTAATTTGAATTTTGTGCTCATGAGAATATAGTAAAATAAAAACTTTTTGGAATATTAAAATTATCCTAGGGATAGAAACATTTTTGTGCATTCATGCCATTGCATTGTATTTATTGTATTGGTTTGTTTTGACCAAAAGCAAAAAGGAATTTAAAATGATTGGGAAAATGTTTTGCAATTCAGAAAAAGAAAAAAAATGAAAAACCTCCCTTCTCTCCCTCCCTCGTATTTATTTTTTTAGCCCGACGGCCTGCTAGGCCCGTGCGCACCCCGCCTCCTTCTCCTGGGCCGTTCGGCCAGGATGGCCCATGCCCGAGCAGGAGCTCCTCCCCCTCTCTTCTCTCTGATAGCCCGGTCCCACCCTGTCAGCTTCCATCTCCTACCTCCAGACGTCCCCATACGGGACTCTGTTCTGAGTCCGCGTCCGCCCCCACGCGAGCAAGCGCGTGCGCACGCCGGACTCCCCTCCTTGGCTCCTTTAAATAGCGGCCACAACCCCCCCCCCCTTGTTGCTTCTCCCCATACCGAACCCTAGCACAAGCTCCACCGCCTCGCCTAGCAAAGCCGCCGCGTGACCCCGAGCTCGGGAACCGACGCTGCCGCCATTAGTGCTCAGTCGAGCTCCTCTGTCAACCACCTGTTCTCATCTCCCTTCGGGGCAAGGTTTGATACCCCGTGAACCTTCTCATCCGATCAATTTCGCTCTGCCATGCTCACACCGTCGCGATGTCATTTGCAGCGTGCGAAGCTCCGCCCCGTCGTGCCGTCCACCACCTCTGGGGCTTCTCTGTCCGTGCGAAAGCCTTCGGTGGGTTCGCGGAACACCCCTGTACCTCACCCCGCGCTCAATCTCTCTTTTCTTTGGCCTCACCGTCCAGTCGCCGTTCGCAGGGAACCCGACACCGTCGTGCCCCGCCGTCAGCCGCCCCTGTTCCTCGTCTGCACGCGCGAAACACCCAGGTGAACTCGTGTACTCCCCCTTGTTCTCCCGGACCTCTCGATTTGCCGAATGGTGGCCCGTAGGGCCCTATCAGCTCGCACCGACGAGACTGGCCACCGTCGGCCATGGAACCACCGTGTCGGAGCTCTGTTCCCGGCTGACACCCCCTCTCTCCTTTCCCCTTTCTTTCCAAGCCGTCGGATCTCAGATCGATGGATCGGATTAGAAGATACCCCTTCGCGGGTAATTTTGCTAAAGAGCCCCTGGCTTTCTTCCCCTCTCAACCCGCAGTCCAGAGGCGTACTTCCTTTTACGCTTTCTCCTCGGGATGGCGTAGTTTCTACCGGAATTGTTTTATTTCGAAAATAAAAAGAAAATCTATATTTACAGCTTTGCCACTTGATTTCAAAACCCTATAACTCTCTCGTTCTAGATCCGTTTTGTCCCGTTCGAGTTGCGTTGGTTTCGTAACGATAAGATCTACCTGTTAGTAGCAATATTAAATATGTTTTATTCTTTGAAATAAAATGATAATTGATTACTCTATAGTCATTGGTTTTCCAATTAAAACAAATTAGGGTTTCCACCTCGGCTTTTCATAAAATAATATATACCTAGTTTAATCTTGTTTTCCAAGAAAATATAATTAATTCAGTTTGGGTATTTCTCTGAAGTATTCAATACATGCTTTTTATATAGATAAAATAAATGAAGCCTAGTTTTCTCTTTAAAGCTAATCTTTCGGTAGCCGTTTTTTTTCCGTTATAGATCCGATTAGCGGGGTTCTCGCGTCTGTGTGATCGTAGAAAGACGTAGATTTCTTTTAAAGCTCTTTTCATTGATTGGTGTATTGTTCTAAATAGATCTATTGTATGTTATGCATGTTTGTTCAGCTGCTTGTGTGGTGTTTACTATCTTGTCCAATCGGTGAGTGTTACGTGGAGATCAAGAAGAAGCCATCAAGAAGTTTGAGAATCAGTTGAAGAAAGGATCTAAGCGTTTAAGGCAAGTATAGCATGGGATCTTCCTTGTTGTCCTATTCACCTTAAATACTTAATTCATATGCATGTGTCTACCTTGTTACCCGTAAGGATTACCTAGATTTGATATCATGTGCCTTGTCACCTTTGAGGGTTTGCATATGGGTAGCTTATGCTAGTGCTCATAAAGAATAACCATGATCTTGTAACTTGACTAATGATATATGCAATAACGATAAAAGATGACTTTTTAGCAACGTGGACTATAGGTGGAACATCAGGAACTCACACCTGTGTTCTCACTCATAGGGATATTTCTGTAAGAGATTACCCCGAGAAAACAGTACTACCATAAGCTAATGGGCTCTGGCTTGACTCAGTATTAGGCTTTTGCTAGTTTGTGGCAACTTACCGAGAGGGCGCAAGAAGGGCTTTGAGAAAGTGGGGACTTGGCCTGCCGGAAGGTGCACTGCGGTGACTTCTGGGAGGGGAGTTCTTACGATCTCGTTAAAGAAAACTTGTAGCGGGTTGTTACCTATTAGTGGAATCTGTGAACGGTCTCGTAGTGAACCCTGCCGGCCTACCTTGGAAGTGGGTTAAGAGGGTCGCGTCCTTGAGCGAAAGGGCAATTCACGACTTGTGGGTAAAGATGTACACCTCTGCGCAGAGTTAAAAACTATCATGATAGCCGTGCTCACGGTTACGAGTGGCTTGGGCTCCTTACTGTGTGATGTCCTTATGTCATGGCTCATCAGTTGTTATTTGTTATTGATTATTGTGACTTTCATATAAGCATTATACCTTGTTCACTTGATCATGTGGTTATTTGGGCTTATGTTGAACTTGATGCTACTCAACCGCTAAAACCTGACTTACTAAAAGCTAATGCAGTTAAACCCGTGTCTATCCTTTTTGAGCCTCATAAACCCCATGTTATCTTGTTGAGTACGACATGTACTTACGCTTGCTTTATTTTCAATACTTGAATAAAAATCCCGGATGGGTACCAGTTTGTAAGAGTTGGAAAAGATAGGCTTGTGGTCAACCAGTCAGTTGGTCCCTGTGGAAGTGGAGTCTTCACCCGAAGATCGGAGTCGTGTGGAAGTGGAGTCTTCACCCGAAGATCGGAGTCGTCTTTCCGCTGTTCGTTGTGTTGAGGTTATCCTTTGACCTTATATGTTATATATTTAAGTATTGTCTTTTGATATCACCTTAATTTGTGGCTATATGTGAGATTTGACTTTTTGGACTCACATATGGTGTATATCTGATTTTGTTCTTAAAACCGGGTGTGACACACAACAGCCAAAGCCACAAAGTAGGAAATGCAATGGCATGCTCAATCCCTGATACACGTCACTCATGTTTTTTTACAACTCTCAAATTTGAGTTATCTATATGTGACGTAAAAAAACAATGAACAGCTACGATCTTTGCAATGAGAAAGTAGCAACAAACAGATCAAAGACCAAGCTAGTAAGTGTGCCACAGTATTGAATCCTTAAACCACATAATACCCCTATTTTTATGGTTAGATGATACAATATGGTGAATATTGAGTACTGATTACATGCTTTATTTCTGTCAATCTATTTATTCCCAAAGGATGCCTCTTACATGACTACAAAACGTTGGCCAAGTTTCTTGGGTCTAATCTCAATGCCTTGCACAATAAGGCCGGCCTTCGAAGTAGCTTCAGTCTGCAGGAGGCTAAAGCGCACCTCACCATCGTCACCATCCTTGTTGTAGAACACACCCATCTCCAACTCCATCCAACCATCAGTCCTTTCCTGAGGGAGCACCGGGTTTCTACCATGCCCACGCCGGTAGCTCTTGTTATATTCTCGCGTCAAGGGCACTGTAACCCAAGGATTCACATGCATACCTTCATAGCTTTGGAGGCAGACTTTGCGAATTATTTTCTTTCCTGCAACCGTGTCAATTGACGCCTTCAGGGGTGGATAATCCAGCCCAAAGGATCTAACCTGTGTCTTGAAGACAATGTAAGCTGCATAAGCTGTGTCTGGAGAAAGCATTTTGCTGTGTATCTTGCCACGTATTTCGAACCAGAAAACATACAAGAGTTCAGCAACTTCAAACCTGTGGCAGATTAACAAAGAACTAAGTTTCCAAGAAACCAATAGAGCAATCTATACAAGACGATTGATAATCTAAGTACAATTATATAACAAGTATGGTGCATATGTAAAACTTGGCATAAATCCTGAACCGTGGACACTAAGTTGTTGGGACTATGCACCATCCATGTTGCTGACGCTAAGCATCTCCAACAACTTGGAAAAATTGACTTGCTATAAATCTTATGGTTTGGCGAGTGGAAAAAACCCCTCTCTCCAACAATTTGCTATTCCAACTTGCCAAACTTTTGAAAAAAAAAGGAAAGGCTGGAGACTAATAACAAGTTGAAAAATAGCAAGTTGGTTTGAGGAGTTGTTGGAGAGGAAATTTTGTGATTTTGCCAAATTTATAAGGATAATAAGTTGGATAGCAACTTGTTAAATATAGGTGCGCGGAGGCTGTGAATAGCAACTTGTGAAAAATAACAAGTTGGTTTGAGAAGTTGTTGGAGAAGGAATTTTGTGATTTTACCAAATTTAGAAGAATAATAAGTTGTTTTAAGGAGTTGTTGGAGATGCTAAGAAGTAAGAACAGACTGCTACCAACTCAATACATGCATAGCATAGCTCTGAAGCCAGCTTTTTCTATCTAGTCTAGATCTATAAAAGCGCCATGCCCTAGAACTTGAAAGTTTCCTAAATTCTCGAAAATAATTAAGACTTTATCTCACAAGTCACAACACCTTTCTAATCCAAATTGCAAGCCAAAACCACCACCAACAACAGGGTGGATTTCGTAGTACAATGCAATGGCATCCGTCACATGACATACATATATATGCTCGAACAATTCGCGTGAGAATTGGAAGCAAAATACGGAAGAAATTGGTTGTGCCATGCGAACGAACCTGGAGTCGGGGAGATTCATCCAGCACCAGTAGCACGGCGTGTCGCCCCACGAGATGTGCAGGCCCCTCGCTAGCAGCATGTAGCACTTGGCGCCGCTCCCCCTGTCCAACCACATGCTCTAAACACAACAAACAACAAGCCGGTTCGCCGATCAGATGATCAATCGAAGAACAAGATTACTACTACATGACAAGGGGACGGCGGCCGTACCTTGAGGCCATAGGCGAGTAGAGGATTTTTAGGGACCGGAGGATGTATCCTGAGGCCATCGGCGAGTACAACGGGTCGAGTGCGGTCAGAGAGGCGAAGGAACCGCTCCTTCTTGGACGGCGACGCGGGGCCGGAAAGCTCCCCGTCAGCGATCGGCGGGAGGTCGCGGGAGACAAAGCGGGCCCATACGGCGTCGGATCCGGCGGCCTCGCGGAAGGCGCGGGAGACCGCGGCGGCGCAGCAGGCGTCTCGCGGCGTGGTGAGCGCGAGCGCCGCCGACAGGAGGTCCTCCGGAAGGCGCGCGATCTCGCAGGTGCCCGCCGCCGACCCCATCGATCGAATGCCTTCTCCAAAGGATTTGGGATTTGGATTCTAGGAGCGAGCGAGACGGGGATTGCTAGGGATCGCAACGAAAACTTACTGGGGGTGGGGAAGATCGATTGAAATGCATGGAGTCAGAAGAAGCAGACGGGATCGGAGGCAGCTTTTGTACTTCAAACGTTCTCTGTTCGGTGCGAACCAAACCGATTAGATAAAAGTTGGGCCGTATCGCCCATAAACATCATATTAGGCCCAATATTATCTCAGCACTGTTTTTTTTAAGAATAAAAAATATCAGAAAAACCGTACACTAATTTCACATGAGAAATATAAGATTCAGAAATTTTACTGCAAAATCCAAATGGACCTAAAGGGCTCTGACCCTGTACATTATTGTGCCGGTTGTCTAGGTGCGCAAATCGTATCCATCATCTTAGCTACCATTTGGGTTTTTATATTTTTTTATTTTTTTCGACAACGTTTGGTTTAGGGTTAGGACAATCCTATTTTTGCGACAACGTTTGGAATATTATATATTTTCCCCATTCTAAATTATAAAACATTTCAAGAATCTTTAAAAATCAAAGAATTTTAAGTTTAATTAAATTTATATATAATAATATTTATGATATTACCTAAGCATCATTAGATTATTCATCAATTATATTTTTATAGTATATATATTTGATATCATAAATCTTTATAATTTTCTCAATAACTTTAATTAAACTTAAAATACTTAATACCTTATAATTTGGGACTAAGGGAGTACTGTAATAGGTTTATCACCGGCTTATGCATATGGGCCCAACGTACAAATGCAAAGGTATACATACGCAGCATGACAGAAGGACCTACGTAGCCTGCTGCATACAAGCAACTGATGTGATAATAAAAATAGATAATACACACCATGAAGATAATCAGAGAAGCTAAATGGACGACGGTCATTTTAAATTTGCACTTGCATGCGCGCTGTCTGTCCAGAAAAGAAACAGGTTCGAAATAAAGCTACCCTGATGCTGATTAGGCACATGCATCGGCTAGCATCAGCTGTTGTTCCTGTCTGGATCGGACCTAATTGATCGCATCCGCATTTGTCAAATAATAATTTATCCCTAGATAAAAAAAAACAGAAGTAAGATGCAGCTACAGCGCGTGCTAGCAGCATGCCGGCGCCGTGTGGTGCTTGGGCCTGATCTCGACGCCGAGCACGACGAGTCCCCTCTTCCAGCGGCGGCTATCAACCTCCTGCACCGTCACCTCCACCACCGCCTTGTCATCGCCCTCGTCGCCCGCCGCCACGGCGAACTCGCCCATCTCGACCTCAGCCCACCCGTCGCCCCTCCGCCGGGGGCACCTGATGTCAGGGTCGGCCTCCCGCGTCGTCGTCGTCGTCATCGTCTTCCGTCCGCCGTAGCCCCTGCTGCGGAGGCGCACGTACTGCTGCTTCCGCCGGTGCGCCGCAGCCTCCTCCTCCCCCTGCATGTGGTGCAGGCAGATGGCGTGCTCCTGTGCCGGCGTTGCTGTCTTGCTGCCGCTGCTGCTGGTAGTCGTCGTTCCGCCGGTGCCAGAGGATACGGTGACCGTGGCCTTGGGCGGCGGCATCCCGACGTGGCACTCCAGGCCGTACGAGTCGTCGGCCATGGCGAAGACGAGGTAGGCCGCGTAGGTTGTCCCTGGAGTCAGCAACGACAGGCTGAGCTTGCCGCTGATCTCCAGCCAGCACACGTCCACCAGCTCCGCCACCTCTGGGAACCTGATCGATCCATCGACACGGGCACACGGTCAGAGCCGAGCGTACTGCGTACGGTAGCAGCTAGGCTTCCTACGTATTCGTGAGGTAATGCAACCATGCATGCTATCATGCTGCAGAGTATGCCTTGTCAGCTTATACTACTCCTACTAGTATGTACTATAGGCTTTCGCGAGAGGCGACACTTGCGTATTAAGTGTAGGTATACGTGTGCTTTGTCAGGACATTAATTTGGAACACGTGCGTGTGCATGAACAGATGTGCAGGCATGCATGGTGACACGTGTCTGAGTGTACGTATAGCAGTAAGCAACTTCTACGAGGCAAGTAAGCATATACTGTAGGCATTTGCGAGAAGGAATATATAAAGAAGAATGGAAAAGGGGGCTGGGCCGGGATGTGCACCTGGATCCTGGTGGGCTAGCGGTCCAGGTCCAGCAGGAAGGATCGTCTCCCCACGCAATGCGGAGCGCCCTCGCCGACAGCATGAAGCACTTGGCGCCGCTCCGCCTGTCCAGCGCAAAGCTCATGGTGGCGCCGTCGAGGAGGACGGGGCTGTCGCAGAGGCGCGAGAAGAGCTCCTTCTTGGACGACACGCCTCCGCCAGCGGGCTCGTCGTCGTCGGCGCGCGCCAGGACGTCGGCGTGGTCCGGCGGCAGGAACCGCGCCCAGACGGCGTCCGAGTCCGCGGCGGCCCTGAAGGCTGGCGACACCGCGGACGAGTGGCACGCGTCGCCTGGCGTCGTCAGCGAGATGGCGTACGCCACGCACTCCTCCGGCAGCCGGTAGATCTCCGCCGCCGTCGCCATGTGTAGTACGTGTGTATGTGAGCCGTGTCAGTGATCACGTACGTACGCGCCGGCCGGGTCGTCTCGGGAGTCGTGTGATACGAGAGTGACGGCGCGCGGTCAGGTTCTTATAAGGGGGGCAAGCTGCTTAAGGGCTAAGGCTCACGCGGCGCGGGGCGGGGCGGGCGGGTGGAGTCGAAGGCGGGCGTTGCTTCGCTGGGTCCACGCACCAGACCCCGCGATCGAGGGGCGTTGCTGGCGGGCTGTGTACGTACGTGCTGACTCGGATCGCCGTTTGTTTAAACCGGGAAATGCGACTTCCTTTTTCAGCGTGTGTGTGTGTGGGTTTTCCGGCCCGAGATCTCGTCTGCCCCACACCGTACCGGCTGTCTTCGATCTGCATTTATTGGTCCATGGGTTGCTGACACGTAGTAATCTGGTTGCCAATATACCATATCCACTATATATACATTTGTTTATAAGCTGCTGTTTGTCTTAATAAATAATTAAGCAGAAACTAGGAACCAAACAACACATATTGTCGTCTGACTTATGTTACGTGTAACACAACTTGTCGTCTGACTGCAAAGGACGGTGCAAAAAAAAAAACGGCAGACGAAATGCCTTTTTTTTGTATTCAAATGTGATCAGTCTTTCCCAATATGACGCTATGATCTCGATCCACCAGCGCGTGGTGGTGTCCGGTCAGAACTACTAGAACTAAAGATGGATTCCTCTTATCCGCACATAATATATCGTGCTACCAAGTCCAAAATGTGGTTCATATTCAGCTTAGGTTAGCTGTATCTCATTGCCCAATGTGATTCCGCGGTAACTCTTTATGACCAGAAGACTAGAAACAGGTCAAACAATATTAGGTCTGTTGAAAAAAAACCTGCTTTCTTTTCTTTTTCTTTTTTTTATCAGAAGAAAAAACTGCTTTCTCACGGTCATAGTAAAACCATCTCAAACAGTAAACAATGCATACTAGTCACAGTATGCAGAATAAATAAACAACTTGTAAACTCAAAACAGCACATGCTGCAGAAGATGGACGGAGGGCGAAGGCCCAGCGAGATTGCTTAGTGCAGCAGTGCAAGTGTCAGTGTGCATGCAAACCTTCCACTGCTCACTCCTGCCAGCTTTTCCTCTTTAGTCCCCTCCAGGGCCCTTATGATTTTTTTACTCCTTTTCCATCGGCCATTGATTTTGCTGCTCATTGTTGGGTTGTTTCACAAAGTAGGCAAGGCTATCAGGGATCTAGTCTAGGTGTAAAAAAAAACATCAAAGGTTTTGGGTGCAAAAGAGCGTACTTTAAGCAAACCGTGCCCCTTTTGAGGTAAGATTAGTGCCGGATCTACGCAACCCACATGATCCACTGGGGCCTTTCTGCGAAGAAGCCTCCATTGCTTTCTTCCCCACTACATTTCTCAGCGAAAAGAAGAGAAAAAAGGGGGCCATATCTGAACAAGCTTTTATTAAAGATTTGTGCAAGTGCTGGCTGGGTGCAAAGAAACAGATGATGGACAGTTAAACAAATGTGGCGAAAACTTCGCCCAAGCGTCAACCAAGCAAAGATCGTACAGTTATAGTATGCCATCTACACTGGGATCATTTTGATTCACGCCTCATCAGCTCCTTGGTGCTCTCCACCGGGTTAGGGACAAAATTGTATTGTGTTGATGTACAAACAATTACAGGTTACAAAACTTGCTGGTCGCAAACTCACCAGGAGACCACTCAAATTGGATTCTGAACTCACAATGCATGAAAGAATTCGAGTGACATCTCTAGGGTTATTCCTCCTCTTCGTCATCCTCCTCTTCGGCTTCCTTGAGCCACTGAGTAGGGTAACAAGTTGCAGAAAATCAAATGCATGAAGATAATCATGACAAGATGTCATCATGTTTAGATTTCAGTAAAGTGTACCCAAATGGAAGACAGAAGCACAGCAGACAAAAATATGTATGTATGCCACTAAAACCAAGTCAGATGATTCCATGAACACAAGTGAGCTGAAACTAAATCAGTCACACACAAATGTCTGCCCCGGGGATGAGAAAGGTTTGACAGAGAAAATACTAAGTCCGATGATTCAATAAGCACTAAGTCAACAAAACTTAAACCAGTAGCATTCACATGGTCAGGTGCAACAATTCTATGGCTATAGGAAAACTCTTCATAGGACTGAAATTGTGCAACAAGCGAAAAGATCGAAGGAACTATAAGTGAATGTGTTAGCTTCAACTGGTTCTGTGAACCCATGTCCAGAAACAGGGCGAAAAACTAACATTAGTGCAGGACATATACCTGAATAAAGGCCTCTGACTGTTTAACAAAGACTTTATCAGACTCATCAGCATGTTCTTTCTCTTCCGCCCATCTCAAAATTGCATCTTCACTTACTACCTCAGTTTCATAAAGGTATGGCAAGATCTGTGTTCAATAGCAGATTAAGGAAAGGCAGTCACAAAGGTTCAAGCACAGCATATGCTCAGTAGTCTAAATAAATTGATTTCTTGTTCGTGGTGTACAAAAATGTTGTGAAACCCCTCTGCAGGGAAGTACGTGTTACCTTTGAAAAAAGCAGAGAAAATTCTTTTGTGGTTTCTTGACACATTTCCTCAAACTTTAAAAGTATCTCCATCTATAGCAGTAACCAAGAAATGATTAATTAGCCATGGAAAGAATCAAAGGAGAAATATACTCTAATAAGTCATAGAATTAAATTAAACAGCAATTTCTTTCAAACATCGCAGGAGAGTCCTTTCCAAGAGTCATCATGCAACATATCACAATTCGTAGCGCAAAACCATGCCCACCAAACAAGATGATGCAGAAGTGGAGATCAACATCATTAGATCAAACAGGGGATATTTCGCCTTTTTTTTACCTGAAGACAATTCTAGTTACAAAGTTGTTCCCTAAGACCTCATTTATCACCTACACTTTGTTGTAACCTACCCCAACTTGCTTGGGACTAAAAGGCTTTGTTGGCGTATTAAAGATATGAACCAGATAGCATAAGTTTTTACCCAGGTGCTACTGGAGAGATGAGCCATGCAATCCTAGAAGCTTTCATGTCATAATTCTATGATAAACTCAAAGAATGACCAGAACCATTGCTAGCAGGTAATATTGGTACTCAACCATGCAGAAGCATTTATGCAGGGATAATGTTTGAAATTTCAGCAAATCATACTCATTTATGGTTCAGGGTATTAAGTCAGTAATACACTGAATAATATACCTCCTCATCAACTGTCTTGCTGTAATTGCGCAAAAGATCCTTCCACTTGCCAAGTGCATCCGCAGTTGTCTTTAGAAGAGTATCTAAAAAAGAGGGAAAGCAGGGAAAAATAAGTTTTTGGTAATCATTGTCAGATTAGCAAGCATTATAGCATAAGAAAGAAATGACAAAATTCTACTAAAAACTACCTCCATTTTGTAAATAAATTATGTAAATTGGCCACCAAAAAGAAAGGAAACAGGATTTAACTGACAGAAAACTGGACAGGTTTAGACAAAAACATGAAAACTTAACCAAATTATTTCCTTTCATTAATTTCAATGTACTACTGCATTAATATTCAAGTGCATACCACTTGTTAGACCACCAGGAAAATCATTGGACATATCCGCTCAAACATTCAAAAGACCATACATCAACCAAATAAAACAAATCTAAGTTGTGAAGAAAGATTACTAGGAATAAGCCAATAGGGTTTAAACAAGCTAAAAGTTTTAAAAGCAGTGTGTGCAAATGGATTTTGGGAACTATGTTAGGCTACATACTTAGATTGAATATTTGAAAAAACATATTTAGATTATATTCTTCACCGGTTCACCCAACAGAGCACAGCTTATATTCAGCACATAGAGTAATCACATAACACTGCTTACCAAATAGCTGTAAGTTTGTAAAAAAGGGCTGCACTGGACAAGGAAACTGCCTCTGAAAGCATTTGAAAAGCTGGCAAGGATCATGCAAATATGAACCCATAATTGGAGTCCTGGGTGGCCATAGTTATCAGTTCACTAGGGCTAGGTTATTATGATGAACAAGTAATGACATGTGAACTTGTGAGTGGTGTTCCATACTTGTATACGCACAAAACACAATAGACAGAGGTAGCTGCCATATGTGATGATTTGTTGCGGTTAACATGAAGCACAACAAGTATCACAATGCCATCAAAGTAAATAAAAGAACCAAAAGAAATTAGTTTCTGCTTGGTAGTACATACTCAACAATAATAAAGGCATTTTCCTATGACCATTCGAGGTGGATAAGAGGATAATATTTTCTGTAAGATAGACCTATTCTATTAGGTAAAAACAACCAAATCTCTGAGATTCACACGGTTCCCAACTTTACAGTCGTCATGGGTTCATAATATTTTTAACATCTATAAAAACCTACCATTAGTAGATTGTGCAGCCACTAATGCACTCTTCATGACAGAATAGAACACAGCTCCAGCGCAATCTGCATGTTGAAGGCTGTAGGCTAACCTGTAACATAAGCATTGTATACATAGTCAGTGCAATCAAACAAGGTTGCTATAATGACAGAATTGATAAACCTGCAGAAACAATACAGCCTATCATTGATTGTCAATTTGCAAAAGATGAAATTGGATGGAAAAAACTGCATCTACCAAACCATTACAGAACAATAGTAAGTCATTTGAAAAGAAATCAATGAGAACCGGTAGTCCAGTATGCAAAAAATCAACAAACTTAGTTCCAATAACATGTAGTTTAAGTTTTCCTAGACAACAAGAGAAAAGTCGCAGGCAGGCAATAAATTGTTGATCCAATATTCAGTTTTAATAAATAAACTAAAGTACATTAATGTTATAAAAGCTCATTTTCCGCTTCTTACATTGCTGGTAAGAAAAAGGGAGATTTAGATTAACTAACAGGAGAAAGTGTATTTAAGAGACGAATTATTTCATGTGTCAATTTAAAATACTTAAGGCCTGGACAAGGATTATTGTTCAAGCTTTCCAGTTTTTACATGCGCCTGATAAGAGAGGAACGATCTTGCACCTTAGGCCATTAATCTCTAGTATCAAATTATCTCGATTAACGCCGCCACCCAGAGCTCGCTGGAACGTCTCTTCCACCTAGACAGGGAAGACCACTCAGCAAATGGACAACAAGAAAAGGAAGTGCGTATTTCTTAATCACATATATGTAAATATACCTCTTTCTCAAACTTAGAAATATGATCATCGTCCTCAACCACACTGTCTGATGAATCATCTTTATCTGGTAGAGTCAGATTGTTGGATTCATCTTCTGACCCATCATCATCAGATGCAGCATGCCGCAGCTCATCAAGCTTTTCTTTAGGAATCGGGGCAATCGATTGTCTCCATTCTTCCATGATACCAGTATCAACGCTTGTCCATATGTAACCGACAACACCACAGGTACCAGTCTAATTGGTGTCATCATGAACAACAATCCAAACGGTTATAAAGATCATGGCAAAAAGGTTCCCCACATTCAACGACATAATTCCATGAATGTTCCAAACTAAATCACTGAGGGAGATAAGAAAAGAAGGAAACCTCAGATGTTCCCGACTCATCTTCTTCCAAAGGAACAGTTGCTTGATCACCATTACTTCTCATACTGGAAAATGCTGCAAGGAAGAAATCAGTTCACCAAGTAGAACATGTAGGTTGCAGGTCCACAGGAACAAAATGAATAGTCCAACATAAATATCAAATAGAAGTTTAGGGTCTGCAGACTAACGTGGGCTATCTGTAATTCCAGAGTTGGTGTCAGCATACTCAAGTTCTTCATCGCTATCTTCATTTGAAGGCTGAGGAAGTAACGAAACTTTTGAGTGGGCAGGCACAACAACATTCTTTCCAACTTCAACCTGAATGATAAAACAAGTTAAGAAGTACTCAAAACAGAAAGAATACAAGATTAAAAAAGCATATTATGTATTTTTCTAATGGAGGAAAAGCTTCTGGCAAGTGATGTCAATACTGTAGCAGCTTACCTTAAATGACAGTACGCAACCAGGTTCAACAATAGCACCAGCTTTTAAATGTACACCATCACAGACTAAAGAATTACTAACTTTGCATCCATCTTCGATTATGACATTGTCCCATATGAATGAGCCGTTAATCAAAACATTTTTTCCAATCTTGCAGCCCTCCCCAATAACTGAGTTTAATACTTTGCAGTGGTCTCCAATACTAGTCGCACTCCCAACAACAGAATTTGCACCGATTTGTGCGGAAGGTGACAATGTTACATCTGCTAAAAACACAGGCAGAATTAAGATGTGTGGAATTGATCACCAGAATAATGTACAAGATTCATAAGCCAAAAATGTAGGCAAAAAAGAGTAACCTAGAAATATAAAATACAATCTAACAGCAGATACAAAATCCATTTTAAAGCTAGCTAAACATCTATAATAGTTCAGTTTAGAAGACCAAACAATATAGTTTCCATGTAATTAATTAATTATGTAGGCATGTACAGTTGGACATTTGGACAATAAACATATGTATCAGAAACAGATTTTTTATGGTTTTCAGGAGGTGCATAAACTAATTTGACCTATTCTATGCATTGCTTGGTAAAATGGTCAAAGAATAAGATATTTCCTAAGACCAGATATCAAACTAAAAAATCTAAATTATTACATATTGTGAAGCAGGCAAATAGTTAATGCAAATATGAAAAAAAAAACAGCATATGTCCACCAAGGAACAATAGGTCAATAGGAAGTGTCTAGAAATAAAGCTACGGTACAAAATTCTGAACACTGCATATACCTGATGCCTTGTATATTCCCTGCCTATGGAGTCTACTTTCTGAACAATCACGACTTGATATTACATCAGGCACCATAGGGTATGTCCACCTTTGAATTACATCTTTGCTCACAGTATCATAACTCCTGAAATTATCAATCCTTGCAGCATATCCAGAGCGTAATTCATGAGTATAGATTTTGTACCCCATAATCTGAAAGAATTTGTAAGTCCGTTATGTTGTTGCAGAACAGGCAAACAGCATATGTCCTTTTTCTTATTGTGGTCAAACAGTAGCGAATTGTCTTACATCGTCAACTAGTAAGCCCTTCACGAAATGACGCCGAAGATGCTGATAATCAAAATTATCTGTAAAAAGACTTAAAACTTCTGGAGAGCAGATATCAATATAGCAGTCCTGCCAGGTAAGAAATGAAGATGATCAAAATAAAAAACAAGATATACATAAGCAACAATATTATTAGCAGAAACAGATCAAGAGAAAGAAGATGTTAACTGTTGAGCTGTAGAGTTTGAAAGCAAACCTCCATGTCATTATGCAGCTGGAGAGTAGGATTATTGGTCAGTATATCCTTATCAATTGTAACATACAAATGTGAGTTATCGGCCCTGTCCTCGTAATAAAGTAACTCCTTTGTCTCAGGATCTATTGCCATAACAATTTCATCGTTACCCAGACGAGATTGGTGTGTCAGGATAGAAGGTTTTGAATGCTTTATAACCATAGTCATAACAGCAAGAGGGTCCTTTTTCTTCCGGTCCATATGTTCCTGGAGAGCATGCTTCAAGCTCATGTTACTGACCGTATCACCACTGATGAGAACAAAATCTCCATGTATCTACAATAGAAGGATGGGATGAATGAAACAAATGAAACTGCAAATGGAGTTACATGAACTTATAAGCATGGTAATGCTTGAGTCCCACTAGATCCACATAATATTAATCAATAATTATTGTAAAGTAATCACATATTTTAGTGCTTAGGCTTAGTATAAGTTGAGCTGGACTTGCGTAAAGTTTTTCAAAGAGGACATCAACAAACTAGCAAACCAAGCCAAAACGAAAATAAAAAAAAAAAGGTGAGTTTATTCTGTTTAGTAGGTTCAGAATCAAATTGTATTACTATGCGATTAGGAGGAACGCTACAAACAATTGTCTCTTTCATTGGTGCTATAGGGTGGTTTTGATGCACCCCTGCTCCAGGAGACCCCTCTACTGAGGCAACCAACATGGAAAACCATTCACACTTTCTTATAAACGAACTGAAACAAGAGCCCCAAAATATGACTACCGAGTTCAATCTCAGATCACCTTGCTATATCAGTCGGGAATCATCAGTACTAAACTCGAAGAGAAGATCCAATGTGATAGGCATACAAAAACCTAAAGCTACAATCCGCAACACGCCGAACACTAGAAAGCTATCATAATCCGCAACAGGGAAGCAGGACTGAGCACGCACCACGCCGCGGTCGTAGATGACGCGGAGCGCGTCGCCAGCGCTAATCGCGTCGTGGGACTCGACGGCCGTGACGGCCATACTCCCGGGCCCGGACTTACCGGCCCACCCAGCCTTCTCCAAGTACTCCTTGACCTGGTGCGAGTGCGCACAGCAGAAGACGAAGGCCTCCTCCACCCCCGCAGACTCCAGCCACGTGAGCGTGTACTCGATCATCGGCATGTGCACCAGCGGCAGCAGTACCTGCGAAGAGCATCAGCGGCGGAGCAAGAGCTCGTTCAGAAGAGCCGCAAAGCTCGAGCGCGGGTGACGAGGTGGTGCTGGTGTGGGATTTGGGAAGCGGGTAGTACGTCGAGAGTACCTTGGGGCGCTCGAGGGTGATGGGGCGGAATTTGAGCGTGAAGCTGTCGGCGAGGAGGACCGCCTGGAGGGGTGGCGGGCGCGCGAGGTCCTCGTGGCCGTCGCCGGAGGCGGCGCCGCCGCCACCGCCCCGATTGCGGGATTTTTTCTGCGACATGATTGCTGCGGCGTGCGGCGGCGGAGAGGAGTTCGGAGGTTTAGGTCTGCTCGCTCGCGTCGTCGGCGTCGCCGTGGCTCGGCGAGTCTGTGGACTCCGATTGGATTCTTCATGGGTGAGCCGGATTGTAGATGGGCTCTTACAGTTTGGGCTTTTCTGAGGCCCCAAAGTAATCTTGGGTCACTTCAAGTTGGCTTCTTGTCTGTTTTAGGGAACTTGCTGTTTTGTCAACTGCAATTTGTTTTCTTAGGTAGCACTCGACTCGAGTATTAGAGAGCTCCATTGACCATTGCCATCTCTTGACTGAACTGTTGGAATCTATCGGACCTCACACACGTGAATGTGGGTGCACAACTCGACGTTGATACTACAGTATATACCAAGGTGCATGCATGAATCAGTATACTATAACATTAAGACCTAATTTGATGAGAAAGGTGAGAAATTTTACTTATATATATACAGAACAGGAACGCGTCATAATTGTAGAGCTGTAAAAAAAATGAAGAACGTAATACACTTGTAGTTGTAGAAATGGGGAAAAAGATCAATATACCAAGTCTACAGATTGCTTTATATCATCTTCTTGCATGTTGTCTGTGCGTGTTGTTTGTCATGTTTATTTTGTGCTCCGTATCTGCGAATTAAATTCCGGCATGCATGTCCTCTGGTTCACAGGTACGCGCGCTGCTGTTGTTGGATGACAGGCAGGTGACCCTTCTGCTGCAAGCACACCACGGTCTCGTACAAGCTCTTCCTCAGCGGAGTGAACTCCAAGCCCAGGTCCCTAAGCCTCTGGTTGGAGAACTTGAACGGCTTCGCCATCGGCTCGCCGTCGTCCTCGCACTTGGCCGTGACGGGGTACTGCGGGAAGAGGTCTCTGAGCAACGCGACGAGCTGTGCGCGGTGCAACACGGCGCCGACGCAGAGGAACCGTCCGCGCGCGTCGGGGCGCTCGTAGGCGAGGACGTGCGCGCGCGCGACGTCGCGGACGTCGACGTAGGCGGCGACGGCGTTGGGGATGCAGCGCTTGGTGCCCATGAGGTAGCGCGCCACGTGTTCGGTGCTGAAGTTGAGCGTCTGCTGCAGCATGGGGCCCGTCGTCATGCACGGCAGCACGACGGCTAGCTGTAGCCCCCGCGCCGCCGCCTCCTCCGTCGCCGTCACCTCCGCCATCATCTTGGCGCAGCAGTACAGGTTCTCGGTTCGCTTGCAGAAGTCGTAGTCGCTCCAGCAGGTCTCGTCGAGGACGGCGTCGGGACTCCGGTTAGGGTCCATGTGGACGGCGCCGTAGGAGGATGTGAAGACGACGCGGCGCGCGCCTTCGTCCGCCGCGGCGTTGATGACGTTCCTTGTGCCTTCTACGGCAACCGGCACCAGATGCGGGTCGTTGGAGACCGGGGAGGCGACGTGGAAGACGGCGTGGCAGCCGGCGAAGGCGGCGTGGAGGGAGGCGACGTCGAGGACGTCGGCGCGGCACAGGGTGAGACGCTCTTTGGCGCCGTCCAGAGCCAGCAGGTGCGCGTTCTTGCTGTCCGCTGCACGTGCACGTGCAAGCAAGCATCCAAGATTGAGTTGAGTTGAGTACAGCGAGCTCTGAACTTAATTAATTAAGAGATGATGTCAGTGACTCATTGACTCACCAGGGTCCCTCGCAGTTCCCCTGACACGGTAGCCGCGCTGGAGCAGCTCCTTGACCACCCACGAGCCGATGAAGCCGCCGGCGCCCGTCACGCACACCAGCTCCTTCTCCTCCTCGCAACACCCGGAAGACGGCATGATGATGCGGCCGGAATGCCGATGCTTAAGCTGCAGCTACTGGAATGTGTTTGGAACGCGTCCCACTCTCAGTGTGTGTGTGACTGTGTGGCTCGATCTCTCAGGCTATGTGGCTCTTTGTCACTCGTAGAAAACAGATGTTGTCTTGTGTGTCGGTAACCTGACCCTGGGATGTATGGTGGCTGTCTGTATTTATACCGTGAGCCGCTGGGCCGGCCGTGAGTGAGAGATGAGAGGTCGTGGTTGGGGGAGGCGCAACTGCGTGCGAAGCACCGGCGACTCCAGGATCCTCTGTTCTTTCAGCGGCGGGGGAGGTCGATCAGGCATTCAGGCCAGAAGCACAGCAACAGCAAGCGGCGGCGGGTTTCGGTTTCGGAGAATTCAGGGGCGCTGGGGCGTGGGAGCCGCGTGGTGAGCGCGCGCAGATGCGAGATTCCCTGCTCTGGATTCTGGAGTGTGGGCCGGCCACTGGAGTGGACTGATGTCAAGGCCAACTCTGGGTCTCTGGCACGGTCCTTCCTCGTAGTGCTATACTGCTATGCCTATGCGCGTCCAAAACCTGGAGAATCTTTAATTCGCTTTTGTCTCGCTGACCCTGCCGCCGCCCAAATTGTTTACTTCACCCTCAAATCTCAAAACTTCTCCTATCACATCGAATGTTTAAACGCATGCATGAAGTATTAAATGTAATATAAATAATTACACAGTTTATCTGTAAACCTCAGAATAAAATCTTTTAAACCTAGTTACGTTATTTTTGGACAATAATTACCAAATAAAAGTACCCAAATCCTAAAACTTTACGGAACTAAACAGGCTCGAGCTACAGAGCAGTGGTGAACTAGTGAACGGTGGTTCAAGCAAAAGCAGAGCATATAGTTTATTATGTGTCCGAAAGTGGCATGATTTGCGGCTTACCAACTGAGCAAGAGCGTGAGCGGGAATGGACGGAAGGGCAGAAAGGATCAGCGGGTGCTGTTGACAGAATTCGAGGCCCAATGTTTTAGATGAGAAAATCGTCGTAGACCTCACCTATTTCTCTTTCTCTTTGACGTCTTCCTTGGCCTTTTCTCTGCTACGGCTACGCCGACCGGTGGGCGGCTGACGGTGACGACAGCACAGCGGGAAGGGGACAGCCGGCAGCTCTTCTCTCGACCTCTTTCGCGGGCGGATGCGGAGATGGGCCCCGTCCCCGCCCACCGTGTGGGCTGCGCAACCGGCCCGCGCCCACAAGAATGAAATGGAATGGGAATCGGCCGCCCGTCTAGGCTACGTGGAGGTGCAGGCGGGGTAAAGCCCAATTTCTTCACGGCCCCGCCTAGACGGAACTAACCGGCCTGACACTCGCTGGGCGTGTCGTACGTGCTACGGATTCGCTGGGTCCGTTACTGCATTGCAGAGTGACAGCGAAGCTTCCACAGGGCATCGATGCGCCTCTGCCGCTTTCCCAGTTCCCTTTCCCCACAAGAAAAAAAAGGCCCAAATACCATATCACGCAATCAACTAACCAAAAAAAATTATTATTATTAATAATAATAATAATAACAACAACTACCCAACCCCCTCGTTGCAAGCCATCCCTAAATCATCTAAAAAGAATGGGAAGCCTGATCTCACCTCTTGACCCCACAGTCAGGCTTCCCACCCATCTGTCATCAGCCGCCGCCCGCCCTGCACCCCACACGTGAGTCCCTCTCTCTCTCCTTGAGTGGCCACTCTACCCTCCCGTCCGCCTCCCACACAGGGCGACGCGGGGAACCCCCCAAACCCTAGCGCCGCTCCTTCCTCCCTCTCCCCTTGTCACGCCGCCGCCAGAGCTGGCCGCCGGCATGGCCGCCCGCCCGGCCGGGATGGCGGCGGCGGGGCCTCCCTCCTTTTTTAAGTGGCGTGCGCGGCACCTGGCCGGCTGGCCTTCTCCTTGCGAGCGGCGTGGAGCTTGCCGGGGGAGGCCGTCGCGGCTGCGGCGGCGGCGGCGCCGGCTGGAGCCCGGGCCGGCACAGGGGACGGTGACGGGGGCTACCTCTCCTTCGCGCGCTCCCCCTCTCCTCTCTAACGACGAATATGGCGGCGGCGGGATTCGCTGGTCCGGCGCCCGGGCTGCCGGATTCGGTTCCCAGGCGGTCGCCGTGCTGGTGGCGTCTTGGCTGGTGTCGGGCCCTAGGTGGCCGGGATGGCGACTTGTGTCGGCTGCGACGTCGGCCAGTGGCGGCAGCTGGGGTGTCTGACGGCGCTGGGGGTGGCTCTCCTTCTGGCTGCCCCCCCCCCTCACGTCCCCAGCTTCCAGGGCTGGCTAGGGTCGTTGGACCTGTCCGGTGAAGGCGGCAGCGGCGGCGCGGCGGCGGTCATGTTCACAGGCTACGGGGTGGGTCCCTCCTTGCCGCCCCTCCCTTTAATGTCCTGGCTGCTGCAGCAACGTCTACTTCGGCGACAGACGGGCCCCACGGGTCAAGTCAGGAGGCGGTGGTGTTGGCAAGGGCTGCCGTGGTTGGGGCTTCACGTCCGGATCCGGTGGCCCTAGGGCTGGGGCGGTGCCCACGGTGGGACGCTCGCCTTGCGTCTACTGGTGGCAGCAGTGATGGAGGCGGGTGTCAGGGCTAGCGGCGGCGGTCGGCAACGGCCTCGTCGTGCGGCAGGTGGACGCACGCGCGCGGGGTATGGCTGGTTCTCAGCACCTCGTCTGGTCGGCGGGGGTGGTTGGCGCAGCTTCGGCTGCCGTGAGTAGCCGGCGCACCAGTGCCCCGTGGTGAGGCTTCTGCGGGATGGCTGGCGGCGACGACATTGGTGACGTGCTGGGAACCGACATCAGGATGGCCTAAAGAAGTACACAGACGAGTGTGCAGAGAGGCGGCGTCTCTACAATGATCTCATTGAGCTAAGAGGTAACATTAGGGTGTTATGCAGGTGCAGACCTCTGAGCTCCGATGAGGTCACCTATGGGTGTTTATCTGCTTCGGTGTTTAATAGTAACGACTTCAGTGATCATCTACCATCGACTGCGGCAGCTGCTCACGCTGCCATCGTTCCCCACAGATCCAGAGCCTCTCCTAGGAAGGAAGACGACACCGCCTTGCGTGACGGCCGTGAACTGAGTGACCTTACCTTTGGGTTATGATTGCCCATGGTGCGCTACAGTCTGTATGCTTACTATTGAAGTTATGTTGTATTGAGTATGTGACTAATTTAAATCCTTGACTGTTATGATGCCTTCAGGTTATTTTTGGAACACAGTGAACTTCCTGAACGAGGGGACCCTGAAGGAACCTTCTTCGACAACTACAAACCACACTCCCCTGTGCAACATCGTTTAGCTATACATGAAAATGGTAAATGCAAAGTGCTATTTCTTCAGGAGGTATGTTGTTTGCTAAGTGTTATTTCTTCAGGAGGAGTGTTGGGCGAGACAGAGCTCATGCTCTTGGGTTGGGCGAGGCGGAGGATCCCGATCAATAGTGTAAGCATATATAGTCTCCAACTATATTCCGTACACTACACAAATAAATAATAACGTAATGTTATCTACCATGCACAACTATCAAAGATCACTGATGATAGAATTCTAGGCTCACGTTTTGGCAAGTCGTAACTAATGTTACGACAACAATCCTGAAAATCTCTTCAATATATGATTAAGGAGTTAAGGAGAATGTAACTATGTCTTCTTAAATACGAAAATGTTTCATATAATATTTATAGGCCCAAATATAATTGTGTAAAAGTTAAACTTTACAAAAATAAATTAGTTGTTTTTTATAGCATTCTCTAGATAAAGTTGTAGCGTTAGCACAGGCAAATATACTAGTCCAAATAAGAAACCAGCAAAGCAACCATATGATCGTAGGCATTTGAAATCGGACGCCTAGGATTGCTCTGCACGCTACATTGCTTGAGGAAACAAGAAAGTCTTGAACGACCGTCTAGCCAATTTATATATGGGCTCGCCCCAAGCCCATATGAAGAAGTTCAAAGAAATCTCAAAAGACTCATTGCATGTGTTCTCTAATAAGTTTTAATGTTTAAGCCCATATATATATAGCAAGTAAAAGATGCAACATCAATCAATTAGTAGCACATTACTAGTTAACCTATACATAGTAGATTCTTCTCCCTATAATGCACTCAGCCACGGTAGCTCCTAGGCTAGATTTAGATTTGGCAATCACTAAGATATGAGATAAGATTTCCCCTTACTCTCTACCTCTAATTGGAAGAGTGTGCCTATGGAACCTCTTGCTCTTGCAATACTAGACAGGGCGGATATTTCAAGTAGTGTTGATAGATGGTATCAGTATGGTACTGTTTCAACTAGTCCTCGCTAACGCCATAAGCTCGGTTAGATCTAAGTAACAGCGCCTCTGGTGCGCCACCGGCACCGGTCCCGCACAACTCACAAGGGTAGGATTTCCTGACCATTCTGTTAACACGTACGGAAATCTTCAGTTTTGTAATAATGATTGAGATGGATCATCAGGACCTTCGGCACGGGCACGCTTGCTCTGTCGTGGCAACGTGACGACCCCAGTTCTCATTGGCGTGCAACGGAGAGAGCTGCCATAATAATCAGCTCAAGCGCACGGGAAAGAAGCAAATATGGTCCATGCTGCTGCCTTTGCTTCTTTGTTTTTTCTGATGAAGTCATCACTCTGCCTTTACCCTCTTGGATCCTTCCTTGATAGACATGCAGACACCTCTTGAACCCTAACAGTTGAATCATCATCACCACCTCTTGCCACCGGGTCCGGGCCGGGCGGGTAGTATAATCGCGGACAGACGGCTGCTGCTTGTGCACCAAAAAGATGGTCGGAATCATCTACTCCAGGGTCCAGAGGCCAGACATTTTGTTGGTCCAGGCTAGACATGCTTGTGCTTTCTGCAGACACCAGTGCATGCACTGGCACTGCCGAGAGCGAGAGGCGAGGCGAGGCGAATCATGATCGGTGACAGCTCGCGGAACAGCAATCATGCGGAGCGGACGATGGGCACGGGCAGGGACGATGCGCCGCAGAAGAGCACGGACAGCAAATCAAGAATGCGCGAGTAGGCCGGCCGTGGCAGAGCAACACAGGAAGGCGGAGTAGCAGTACAGCACCAGAGACCGTCGCTGTCGCTTTCTTCTGACGGGGCGGCGCGACGCCGGCGCCGGCGAGGTAGCAGTGTACTCACAGGTGCATATACGCAGGGCCTTTTCCCAGGTGCAGCGGAGCCTTTTACTCATGGAAGGCAGGTGCAGGTGCAGCAACCGCCGGCGGCTCTGGTTCTGCCGTCTCGCTCTCACTCACGACAGGCACATGAGCAGCTAGCAGCTCTCGCCGTTCACCAGACGGGATTAATGCTCGATCCCTGGGCCACCCAACCAAACGAGTGTGTGTTGTGTAGGAGAACAGCAATCCTATGTGTAGTGTACGTATGTGTGTGCATTCAAAGCTCCCGAGGCAACCGGAACGAGCTCGAAAGCGAGTGGCAGCACCAGCGGTCCTGCTCCTAGTCCTGTAGGCAGCCCGATCGGCGTGACCGTGACCGACGGGGATGGGGAGCCATGTGCGGTGCCCTCCTTGCCGGGCGGCTGAAGCTGAAGCGCTCGCTGTCGGTGCTCGACCAGGTCGTCGGCTGCTGAGGATTCCGACCCAAGCTCTGCCTGCCTGCTGCTACCTGCTAGAGTGCTGAGCCGAACCGAGGCCCGCCAAGAAGATCTCCCTGTCACGGACCGGGCCCACCATCAACAGGTGGAGAAAGCGGATCCTCCGCGGAAGGGAAGGGAAGCCAAGAAGATGTTTAGCACGATCGCTCGCAGGGCTGCTGGCTTTGGTCAAAAGGCATGCCGCAGCCCCCGCGGAAGCTAAACATCTTTGCCCAAAAGAGGCATGGGTACGAGTGGGCTTGATACCTCGATGGGCGTCGAAAGATCCTTTGCGATGCGATGCAAGGGCATCCCAAGCACGACTGTCTTGTGCAAAAGCACAAAGAGTGGCAGGCGGGAATGCGGTGGAGGTGACAATGGGCGGGAACAAGACGAGACGACGCACAACCTTGTTGGTTGTCAGCTGTCGTTACATGGGAAAGGAAGAGGGACTCAGGGAAATGACCTTCGTTTTCAACCATCACGGCTCGCAGTCGTTGGCAAGGGTCACTGTCAGGTTAATGGACAAGTAATTGCCACTTTTATTATCCCAGCCCGTAATCAAGACCAGCCCAACATCACAGACCCGGCTGAACAAATTTGATGCACATAGATGACTGGATCAAACACATGAAAATGTACTCTGTTTTCCATACCAGAAAACGCATCAGAATCGCAAATGCACCTCAAGAACCATTAGCAGCAGCAGCAGAATACTACTATTACATCATTGACATATCAAGACATCGGCTGCATCACACCATCTACTAGGCCACACAACATTTAACAGGCATCACGGACAACCAGACGTAGCGCCACAATGACTGAACTTTCACACCATTAATTCCGTAACCAACACTCACCTCAGCTCATATATTACTGTACACAGGAGTACTCGTAGTACACACATACATAAATGCACCACGCTGGTGTCCCGTGATCAACGCAGAACCACTGTAGTTGCCCACAAGGGAGCAGCAAGCAATCGACAAAGAAATAACATAAACACGCTCATCAAAGAGTGCAGTGCAAGAGTACCAAGAGATCCACATGGCCATTGAATGAATTTCTGGAATTAATCGATACAGCAATCCAAAGAATTAACAAATCCCACTAGCAGAAGTACCTCAAGATTGTTAAAAGATCTCCCTCCTCAACTCAAACTCTCCAATAGGCTAATATATATAATACTTATCCATTATGTCCACTGACTCTGTATGTACATCTAAGCACACCAAAGAACCACTAATTAATACTTGCAATAATCATCATATCATAAACCCAGAACGCCAAACCAAAAAAAACTCTAGAAAATATATAGGTGAATACTAGCGACAATAACGAATCCAACTGACACGGTATTAACGAACGAACGAACGCATATTGACGAGTGGGCAGCAGGCGGATGAGGATGAAAGAAAAACTGGAAAACTCCTTTGATCCATTGGCGATGCAGAGGTGCTGTGCTATGTGAGGTGTGATCGATCACGAGACGGTCGGCTTCGCTGGCTCTGTCCCGAGCACGGCGCCGGCCGCCGACATGCCATTGACAGCCGATGGGTTGTACTGGGGGAGCATGCTGGTGTAGTAGATGGCGCGGCCATTGCTGTCGTACGCGACCTGCGTCGGGGCGTGGGCGTAGGCCGCGGCATTCGACACCGCGGGTGACGGGGAGGAGCCGTTGGCGGTGGGGGTGGCACTGGGTGGCGCGACGGCGTACATGGTGGGGTAGGAGGTCGCACCTTGAGAGGCGGTGGCGGCGAAGTAGCCGTGGGGCGCCGGGATGAAGAACACGGGGCCATGGTCCGCGCCGGAACCAGGAGCGACGGATGCGTACCTGCCCTGCACCTGCACGTAGGCAGTCGCGGGCGGAGCGGACGACTGCGGCAGAGGCACGGGGGGCTTCTCCGGGAACTTTTGAAGGTAGTACTCCGCGTTGGCGGTCACGGTCGCGGGAGGGTACGCGCGGCGGGTCAGGGAGTCGTCGCTGCCGTTCCTCGGGAGGGCGGCGGGAGGGGGACGGGAGCGGGGGCGAGGGAAGGCGCTGGCGAAGGAGGAGGTGGTTGGTGGGTGGCGTTGTCGGCGACCTGCAGCTTCTCGAGCTCCTGGATCTGGCGCTGGTACTCGGCAGGAGAGACGACAGGGGAGACAGCCACGTGGTCACCCGCGGCGGCGTTGGGGTTGGGATGGCGGTCGTCGTTTTTGGCGGGTATCTCGACGGGCACGTTCTCCCTGACCGTCGGAGGATCGCCCGCCGGGTCCTTGACCTTCACCGCCGGGGGAGGGACGAAGTCGTTGTCGAGGCCGAAAAAGTAGTCGGGGCTGGCCGCCGCGAGCACCACGTGCGAATGCTGCTGCGGCATCTGCGCCACCGTGTGCGTCTGAGGTGGAGCCTGCTGGACGAACACCGCCTCGTGCTTGGCCTGCAGCGGCGGCGGCGGCGACGACGACTGGTTCGCGAACACCGACTCCTGCTTCTGCTGCTGCGGCGGGGACGACTGCTGCGGGGGCAGCACGGGCGGCGGGTGCTGCTTGGAGGAGGGCAGCTGATGGACGGTGTTGAGCGCCTCGACGAACCAGAGGCGCTGCTCCGCCTTGGGATCGAGGAGCCCGGCCGGCTGCGGCGGCGGAGGAGGCGGGGGCAGCGACTGGACGGGGAAGAGGAAGACCCTGAGCCTGAGCGTGGATCCACCGCGGCTGGAGCCCGAGCCGGAGCCGGCGGTGGCGGGGCGCTGGATGTGGAGGCGGTCGTACTCGAGGACGAGGTGCTCCAGATCCTCGTCGTTGGTGACGGAGACGAGCGCGTCGAGGTCCTCCCCGGGCAGCTGGTACTTGACGCAGACGTCCCCAGCGTTCCCGGCTAGCGCGGTGAGGCGCGCGGCGAAGTCGGCGTAGACGAGCGGCCTCTCGAGCGACAGGATCTTGGTCTCGCCATTGACGTACGCGAGCTGGTTGTCGTGCGGGCGCGGCTGGATGCGGCCCCCGTAGCTGACCATCAGCCGCACCTTGGACGGCGGCGGGGGCGGACGCGGCTGCGGCTGTGGCTGCGCATGCACCGCCGCCGCAGCCACAGCAACCGCCGCCGCCTCCGTCCCCTCGTGGTGCGTGTCCTCCGTGGCCGCGGCGGAGTTCGGGGACGAGTCGCCGGATTCGGCCATGGCGGCGGCGCTGCGCGGCGCTAGGGTTGGGTAAGAGGATTCGAGATTGGAAAAAGGAGGATGGAGGCGCGGGGGTGGGGAGAAGGGGGCGTGTTATAAGGGTAGGTGGGGAATGCCTGCGCTGCGATTAGCGGAGGGTGGGTTTGGGGGATAGGAACAGGAGGATTAGCGAGCGGCCGTCTCGAAGGGTGGCGGTTTCGACGGAGGGGTCTCTTGACTGGGTTTTTGGGTTGGGGGTTTGCCGTGACCTGCTGGCCTCCCCTGCCTTTGCGTCGGGAGTCAGGAGGCGTGTGGGGACAGTTGGGATTGAGGTGTCCGTGTCAATTTGTGTGTTGGTGTGGTGGGCCCACGGTTTCCCCTTTTCCGCTTTTTCAATTTCTTTCCATTAATCCGCGTTGCGGAGGATCTTTTTCCCCCAACAACCTGGTTGGGACGATGCGTAATTGCTGGGGTTACCCGTGCAAGTAGTGTCAGGGGTCTTAACGTAACAAGTGAAATACTACTATTGTTATAGTAGGAGGAGACGATATGAGATAAGCAATCTATAAATTTCAAAGTATAATTACAGTATCAAAATATCCTATATTAGGCAGGATTATGAATCCTTCCATGCATGTTGAATGTTATCGTACAATTAGAATACTAGAGTATCAAAATATCGATTTCAGGCGTGCCAATTAATTTGACCTACAATTGACAAGAAGATGGAACATTAAATTATAGAACTTGTCGTTTGTTGTCAGACAGATCCATGAGTGTACGGCTCTCATATAGCCGATGAATGTAGGAGATTGACTAAAGAGTCAGCTCCGAACAGGGTTAAGCATAACAATGGTGCACGAACGACTGTCACAAGATATCAGATGTATGGTGCGTAAATAACCGATCGTACGTAAGATTAAAGTAAAGACGCGATGCATGAACAATGTCGTCATCGAACTACCAAATCCACTAAGTATACCGGATAAAGATTAACCATCAACAGAGGTGTGTTCTCATACAGCCATGATGACAATTAACCCGATAACCTGACCAATCTACTAGCATTGGAGTGTTTCCATGCAACCATAAAAATAAACAAATCAAACCATGTCCAGTATACTTAATAGATCTAGCAGATCGGGACGACAAAGTACATGCACCGTATGATTGGAGCATAACCAGGTCAGCTATGTTAGCCAATATGGGATCCATGAAGCTTGAACAAGATTCATGTATTCGACACCGGACGGATCTAGGTATGAGCAGACATGACTCAACATATACAGCATTGGGGTTCATAAGATGCAGCCGTATCGTATATGTTGAACCAGATCCAACCATACTCAAACCAATCTAATGACCGAATACATGTCTCGAACCCGCAACATGTAACAACCGCAACTGATGAATTGGCCGATAAGATCATATATCTATCGCCTCTCTGAATGTAAAGAAAGAAAACAACAGAGGCAAATAGTAAAGCACGAGCTAATCCATTAGAGGAGATAAAGGGTACAAACATAAGGGGTACCCTAACCCACGATAATCTAATACCTAAACATCTAGACGAAACCCAACAGTCGACCGAGCAACAGAGGAAGGCCTACCAGGCGGAGGCCTACCCCACCAACAGAAGTGGCCAAATCATGGGCCAACCCATGATCAGAGGGACGGAAGGCAGAACGACCTTCAACCTCGACCCCTCGATCAACGGAGGGAGGGTCGAACGAACGACCCCCAACCTCGACCTTTCGAATGGCGGAGAGAGGTCGATCCTCCCCCCCCCCTCGACTTCAACCCCTCGAAATGACGGACAGGGGGTCGAACGAATGACCCCCGAACAGGAAGCTCGATCAGCTCACCTGCTCCCGATATGGGAAAAAGGGGGATCCTATGCTGGAATCCGCCCCCGCCTAACGCCATGGACGCTCACTACCTCGGTCAAATCCGTCAAGTCATCACCCCTACCCGGATTACCCGTCGACCGTACAACTACTGCAGCCACACCTCGGGTACGGAGCACCCCCTCGAATCTTGGGTGAGGTAGCCC
The DNA here is from genome assembly GCA_022036555.1 of Microstegium vimineum. Taxonomy (NCBI): domain Eukaryota; kingdom Viridiplantae; phylum Streptophyta; class Magnoliopsida; order Poales; family Poaceae; genus Microstegium; species Microstegium vimineum. Next base: position 64,696,095 of record CM039122.1, read on the forward strand.
TCGACCGCGTCCTCAGGGATACGTCGGGTTCACGCAGGCCTCGATACCCCTCGACCCGGGGGCTCGATCCTCATCCCCGACTGTTGCGGCATGGGACCCGTCCAATCCATCCCGCTTCAACTGTGGAACTCGCAGGTTCCACGCCATACTGTCCGGCGACGACCAGTCTGCCATCACCATACCTCGGAACACCGGAAGTACAGAAGGAACATGCCGCTACAACGATTGACGTTTCTCATTCCGATACGTACTAGGTTCCTGTAACCCTAAGCCTCCCCTTGGCCTATAAAAGGGGACGCTGGGATAATAGAGAGAGAGACGACACAGACGACACACGGGACAAGAGACGATCATCGACTCTACCCGCAATCACACACGAACTCTCACCAGAACCAAAGATAGCAAGTCTTCCGCACACCCTACAATTGACCAATTGCTTGATCAACATCTCAAGCAATCATCCGGGTCACCTAATATAGCACTGCTAGTTCTAGGCCTCGACCTCCCTCGAGTTCATTTGTGTAACCAGCTTGTACCCCCCTGTACGAGCACTTCGGTGCAAGATAATACAATCCATCCTTCCTCGCTGGACGTAGGGCCTTCTTTTGCCCGAACCAGGATAAATATTGTGTTCTTCTTACATCACATCTGGGAGAGGGAGCACGCAATACACAAATTCACTAGTTGGTGATTGACCCCCTGGGTCAAAGCACCGACAAATAGCGTCGCCACTGTGAATTAGTCAACTAGAGAGACTAAGAGAGAGGAGAAAAAAAAATCTTGTAGCCATTGGCAAAGTGGGGTACACCCAAATAAAACGGGATGGTTTTTCTCATTCCATTAATTAATCTTGATATATTTTAGCTCAAGCTTTCACGTGCTCATAGAATCATAGGAGAAGGAGTAACAAATGTGCTCGTACGTTGCAAAAGAACGTAATACATGTAGAAATCGGATTCTATACCTGTATATTGCAACGGGACTCAATACGTATAGTAATCGGACTCCGTACTTGTCCGATAGTTAGGGGAACCGGACCAAAAAATGGGGGACACATTTTTTACCTCTTTATAAACACACATTTGTAGAGATGAGTGTGTGCTCATGTAGTACGAGTTTGTTTGATTTATGACCACAAGTTGCCATACCATAGGTTAGTCATGCCCTAATTCGTAGACAGGTGTCTGATTCGCATCCAGAATTATAATGTGTATTATTTTCTAATTACCATGTTCCATAGTAGACTTATTTTCTTGTAAAGCCTGCAAGTGTGGTTTCGATTTCGCTCACCAAACTAGGTGTGAGAGTCATAATTTGACTAAGTGTCTGTTTGGATCTATTAGCATAAAAATAGCTTCTAAAATTAGTAGCAGTGGTCTAGTGGATCCAAGCAAACCTGCTAACAAACTTATGAACTAGGTAAAGATAGTTGTTACCTACTAGTTATATTTGCATGTTTATGGTTGCTAATATGTGCTAGTGGTTTATATATATCTTAAACTTACTATCTAACTATGTATTATTAGCAGGTGGATCTAAACGTCCCCTGCTAAAAGATAGCTAAATGAAAATAACCGTTATTAACTTTTAATTACTACTAGCTATTTGAAGTGCTAAAGGCCCTAAGATTAGTCGTGGCAAAAATAAACCACCGACTAAACGTGCCTGTATTATTTTGCGTCCACACTTTATACATTGTGGTCATAGCACGGCTAGGGCTAGCTGTCCAACTCCTCCGAGCAAAGCAACGATGCTTCGACTTGTGTTGGTTTAAACGAGGGCGTACCCAGCGCTGACCGCTGCGTGTCTCGCCAGGGAGCTGTTTGGCATTTGGGTGGGTCTGACAAGGTAAATTTAAGAAGAAAAACTACTGAGAATCTTGGCGTTGGCTTCGACAAATATCTGGTGCAAAAGACCATCTAATTAAGAAATAGTACTAGTAGAGTACTCCTTCCGTTCCAATTTATAATTTATTTGACTTTTTTAACTTTAATTTTGACTATTCGTCTTATTCAAAATATTTATATAAATATAATCAAATTTAAGTTATTCATATAGACTATTTATTAAATAAGTAAGTCATATGAAAAGAAATTATATTTTGCACAAAAACTTAAATAAGACGAACGGTCAAACTTAGAGTTGAAAAAGTCAAACGAACTATAATTTAGAACGGATTTAGGACTAGATTAAAAAAAAGAAAGGCCAACGACACTCGCGCTGTGTTGCTGTGGCCGTGCCAGCTCTCGGCCTCGCTACAGACAGCCAGACAGACGAGAGCAGAGCAAAGCATCGGCAGACAGGCTGGTGGCTTGCTTGGGCGTGGTGCAACTTTTACCATCTCCGGTCCCGCGGGCTCCCGTGGCGTGGCACCCTATGCTGGGGTCCGTTCCGTTCATGGATATCGGTTCCGCAGGCTTGAGGTGCGTGCTTCCAACCGACAAGGAGCACTAGCTAGGGTGCGCTAGAGCGAGCCGGCGCGGTCCGAGCGCCGCGCGTGCGTGCCTCGCACGACTGAGAAAAAAGACGGCACTGGTGGCCGTGCCTGAGGCTGACCACGGTGGCGGTGGTGTGGTACAGGCCATGTGGATCGCCCGCGCGCGGTGCAGGTGGCGGACGTGGTGGCCCTGGCATGCACTACTGGCCAGTGGCACCGAGCGCGCGGGCGCGGCGGCTCCCGCTGGAGCGGACCACCCGGCCGGCGGTCAGGGGTCGCCACCAGCCGCCGGGCCTTAAATTTGGCAACGTGCTGGCCTGGCGCCGCGACCGCGACCCGTAGAAGCTGTCGTCGTCGTCGTCTCATCAGCCGGGCGGGCAGGCGCTCGCGGCGGCCTACTGCACCCGTGGTCCCGCTGAGGCCTCCATGGACACGGACACGCAGCAGGCTGCCCGGCCAGACCCCCCGGTGGAAATGGATCGATCGGGCCTGCCCGGTGCCGCTTTTTGCTAGTGTCGGCAGGCGAAATTACGCTTGTGGTGACGGTTGGTACACTGCATGCATGCCAGTAGCAGTACTACCGCCCCGACTGTGAGGTGTGCCGTGCAGAACTGCCACCAGTTGGACGCACCAGTCTCACGGAGATCACGCTCATACCGTGACATGCTGTACTGCGTTTCCGATCAGAAGAACATGTGTACGTATGCGCGAATTCGTACGAGCGAGACAGAAACGAAGTCCCCCCAATTCTTATGGATACGAAGCTCCATTGTACAAGAGTTCACAACGATTGGCTGCCGTTGTAGCCAATGGGTGGGTTTTTTTTTTTCTTTTGAAAAAGGTACCCAATGATTGTTGCTGAGCCACTTCGAAGTCCAAGCCTGCTCTTTAGAACTCATTTAAGCACAGCTCCTGTTCGAAGAGTCCGAGATCTGTAGTTTTAAAACTAAATTAAAGTGGTTTACATATTTCTATTTAATTGAAACTAAACAATAAATGAAATAAGCCATGTAAATCCACATATTTTTTTTATAAAGAAGTACATAAATTTTAGAGTTCAGACAAACAAGACGTGAATTCAGTTTTCTCTATAATGTTATACGGTCAAAATTCCAAAACTTTATAAGATTCTCATCACATCAAATCTTTAAATACATGGAGTATTAAATGTAAGTAAAAATAAAATTAATTGTACAACTTATCTGTATTTTGCGATACGAACCTAGTTATTTTATGATTGACAATAATTACCAACACGGACGAAGCCACGTTGTGGCTGCTCGATGCCCAGGCACCCAGAAAAAATCGTAATCACGTTATGAGGAGCAGATTTTCACCCTTTGTGCACCCCCTTGGGCCAAAAGAAGGCATCCCCACCGGCTCAAGCCCATATCTGATGTCTCAAGTTTGCTTTTTTTGATTGAACATCATATCAATAAGTGTAGATATCAATAAGTGTAGACGTATAGTTACCAATTAAGTGATGCACCACCCATCATTTCGCTCTAGCTTCGCCGCTTACCAAGTCTTTTTTTCCGATACCGCTGGTGCTGATGCTGTGCTGGTAATTACTAGTATACGGACTGCTCGTACGTACCATACAGAAACGCGAAGGTTGTCTGACGTACTGTACCCAGCGTTATAAAGGAACATAAATTTTGTGAAGTACTGTAGTAGCAGGAGTGAGTGACTGACCGAGTGAAGAGTGGGGCATCCACCACACGACACAAACAGCCAAAGGAGCCGTCAAATCTGAGACCGCAGATGGCGCTGCAGCGGCTGCACGGCGCACCGCTGGATACTGTACTGTAGTAGGAGTAGTAGTATTGACCTGGCCCTCTTTTCGGCGCGCCAAATCCTCACGGGTACTCCAACTCGGGTCCCACGAAAATTGCTACGCCTACGCTCACAACCGGCCCTACGGCATCTCACTCTGAAATCTGCATCTGCTTGGGACGCTGTACCCAGGGACCTACCATCAGACCATGAGTTTGTTTCTTCCAGTTCCAGAATTGTGTCGCTGTGTTTAGTTGGCCTAAAACCCACAAACTTTGGCACTATACAAAAATAAGATTCTCTGTCGCATCAAACTTACGGTATATGCATGGAGTACTAAATATAGACAAAATCAAAAACTAATTGCACAGTTTATTTTAACTTTGCGAGACAAATCTTTTAAACCTAATTAGTTTATAATTAGATATTAATTATTAAATACAAACAAAAAGTGCTACATAATTTTTGCACTTCACTTTTCCCCATCTAAACACAGCTTCCATGAATACAAAGCACCTGTGGTTAAGCGATAATATTCTTAATTTCTTTTCATGCCTGTCCGGCATAAATCTGAGAGATTAATTCAACAAGCACCGCGCGCGAAGTTGGGCTTCAAATTCAGTTTAATTAAATCTGAGTTAACCCAGTGAGCATTGACTAGAAAATAGGTTCATTTTACCGCCAACAACCAGTATTTCTTTTTGCTGTTTTTTTACGAGAAACTGACATTTATTTAAATATAATGGTTAACAGCAAAGAGCTGTTAAAGGGGAGTACACAATAAAAGTGGAGACATTCTAATGCCCTAAGACAAGGGCATTGAGAAGGGTGATTAGGAAAAGTACAAGCAGCCTAGCAAGACTGAGAAAGGTTGGTCTGCACTGAGGTAGTCTGTTTTGTTAAAGCGTCAGCAATGAGATTCATTGCTCTGTTGATTTTGAGCAACCTAAAATTTGAGTTGCTTGTGTAAACCTCATAAAAAATGCTTACGTACTACATTGCACGCCATACAAGTAGAACCACCGCACAAACAAAACAAAATTGCCTTCTTTTTCTTTCTTTTTAATTACTATTTTCATGAGTTCGAGGTTGAAATGCATGAAAACAACCTGGGAACTATTTTATTTGCATAGATTATGATGTCAGTTATCATCCAAAATATTAGACCCGAAAAACAAAGCTCGTGCACTAAAAAAAAGCAACATGAAAATTCAGTGATACTAGTACTAGAGAGATACAACCATCTGAACCTATAAACTTGTTTGGATTGAAGCGTGGAATGAACAATGTCATCCGGCATCGAGTGATATACTTCGTAGTTAAGGCTATTCATCATTCTCTGGAATCAGCTCATCCGGTGGAGAAGAAGAAGAAGCAAGGAACCACTCTGTCCGAAGCCACGACGACCTCCATCCGATAAACCAAACAGCCTGTAAATCTCGTGACCCTCTTGTACTATAGTGAATTTAGTGATATATTAGACCGTTTCAATAATTTATCACACCGAAATCAGTGGTCTTATATATACAAAAAAGTTAGATGGACAGATTTCAGAGTGAGATGCCGTGGGTCCAGTTGCTACAGTCACAGCGGTACCTCAATATGGCTTAAGGTGCCGACTTTAAAAATAATATATACGGGTCTCTAAACTCAGCAAATGGTGTCTTCCAAGTTCCTAAACTGTTTAAGAGTTTATCATAGATCTCTAAACCTGATAAAGAGTGTCATTTAAGTCACTAAACTTTTAAGGTGATCATAGAAAGTCCCTAAACTTGGTCAACAACAGTTCAAATGCGCTCTATGCGTTAGACGTAGATCCAAAATGTGTCAATTAGTTCATTACTATTTATATAATATTTTTTACTAAATTATAAATTATGTAAAAAAAATTACATCAAAAAATAAATTGAAATATTAAAATAATTTATAATAATAAAAATATTAGATAAATACAAAAAAACATACTAAAATAGATTTAAACTATACTAATATTTATGTACTACTAAATCCGATAGTTTTCATTTTTTAAATAAGAAATAAAATTTTATTGAGAAATTTTTTAATACTACTATGGATAACTTTTAATATAACGTTAATACTATTAATAGTGTATAAATATTAAATTAGTTTTAATATTTTTCTATTTTTAGTTTAAATCTAATATATTTATTGTTGTAAATTATTTTCAAACTTCAATTTTTTTAATGTAAATTATTTTACATAATTTATATTTATTGATAAATATTATATAAACAATAATTAATTAATCGATACATCTTGGATCCACATCTAGCGTATAGTCAGTCTTCCATGTTAGCTTATAGTGTGGGTTAGACCGCATGTCTCCAAGATGACACAGTCGATCAAGTTTAGGCACCTACGATGATAATCTTGAAATTTTAAGGACCTTGATGACATCTTTTGTCATATTTAGAGACATGCGGTAAACACTTTGAAACTTTAGGGACCTAGATGACACTATCTGTCAAGTTTAGAGACCTCCATATATCATTTTGAAAGTTCAAGGACATAGAAAATACCTTAAGCTAGACCGCAAGTATATCTTGCTCTATTTTTATGTAGTACAAGTACCCTACATATATGTTTAACAAAAAGTCTTACCTTTTTATTTGTGATTGTTATCATCATGCGCTCTAATTTCCTAAGTCAAAAACACACGCAGAGCAACTGATCGGAGCATGTGATGTACTCATAGCTCGATCAAGTGGTTGCTTCTTGTTTTCCACTCAAAAATAGTTTATAAATCTGAGTATCGTGTGCGTACCACTAAGGTCATATTTAGACGCATCCAACTAAAAATTCAAACTTAAGTTTTAGTTAGCTAAAAGTTATCCTAACTAATAAACTTTGGTATAGTATTTGGATGCTCCATTCAATAGACTGAACTAAACTTTAGCTTAACTTAGCTTAGATAGGTTAAAATAGCTAAACTCATATAAATTTTAGATGGTCTTTTAACTGGACCATTTTAATATCTAACAACTCAATTTGACCGGCTAAAATTTCGTTGTTGGTGTATCCAAACAAACTCTAACATTACTAGAGAACATGCCTTTGGTCGATGTCCAAACTCAGATTAGTCTCAAAATTAAATTAAATTAATGTAATCTATGTAAGTAGAGTATTAGTCTATTAGCACGCCATGTGACCGCCATGCCGGTTGGTAGTTATCAAGCACTGCAAACAGGACGACGGGTCCTGATAGTTTTATTATATATGGACGATGAGTAATAACCTGCGCGGGAAGGAGATGGGTGACTACATACTTAATTTAGAGCATGTCTAACGCACGTAGATTTTTTTTTTGTTTACACTAAAATAGAAGGTTTTGTTTAATATGCTCCACGATAAAATAACCATTAGAAGCCCTCCCATTGGGGTGTCTAGTTGACAGACAAACCCCTGTATCGCTGCCACGCATAACCAGTTGCAATGCTGGAAAGGATAACAATGTTGATATATAAGGCATTTCCATCTTTAATTTAATCCATAGAAATGACGCAACAAGAATAAGAATAAGAGTGACGCCATGTATAGAATGATAGAAACAGTTCATGACAAAAGTTAACATGATGATAACACCAGTTAACATTGATTTACTAGACATGATCATGAAGATAACAAGAACCAACATCATAGCACTAGAGTAATCATCCAAACAAAGCATGTTGATTATGAAAGCAAAAACAAACAAATCATACCCGTTATTCGCACCAAAAAAAGCCATGGTGGTGCTTTGTTGCTGTAATCGTCCCGCTCGATGCAGTGCAGAGAAAGACGTCGTGAAGACGTACACCACCAGCGAGTAGTCGTGCCGCCAGACGCCGTGAAGACGTACACCAGCGAGTAGTCGTGCCGCCACACTCCCCAAAAACGTAATACACCAGCGAGTAGTCGTGCCACCACACTCCCCAAAAACGTAATCGCCCGCCTTCACCCGAGCAGGTGAAACCCAAGACGGAAACGCGTTTCGAAGGCCTACTCTTTCATCTCTGGTGCTCGCCGGAGTTGGAACGGGAAGAACTTGCGCTATCGGAAAGTAGTGTATTTTTCAAAGAACTCCTTCAATCAATTTTCATCAAAGCAAACTCCTCAATTAGTTCCATCAAAGAAAGTTGAGTGACAAAATTAAAGGCCAAAGGCCCGCCCGCCGCCTGCCACGCCCACGGGTGATCCACCCTTTACTTCTCAAATAGACCGTTGAATAATCAAGTATTTAAGTAGAGTCCCCTCTCAATTAAATTCCTACTAAACCATTAATGCATATGTACGGACCATAGACTTTAATAGAGATATTAAATAAATGGGCCAAGCCCATAATATCTAACAAACGACAACTGCATATAAAAAGCAAAGTTTAATTTGAAGTAGTGAAGGCCATCGCAATGTATGGTATCCCTTCACATTGTGCTCTGGTGATAGCGTAGGGGCGTCGACACGCCGTTCTTAGCAGAAGTATTATCACACTATAAATAGTATGGTAAGTTGTGAACACTCCATCCAGGTGTAGAATCTATGAGGAGGAAAGAAAGAAAGTAAACTAAAGTTCAATGTGAAGGCAGCATAACACTACCGAGTTAGATCTGAACCTATCCAGACTGAAAAATGCTCGGTTTATTACTTTATTTAGTTGAGACTTCGAGCCAGCCCTATGGATCGACCGGGATTGAAATGTTGTGCAGTGGTCTATTTCCACACACTTCCTGCTCCTACAATTAAAATTTATGATTTTTTTTAGCAAACAAAACCTTATTTTAATTTAGTTGAGTTTTTACATAACAATGCAACAACATTAAAGCACTAGATTTGTTTTGATAGATCCATATTTAAATATTTTCCATATATATTTATTTTGGTGTTGAAAACTGTTGATATATTAGCGGTGGTTGCGCGCCCCGGCCGGATGCACCGCTTGCGCCTCCCCACCTACTCCCCACAATCTCGATGGGGGCCGAGTCCACGCATTCGACTAGGGCCAAGCTCGTGTTTGCGGTGGTCGAGCTCGTCTTCTCGGCGAGGGACGAGCTCGCCCTCCCGGTGAGATCTCCGACCAGAAGCAACCAGTGGCTGGTTGGGGACCCGGTGGCCTGCACCATGGCGGCCGCACCCCCGCAGCGGTGCTCTAACGACGAGTCGTGCTCCGGCGGCCATGCCCTGTCACCTCCCTCCCCCATGAGTGGGGAATGGATGGATGAGGGGGGGGGGGGGGGTATGGGGCGTCTAGTACCCATCCCGAGAAACTTTAACCTTGTTTAGAGTTCCTTTGGGGGGGGGGGGGGCATTTAGTTCACATTTTACTTATTTGCTCACTTTTAGCCCTCCTATTTGGATTTCTATGACAAAAAAAAATTAGACTAAACATGTAGGATTAAAGTTTTATCATGGGATTCAAACATGCTCTTAATATAGGTGTGGAGGGTACATGTGATTGTGGACCTTACGTGAGAAATTTACTATCATCTACACAGCGTATCTATTAAGACCATGCATGTAGCCAGTTTTTCTAGCGTCATTGTTGAGGATATAAACAGCACGAGAGCAAGACACATAACGACAGTGTGAAGAGAATTAGGTTCATAGCTCTCCAGAGGAAAGAGGAGATCTACTAGATGCTATGATTACTGACCCTAAAGGTGGCTTGTAACACGTATGTAAAGCGGAGAAAAGAATTAGAGAAATATATCGAGATGCACAAGATACATGCATGGCGCATTCGATCGTGCGGGCGCACATTGAGACAGCAACGGGATGACTACTGTATGTTTACTGCCCCCGATCGATCTCAAAATAGCTACACATTTGGCAGTGAAATTTTCACTTCTCGAAGAATCAAGCTTTTTAAAATTTAACCATACAAATGGGCACATAAAACTAGTGTAACGGTTACGATACATTTGTAATATATAGGAATATATATTTCCAAAGTCAAATACTAATAGTCTTTTGTTACAAATTTAGTCACTCAAAAAGCAAGATGTGTATGGTGTTTTAGGATAGAACGAGCATGTCATGGTACACTAGGTTGTCCTGTTCGTTTGTCTTATCAGTCAGGCCTATTAGTCATGATATAATGTTTTTTTTATCTTATTTAAAAATAACATCAACTGATATCTTATTTAAAAATAACATTAACTGATTTATCAGTCAAAAAACGATCAGCCGAGCATAGGATATGACAGGACACACGTATAAAAGAAAAAAGTAAAAAAAATCAACATCTTGGTTCATCATGGGCTGCTAGCCTGCTACCCGGAGCATGTTAGCAGCTTCCGAATCAACCTGCGCCATATAGTTTACTTGAGTACGTACCTCTCTCTACCTCCACTCAAGTCCATCAAGTTGCTTTTTTTTTTCCTTTCGATTTTCATTTCCTGTGTCCTTGTTTTTGGGCTTTGGACCAGGCAAGATAGGATAAGGCGATCGAAGACGTCGTTGGCGACGCACGTCGCCATGCATGCGTGTCACTTTAGAAGAGGTCGACGCACCTCCGAAATGGCGAAATCTCGATCCGGCGCGGTTGCCAAGCTCGGCGCCGGAATGAAAGGCTGAAACCGACGGGCTTCTCGATCCGGGCCACTTCCTGCAGGCGATGTGGACGGACGTCCCGGCCCGGCGGCCCCTGCTTGGTTTGGAGCTTTCGGATCCCCCATCTCGCGGGCCGCGGGGTGCATCATGTGCGTATGTGTGTGTAGGCGTCATCGGCTCATCTCTCAACGTGGATCGGCCATTATTAATTAGAGCAAGTATAATAATTAACTTATAGTCAAGCAAATACTGATGTGGAGAAAAGAGAGAGAAGAAAGAGGGGACTCCCATGCAAGCACCAAGCTGGACACGAAAGCCTAGATAATAGTGGGTCTAAGTAGTAATTATTGTGAGGAGAAATTAGAAAAGAGAATTTTTTTATACCCAATTAAGAGACAAGTTATTGTATAAATTGACTCTAATAGTTTGATTTATACCCAAACACTTAACTCTATTATTGAACTTGAGAGCGATCCACCTACCTGCATGTAGCCTGCAACCCAGGGACGTGCATGTGCATGTGCATGCATCCATCGTTCATCGACAGGCCATGCATCATGCATGGTCACCGTGTTGTCTGTGTCACTGTGTCATCACTGTGTGTGTCGTGTGGCCAGGGCACGAGCAGCCGACGAGAGGAGAAGGCCGGGGTGGGTGGGTGCACTGTTCCACGTCAAACGTCTCCTTCATCCCAGCAAATCATCGTGGCTGCCTAAGGCTGTAGCACTGGAGGACGCTAAAAGACTAAAAATTCACGCAGCGCAGTGCGCTACCGGCAACTGGATGCGCGCACCTACGACAAGAATAGCGCTGGCCAGCAACAGACGGCATGCATACATACGCCTTGGTTTTTGTGCAATGCCATTTCAATCGTATAAAAAAATAGTATAACTCACAAAAAAAAACAATTTAAATTCCATTTATATCATTAAATTCGTTTCAATAAATCCTTTCAAACAAGATCTAACATGGATATATTTAGATAAATTGTATTTATAAATACGTGGGGCCACCGTTGAGAGTTGATATAGAGTATGAGATATAGATGATGATGGATGCGGAAGCAAGACGAATAAAGGAGAGAATTTTGATGACTAGAACATATAGATGATGAATTTAGAGGAATAGCAGTGCGGAGAGTCTAAATTAACAAGTAGAGTAGCGTGTGTGTATCTAACTAATAGCGCATTGAGGTTGCTTAGGGATGGTCTATTTCCAATTTTTAGCTGACTTAGTGTTTTTTTTTATTGATGGAAGACACAGGGAAGTAATAATTAATTAACCGCCGCGCGCCTGGCCTGAACGGCTGAACGTAACCAAGCAAGATTAACTCCCCATCCCCTAAGCCACATCGTCACACATGCGTGCAAGTACCCTCTTGTGGCGCTAGCGACTTGTTTAGGAGCGACTGCATCGAGCCCCGTGGCAGTACTTTTGCCATCAAACTTTTCACCAGGAGGACCGTGTCCAAAAAAAAAAAACAGAAAATTTTCACCATGACTGCAGGACAAGGACACGTGGTGTTTGGAGCAACAAAAGCGCTGGTACAGGTACTGGCTAATCGATGAATTATTAGTTAGAAAATTTAAGAGACGGGACAGTACTGACCATGTGAGCGCGCGAAACTTGTCCATGTGAGGCCCCGTTTAGTTTCCAAAAAATTTTGCATAGTACCCGTTACATCAAATCTTGCGACACATGTATGGAGTACTAAATGTAGACGGAAAAAAAAACTAATTGCACAATTAGCTAAGAAATCGCGAGACGAATCTTTTAAACCTAATTAGTCCATAATTGGACAATTTTTGCCAAATAAAAACGAAAGTGCTACAGTGCCCAAAACCCAAAAAATTTTGGATCTAAACACACCCTGAGTGTAGAATATATATATATATATATATATATATATATATATATATATATATATATATATATATATATATATATAGATTACTATACTAGTACTTATTGCAAGGTATAGGTACCAGTATCTAACTTCCGCGCGGTCGTTAAGCCCGAATCTTGCGATGGCAGATGCGGTTCCTTTCCTTGTCGCCTTGATAGACACTACCACCTCTAGAGGATGTAATTCTAGGACTGTATTTTAGTCCAGGGTTCATGATCCAGTTTGGGTTTGGCGACATATGTATATATAAAAAATCTATTAATAGTAATATATTCATCATACAAAAAACATGTAACTTTCGTTTTCGTAGTGTTTGAAGCCTTTGTAGACTAGAAACTTGCAGCACATTCATTCATTCACTAGATTCTAGCCGAAGACGGCGGTAGCCGACGACAGATACAAAAGGGAATTGGCCTGAAAAAAAAAAGCGATCCAGAGTTGGGTTTCCGTGAACTGCTTGGGTCCAAGATAGCAGAAATGATACACGTCGCGATGCTACAGATTCGGCCCAGTCGTACCGTCCCTGTTGTGGCCCATCTTCTCATTCTGTGAGGCCTGCTGTGGCGCCACCATTGCCGAACGGGGAACACGTACTGGGCTGGGATTTTTTATTTTTAACCAATTTTAAAAATAATACAGGATAACTTTATTTTTTTAAACTAACCATTTTGGCCGCGCCAATTGCCGTGGCGCGGCCAAAACATGCTGCCGCGCCACATTCATCGGCGTGGCACAATCTGCCACGTCGGACGACGATTTCCACGTGGAAATCCTTGCCACGCCACCTCTCATGGCACGGTAGTACTGTAGCGCCGCGTCATGCATGCTGGCGCGACAAGTTGCAATCTTAAAAAATTTATATCTCTTTTATACAATCTTGGATGAAAATGATTTTTACATGAAAATTGTAGCTCTCGAAGAGATCTACAACTTTCTAGTTTTGAGTTTTTCAATTAAAAGTCGTTAAGATACTCAAAAAGTTAAACAAAGTATTAACAGTATATTAAATGCGTACAAATATTTGTTGCCTTGAAAAATTTGTATCTTTGTTATAACGTGTCAAATGGAGATACTTTGTATATAAAAGTTATAGCTTTTGATGGGATCTACAACTTTATAGTTTTGAGTTTTTTCTTTTGAGATAGTTAAAATGCTTAAAAAATTTAAACAATATTTTAGCAACTTTAGTACAAGCGCAACTTCTACTGCTGAAACTTTGTTTAATTTTTTAACCATCTTAACGATCTTAAAAGAAAAAAACTCAAAACTATAAGTTGTAGATCCCATCAAGAGCTATAACTTTCATATACAAAGTATCTCCATTTGACAGCTTATAACTAAGATACAAATTTTTCAAAGCGACAAATACTTGTACGCGTTTAATATACTGTTAATATTTTGTTTATTTTTTTTGAGTATCTTAACGACCTTTAATTGAAAAACTCAAAAATTGAAAGTTGTAGATCTCTTCGAGAGCTACAATTTTCATATAAAAATCACTTTCATCCGAGATCGCATGAAAGAGATATAGTTTTTTTTAAGATTGCAACTTGCCGCGCCAGCATTTATGGTGCGACGCGGGTGGGAGGTGGCGCGACAAGGATTTCCACATGGAAATCCTGGCAGATTGTGCCGCGCCGATGCATGAGGCGCGGCAGCATGTTTTGGCGCGACTAAAATGGTTAGTTTAAAAAAATAAAGTTATCCCGTATTATTTTTAAAATTGGTTAAAATTATAAAAAAAAGTCCCGGGTCTGGCGGTAGTACGTTACGGCCCACAGGCCCGGCGTGTTTGCCTGCCTGCTCTTCGCCGCCCGGATTGCACGCACGCAACGCACGGCACCGCGCTTTTGAGACTGCGAGGACCATTGACAACGTCCTTTTTTTTTTGACGCGAGATGAGATGATCGATGAGCTTCAGACTGCGTATGGGCTGTCCATCCGGGCGTCAAGTTCACTGACGGCCAAAGGATCACGGATGCAATGCACAGTCTATCTACAGTACGGTGTAGTAGTACAGAGAGTAGAGCCAGGGGACCCGGGCAGGCAGGTCAGGGTCAGGTGATGCGCGACCAAGCAGAAGCAGACGACACATTCATCACTGCTGCACATTGTACAAGCAGGAGCAGGGTGTGTGTGGCTGTGGCTGGTCCGTCCAAGCCAGAATTATTATTAGCAGTATACGAGACGAGCATCTACAGGTTTGAGATCATCAATCATGGATTATCAACAGGGTAATGCACGCGTTTGACGAGAATGATAGTGCTCATCTTTTTGTACACCCATTCCATTCTCTTTTAATTATGAAGACGAAGAAGAAGATACAAGCAAATGAAGCACGGAGCAGCATGGAAGAGCGCACACACACGACGCCTAGGCAGCCTCCACCAGAAGCTGCAGCAGGGGACAGGTGAGGGCACCTTGCCTTGCATTGGACCGTCGCCGTTCGCCGGACCGGAACGAAGACGAACGGGGGAGAGGTTCACGGATCTACCACTACCACCTACTACCTATTGGAGTCCGGGTTGGGGCCACTAGGGACCTCGTGCTTGCTGTCCTGGAGCCCCGCCGAGTTCCACCTCCCACGCGCCCCCCGGGCCCAAGTCCGTGGGCGCCACGACGACGACGACCTCGCCGCGGCCGGCCGCGGGAGGGCGCGGCGCCCGGCAGCGGCGGCGGGCCACGAAGACGAGAACGCGACGGGGAACTCCTCCTCCGCCGTCTCGTTGCCGTCGTGCCCAGCCGCTGCTGGCGGGAGCAGCACGAGGGCGGCGCAGAGGAAAGCGCACAGCAGGATGAGGAGGATGAGCAGCGGCAGCGGCGGCGGCGGCGTGGCGCGCGGTCCTGTCGTAGCCCATTGAGCTCCTGCCATGAGCAGGCAGCCGCGAGTGGGTCCTTCCTTCAGTGGCGGGAGCAAGAACCGCGGCCAACGCCCATGGGCCGACAGAGCAAGCTAGACGGCGAGACTGTGTGTGGCCTGTGGCTGTGGGAGAGAGCAGCGGCGGCCAAGCAAAGCAAAGCAAGCCAGCTAGAGTGTACTGTGGGAGCTCGTTCACTTCACTCCACAGTGCTACGCCCCGGTCCCGGGTCGGGTGATATTTGTGACTGACACAGGAAGAGAGAGAGAGAGAGAGAGAGGCAGGGCTACAGTAGAGGGGATGACCACACTCTCACTATTCACTTCTTCACAGACCAACCAGACCAGGCACGCCCCTGAACCTCAGCTGCTGCAGGTAGAAATTGAGAGGAAACCATGTGCTGTGCAGATATGCATGCAGGAATGCAGGAGGATGCTGGAAGGGAAGAAAGATGCAGGGGGCAGGAGCATTCTCTGAAGAAATCCACCTCCCACTAATCCCAGGTGTGTGTGCGCATTTCACTGACACCATCATCACCATACACTGATGACTGATGGCCTCTACTTAGAGTGTAGACTACAGCACCCGTTGTCGCTACAACACTGTTGGGCACCTGTATGTCTTTCGTCCATTCCTTTTTCCTTGCAGAGTGCTGAATGCTGTTGCAGTATGCTCCTATGAACATACTGTACTAGTTTCCAACTGTACAACTATTATCTGTCTCAAGTTTGAAGGGCTCAAGAAGGTGGTCTTTCAGGAGCACAAGCACTGCAGATTTTGGAAAAAGTTTACCACGGGATGGCCGGGAGGAGAGCGCGCCCGAAAGCAGAGGGTGGAAAAGACGTAAGATGGATGGCATCAAAATCAAATGGAAGCTTTGGTTTTGCAAAGGCTGTAAAGTGTTGATGCCCCCATTGACTATCTATCTACTGTGTATCTATCGCTGTTACTTCACTCCCTCAAAAATGATAAATCGGTTTCTAAAGTTATCTTAGTCAAATCTTTTTAACTTTAACCAAATCTTATAGAAAAAGGAGTAAAATGTATGTCACAGAATAATTATTATCATCAGATACTCCGCTATAAACTATATTTTCATAGTATACATGCACATTTAGTGGATAAATGAAGTCGAACATAAAAACTCCAACTTTACGTTATAAGTTTAAGCAAATTTTGAGATATTTTAACTCTTCAATATTTTTTGATGTCTTATAATAATTTGGAATAGAGGAAATACTACTTTTCGAAACCATGCATTGATTATCTACAGTAGAATGATATTTCGGGGAAATACTATTATATATACTCGTAATAAACACACCTGGCTCAAGGATCGCCCTGGGCATTCGGTTCTAACCGAACCGGTCCGTTCGGTTCCTCGGTTTTTCACAAATTTCGGTTCCCTAAAATCTAGAACCGTCCGGTTCCAAAAAATTCTCAGAACCGAGCAATTCGGTACTCGGTAAATTCGGTTCGGTTCCGGTTCTAAACCGAACGGAACGATTTTCTAGTTTTGCCAAGAAAAAAAAAAGAAAAAAGCTCTGCCTCTGCGCGTAGCCGTTTGGGGAGCCGACGGGGAAGGGGTGGGGAGCCAGCAGGGGGCGTCGAGGCGGCAGCGGCCAGCGGGACCAGAGGAGGCTGGGTGGAGGAGACGTCGGGGATCAGGGCGGACGCCGGGGGCCGGGGCGGACGCCGGGGGCCGGAGGCCGGGCGGCGGCGCGGACGCTGGAGGCCGGGCAACAGAGCAGGAGCCAGGAGGCGCGCCGCGGATGGGAGAGGCGCGGCGGGCGGCGACTCGGCCACTCGGGGTCGGGGACTCACTCAAGGCGAGGGGTCGGGTGCTAGGCGCTGGCTGGCTGGGGGCTGGGTCGTGGACTCGTGGGATTTAGGGTTGGGGGGGAGGAGATTGGGTCGGATGAACCTGTTAATGCTTATTGGGCCGACTGGACGCATGTAGTCTCGGTACTTCGGTTAACCGAGGCATGAAACCGATTTTACTGAGTAAAGTTCGGTTTCTAAGAAATGCGAACCGAATTGGTAACCGAAAATTCGGTTCTCGGTTATTTCGGTTCGGTTCTTAGGAATTTCGGTTCGGTATTCGATTGTCGGTAAAATTTGCCGAGGCCGACTCAAGGAAGGATGGCAAAGAAGAAAGCTAACAAGAAGGCTCGCCGTGTAAGTCCAAGGCAGACAAGCTTTTTCCTTGGCCATTCACAAGCACACAGGCTGCCTTTCTCATGTCCCCAACGTGGCCTGCAATCGTCCCTTCACTTCGCTTGTATAGTCTTGTATAGTACTGTAGACACTAGAGCTAACCCAAAACCCAGCAGCACGACACACCCATGGATCGGCATGCATGGGCCAACAACACATACACAGTCACTTCTCGATCGCCTCACCCCACCATGTAGATTCTTCATCCAGCTTGCTACGGTCCTACCTACTGTATATATCATCGCTGCAACTTTCTGTCATATGTAATAGTTGCCTGCCGGACATGCATTTTATAGTTCTGCTCCATCACAAAATAGTCACAAAATAAATGACATTTTAGTTATGAATCTTGAACGGACAGATGATGGCCCTGCCCTACAGGCTGCAGTCGCTCCTCCAGTGTACATTGTAGAAATAACTCTTAGGCATTGTTTGGATGTGCATGTATCTTCTTCAAACCACATAGTTTGGAGTGGATTGAAGTGTATATTAGTTCAAATACACTCCAATATATATGGTTTGAACGTGATACATGCGTATCCAAACAAGGCCTTATTAGGTTTGTCCAATTGAAAACTACGTTATATAGCACAAATTAGGAGTAAAACAAAATAACTTGAATACCCATCAAAAGTTGATAAATAGTGCTCAACAGGGTACTAAATACATTATCAAACAATGTTATAATTCCTTCTTAATTTTATAGGATATACATTTTAAATACTACGGAATATAAGGTAATTTTTTTGGGATTATGGGACACAGATATATAGAGGCAGGCCGCAGGTGTGTTGGTCAGACTGTTAATTTTCTTAAAAAACAAAATTCTTGGGTTCGATTAGTTATGTCCAGCTTGGACGGACGACAGAGGGGAGTATGGTAGCTGTAGCTGAAAAGGAAAAGTGTCGCCGACTTTGAAGCGCGCGGCCATGGCCCGGCCCACGATTTGAGTGCAGGAAGAGCATGCAGCAAAGAAGTAGTCGATCTGCCTGAACAAATCGTCCAGAACAGAAGAGACACTGTAGTCGCTGCCCCGGCCTCCCATCCTAGGCAGGCACGAATTGAATTGAAAATAGCAATGAACGATGCATGTACTGACATAATTGGTGAGAGAATCCTATACTGTAGTAGTATGCATGTGTTTGTGTATATTCGTCTAATAATCCGCCCCGTCCCTGTGGTGATGAAGCTCACTCAGAACCGGCAGCTGGGCTTTACGGGGGCATCATCAGGAGTCAAGGGCACCTTGTTCTTGGAGCTAAGCTCCAGTCCAGTCTCCAGTGCCTTTTTACTCTTTCTGGACACTGCAGCCTGCATGCAGTGTTTGCTGGTTGGTTGGTTCAGGGCTTTTGTGCGTGATACGCCTGCACCGCGGTCCAAATTCAGGCCCTTTTGGAATACAATACAGTACATGAAAGCAAAAGCAAACGAATGGGAAAATTTTATGAATTCTACATTTGCAAACGAAATACTAGGGGCCACATGAATCAAAGGCAAGAACATTACCAATTTTCTAAAGGATTCCCAATCCCATGTCCCCCCCTCGTTTTTCCTATGAACCAATGGAGGAGAGGAGACATCAGTCTGAAACTCTGAATAGTAATCCTCGAGCTAGCTCAGTTCCCGTCAGTCACAGATTACCAGCTCGCCCTACTAAGTAGGGTAGCAGTAGCAATAAGGAGTCTGTTCGCTTGACTTTTTAGCCGGCTTAAATCTAGCTATAATAGTGTTTTCCTCTCATAACAAATCAGCCAGCAGTATATAATCCTGGTAGAATAGTACATAATTCTGTCAAACGAACAGGCAAAAGAGCGAAGGGCGAATATTTAGTTTGTCCCAAGTGTTATGCACGCCCTACGTTCTACATAGTAAACATTAGTAGTACAGTCGATGATCGATGTCGATGCAAATGCATGCATGACCGGGGCCGCCTGCTTTTGAGCCTTTTCAGCAGCTAGCAGCCGTGCTATCTTATTATTATATTTCTAGTGCTACTAACCTGGTAGTACTGTAGTTCTAGGAGTTGTAATAATGGTAGTACTATTTTGTGGATGGGAACAAAGCCATGGAATGAAAGAGGCTCATGATTCGGATACCCACGCACAGCACCTACAGTAGACGAAAGCTCTGTCAAGAACAACAAGATCGAAGCGCTGAAGCGTGAAGCGAGCATGCCGACTGCATGATACAAAACAATAATAAAATATGAATTGCGCCGCTGCATTTGCATCTTGCATGCATTGCACGCGGGACGGGATGAGGAAAAAACGGTTATGGAAAGACGGGCGTACTACAGGCTTGTAGGCTTTTAAATAAATATAAACTCTCGAGTTGTTTTGCAGTAGCTCCTCGTCGAGTTCCTTAACACTGCTGACTGATGTTAGAGCCTGTGTGTGTAATGACAGTTTTCCATTGTTGGCATCGATCGCTCAGAGTTGAGATATGAAACAAGACGGGCGGCTGCTTCAGCGTTACTGTGAAAAATCCATTGACTCACGACAGTGATAACAGAATTGCAGTACAGTACAGTAGAGTAGGCTTAAAACCTTGACACTACAAACACTAAAAACTAGCCGCGTCATATTCGCTTGACTTATCAGCCTGACTTATGACAACAAAACAACCAAAAACAATATCAGCTAGCCAAATGAACAAGCAAACAACTAACCGTGTGGAGGATAGATACTGTATAGATCTGTAGCAGGAGCGACTAGCGAGCACGAGGACACATACTGGACATATACTCTATTTTTTTTCCTTTTATAATCAGTTGTGATCAAGTGTCTGTTCATCCTAGCTTACGTGTTCCAAATGTGTAAACCTATTTTGTTGTAAGTTTATACTTGACTGTATATGGTAAACCTATGCTGCTCACATGATATTATTGGGAAAAAGTCTACATAACCCCCTCAACTATGAGGTGTGGACTACTTAACCCCCTGAACTACAAAACCGGTTATTCTACCCTTTGAATTATCAAAACCGGTCAAATAACCTCCTCTAGACGGTTTTGAGGGTGTTTTTGTCTTTTTCTTTTTTTATTTATTATGGTTAAATCTTTGAAAAAACATAGTAAATCATAGAAAAAATATAAAATAGAAAATTCAATTTTGTTGGATCTAAATCAATTTTGTTACACATTGAAAATATAATATGATATGCTTTAGTAAAAAGTTTTTGCTATAGATTTAGATCTATGTTTTTTATAATTAATTATAAAAATTTATAACTGCAATTCTTGTGGTCCAATTGTAATGAAATTATTATGGTAGGCAAACTATTGTATGCTTCAAATGTAGTAAAAATTTCATACCATTGGATCATGTATAATTTAGTTATAAGTTTATTTGAATTTAACTAAGGTATAAACATATATAAATCTATAACTAAGTTATACGTGATCCAATGGGTATGAAATTTTTACTACATTTGAAGCATATAATAGTTAGCCTACCATAAAAATTTCACCACAATTGGACCACAAAAATTGTAGTTATGATTTATAATTAATTATAGAAAAATATAGATCTAAATCTGCAACAAAAACTTTTTATTAAAGTGTATCATATTATACATTCAATGTGTAGATCTACATGGATTCCAAAAAAATTGAATTTTCTATTTTACGATTTTTCTATGATTTATTATGTTTTTTCAAAGATTCAACCGAAATAAGTAAAAAAGAAAAAGACAAAACCACCTTCAAAACCACCTAGAGGGGATTATTTGGTCAGTTTTGATAGTTCAGGGGGTAGAATAACCAGTTTTGTAGTTTAGGGGGTTAAGTATTCCACCCCTCATAGTTGAGGGGGTTATGTAGACTTTTTTCATATTATTGCTCTATTTAACATGGTCAAGGAACTCATAGTTGATGAATTGTTTCATTTATTTATAGGAAGTACGTATTAGTACTAGCGCAAGAAGAGGAGGATGTACTATTATGATCGAGACCCAATGGTAAGAAAGAAAAAGAATGAAAAATACATAATTAGATAGGGATGACCTTTATTGCGCCGGCCATCACAAATTAGGATACCTATCCAGCTACCCGATTAAGAGCCCAAAGGATGAAAGTCAGTATAGGAGCTCAAAATAACCGAACGCGTTGAAAAATGTGTGGTTTCATATTGGCGATAGGAAGATATTACCGATTTGGGACTGGAGAATGTACATGGATCAATTTCATAATTCAAAATGAAAATTTAGACAGAGAGAGTGTGTGTCGATGTCTCGATGACTACAAACTTGATATGTTGTTGTATAAAAAATGATAATGGCTTATAATAACATCAAATGCAAATCCCAGATCAAATGCAAATGCACCCAATGCAAGCAGTACCACTGCACTGCTCTGCTAATCACCTAGGTTGCCTCTGCTTGCATTGAGCACTGCCTCTGGCTGCTCTGCTACTCACAAATCACTACAGGAGTGTTTCCCAAAATGGCCCACGGTGATTGGCGGGGCGTTCCACGGATGACGCCCGTGGAACCATCGCCTGCCAGCCTCCTCGCCATCACCGTCGTCGTCGCCATCGCCATCGCTCTCGCCACCAGTTTCTTCTTCACCCCCTCCGCGTCCATCAACTCAGACAAACTAGCTTTTGGCTCATCGCTCGCAGACACCGATACGCTTGTCTCCAATGGCCGCGTTTTCGAGCTGGGGCTCTTCACACCGGAGGGGGCAGCGATAGATACCTCGGCACACTGGCGGAGCCAAGGGGTTGGTAGGGCCATGACCCCCTAACATTTCATAACAAAAAAAATAGTAGTATAAATTAATATTTTTTTATTTTTATGAAGGAAGATTATATAAACTTCTTGTTATACTTATTAATATTTTTTAGATAATAAAATCATATAAAACACAAACGGATTATAAATTTATTCTAATAAAAAAGACCGAGTTAGTACTTAAAAATTACGAAGTCACTCTACATGTCAATGATGTTAACGGTCATGTCACCTACCAAAAAATAGCATTTAGGGTTTGTTAGAACACAAGAATTTCATTGGAATCAGTTTATTTTCATAGGAAAAACGTAGGAAAAAAAATCCTATGTTTGAAACAGACTTTAGATCCTAAAATACATATAAGAAATTGTCAGCACCATTAAAGTCAACCTGACAATCACCGTATTAAACCTAACGAATCAAATTGCACTTAGTTTTTACATGTTCGTTCTTTTTATTGGCCGCCCTAAGTATAATTTTTGGCTCCGCCACTGTCTCGGCATTTGGTATCATCGGATTCCCGGGGCGACCATAGCGTGGGTCGGCAACCGGCGGAATCCGATCGGCTGTGAGGGAGGGCTACATCTCTCAATCGGCGGCAGCCTCAATGTCGTCGATGGCAAGAGCAAGACCTAGCTCTGGTCTTTGGCGGCTGAAAACTTCACCTGTGGCGGCGGTGGCACCGCCACCGCACGCTTCCTCGATACCGTTAACCTCGTCATCTGGTGACTTCAGGGGCGGCAGAGCTAGAAAATTCATTTTTTTGAAAGTTATGGGGGGCAGTAGTGTTAGATTTTTTTAATTTTATTTAAATTTAAATTTTAATTTTTTCAATGTAAATTTTACTTGCATAGGGGGCTGGCCCCCTGCCCGCCCCCTTGTCTCCGCCCCTGGGTGACTTGCCAATTTAATTCTGTTCACTTTTGTTAGAAGTGTCTCCCACGAAATAGGCCTTCAGCAACGCCACTCTACGTCTACGCCTCCAAAACCAAGCACAACTCCGGCCTATGTCTACGCCTCCAAAACCAAGCACAACTCCGGCCTATAAATGTTTGTGCAGATGAAGCAGGTGTTGTTTCCTATTTAATTTTTAGACCAAAGACATTCACCCTGCATTACTACAAAGCATACCATGGGTATGTGGATGGGTCTACCACCCAGTATCCCGTCTATGTTGTTATCCTTCTCTGGCTGCTCATTTCGCTGAATTATTATTCAAGTAATTGTCTAATCGACTTGCAACGTATCTAGGCGGGAAATATGCCGACGTCACCAACAGATAGCAAGGTACACGTGACACGTGATAGGGAGGCACAGATAGCAAGGTACACGTGACACGTGATAGGGAGGCACTCTATCCGTTTCCGTTCGTATCTTCGTACGGGGCAAAGGCCCCCACGATGGTGATGGCGATGCCTCACCCACCCCTTCTTCTTAAAAGAACACGGGAGATAATCTAATTATTTTATAATCTCTTGGCAAAACAAATGTTTGGTACTAATTAAATAAATTAAATATAATTTATATTATAAAACTAATTACAACACCGTGTAGCTTCACGAGACTAATCTATTAAGCCTAATTAATTCATCATTCACATATATTTATTGTAGCACCGTATTGTCAAATCATAGACTATTTTATTTCAATAGATTTGTTTCGTAAAATAGTCTTCGACTGACAAATTAGTTTTATAAATAATCTCATATTTCTAATTAGTGTCTAGACATTCGATGTGATAGGGATGTTTTTTAAATCCATGTAACCAAACATTACTTGGACACTTGGTGCTCTTGCAGTTGCATTGCTTCTAGGAGGAGTACGCGTCCAGTCCAGTACACCAGTGCAGACTTGCAGGAACGCATGCATTGCATTGCATTGCCCTAATTGCAGGTGCAGGAGCGTACTAGTACGTACAGTATGCAGATGATGGATTTATGCATGGTCAAGGGAACAGCTCAACTCACAATCAACGTTACTGCAACCGAAACAGCTTTGCCTCGTAGCTTTGCAGGAGAACAGGACAGCAAAAAGCTGCGTGTCTCTACCTCCACTCCACCTCGACGTCGCTGAACTGAATCATCACCGTCGTTGCTCGTTGCCATACCAGTGTCAGTGTCTTCATTCATTCTCAAGGAACACAAGTTTTTATTTTTTTGCACCCTCCTCTTCTTCTCATTACTAATTAAAAAATATAAAATACAAAGAAACGAATTGGGGCCCAAACAAAGCCCAAATCAACTCTGCGATGCTGTCTGGTCCGTTATCACATGATGGGCCTACTACTTTTCATCCACGAGCGTAGGGAATTGAGCCCAACTGTGCGACACCGCTTGGGTAGTAGGCGTAACGGGCCGCTTCATTTTACCGAGGAAGGAAGCAAACGAGCGTCCAAAATGTAGCCCAATTGCACAATCCTGGGTCTCCACAAGTCCCATCTATCCCAACGTCCTGAAGCGGCAAACCTGGGCTCTGGCTGGAAGAGCACAGTGGCTGCAAACAGGGCCCAAATCATCCTAGCTGGGGTCCAGGTCCTGTCCAGCAACTCTTTTCTTTCCTTACCCTTATAGGAAGTGAGGAGTAATTCCTTCCTCTTTTTTTTTTTTCCAATCGATTTCCTTGGAATTGACTTGGGCCTGGGCCTGGGCGAGAGCGTGTGTGTGGTGTTGCATCCGAACCCACGTAGAAATTATGAGACACATTGCATCCTAAAAAAAAACATAACAAACAATAGCTGCTACTAGAAATCTCACCATACATTACATGCATGATCTGCTATGATCACCATCTAGAATCACTGATTAGCAATGATATCCAAACACGATCTAAGCCTACTCGGCTTACTAGCTAGCCCTGAGATGGGATCACCTGCTCTGCTAACGTTAGCTCCATCGGCCGGGCCTTGTTTCAGAACGCCATCATGGACGCATGGTGCACACGGCTTGGGAACAAACAACTGCAGCTCTCCTTTGCCTGTCCATAAAAGTAAAGGCGACATGCATGGCCATAACTGTAACGGCATAAATAATAGAGAGCATATGGACGTTCAGACGTTCTGGTATTGCCCTGTTCGTTTGGCTTATCAGCTACATAAATAATGTTTTTCTTTCACAGAAAAACAAAAAAAAAACATCAATCGGCTTATCATCCATCCGTTTAACAGAGAGCCTATCGAGAGCATTTGACATGTTCACTTGAATTTATAAGCCGAGCTTATCAGCATGGTAGAGTGACCCTATTTAGTACCACGTGGTTGAGAGAAATATTTCTCAGATAAATTATATAAATATAGAGAATATGCTTATTTTAGAAGTGAGTATAGTTGAACTTTTGTATTTTAGTGTAAATAGAGGAGGTGACGAGAAGTGTAATAACCAGAAAAAGCTACATAAAACACATAGTTTTGCCATTGGTTCCGCTTGTTTTTTTTTTTACCATAAGAAGCAGAATTTAAGCTGTTTCAAAAAAAAACATCCAGTGATTTTTCCCAAAAATATGGCGCCCGAACAAAAGCTCCTCCTTTTTTTTTTGAGAGAGGCGAAACAAAAGCCGTTCGTTCATGCCATGCCAGTCTGATTCTCGTCAATTCACTGCCACTCAAATTACCCCATCCATCCGTTTATACGAAATACGTATAATTCCCCCCTCTGTTTTTTTCGTCCATTTGAACTAACTAATAATTCCTTCATTCTCGATCGGACTAGTTTGCCCTGCATGCCGAATTTGATTTTCGAAAAGAAAAAAACTTTAACTGCTCGGGCATCTGTTGCAGGCACTCCCTTCCTCCGCCTACAGGTTCGAACTGTCTGCAATTAACCTCCGAATCTGTGAAATATACTACTGCACTGGGAGACGTGCTCCGTCAACTATTCTGTGATGTATGCTCGTGGTCCGCCTTTAGGCCGGGCATACAAGTAGAGGTCAACACCTCGAACCTGCTCCACGCGATGTCAACGGGCTCACGCATTTTGACATCGATGCTCTGCTGCTCCAGCTGGGACGGGGCGGCGCGTGCACATCTGCGGCGGGAGGCTTGGGGGCGGGCCACAGGCGGCTGCCGACGAACGCTAGGCCGGGTCCCGAGCTGAGGGGCGGCCACCGAGATTGCGCAGGCTGCTGGAAGGAGGCCAGCGACCTCTTGCGCGCACAAGAGACCGGGCGCCCGTCGGCAGGCTGTGGAAAGGTACGGTGAGCACACACCGTACCGGCGCGAGCAAAGCAAAGGCACACGTACGGGATCCGCGCGCCATCGAGTCCACCTACAACGCTGCGGGCCCCGAGTCCCCGACGTCTGGACCTCGGGCCACGAGCTGTACGTTCTCGTCGCCACATGAGACGAGGCCTCCGTTGCAGCATTGGCGGGTTCTCTTGGCAAAAAAATTCATCAGGTTAGATTTCCTTCATTCTAGCTAGCTTGGACTAGTTTAATTTGATTTTCGAAAAGAAAAAAAAAACTTTAACTGAGCGCGAACTGTTCGGGCTTATGTTGCAGACACTCGTCCCTTCCTCCGCCTACTGGGAGAATTCAGGATGGAAGGTTGTAATGGCCACAGCAGCAGCAGGAGCCTTGCCATTGAGAGGGCGGTATCCAGGAAGGCCATGCAGGCCGTGAGCTCTGCTCCCTGGCTCATCGGCTTCTTCTTCGGCGTCTGCATCATCACGTGCCTCTTTGGTGTAGTCGCTCTCCCTCCGCTTCGGGTCATTCAGATTCAGAGCCAGTCGGTCTATCCGCAGCCGCTGCGCCGAGCGATCCTCTCGAATTTCACACTCACCCGGCCTGCTGGTAATTGCTGCATATATACTACTTTTTTTTCTCGATTGGACATTTTGCCCGTTTTTACTGCATACTACCTTCATCCTCGAATTTACCCAATATAGTCATTTATTTTCGGGATAATTGCATAGTTGCTCCGGCTTTAAACTCTAACTACATGTTTACTCCTGTTTTTTTTAATCTAAATTAAAACTTCCGTTTGCCCCTATTTCTTGACAACGTGAGATGTAGGTAAATAATAGATTAAAAATGTTTCAAAAAAAAGAAAAAAAAATGGAGAAAGCCAATACTACCCCGTATCCAAAAAGACACCCTCTCTCCCATTATTCTCCTATGTTCTCCCGGGGTCGGGCGGATCCTGGGCAGGGGCGTGAGCAGCCGGTGCGGTGAGTGGGCAGGCCAGGCGCGAGCGAGCGGACGACCGACGTGGGGGCGCTCCAGGCGCGGGAGCAGGATTAGGCCGGCGCGGCACGCGCGGCGCGAGCGCACGCGGGCAGGCCAGGCGTGGCTGAGCGGACAACCGGCGTGGGGGCGCTCCCGGCGCGGCGCGAGCGCACGCGGCCCAGCTCTGCCCAGCAACACATTCATGTTGAGGGCATTTGTGTTTTTAAGCATGTGTTTAACACCATTAACTCAGTTTCACGGAATAGGGGCAACTGGAAACTTCAGATTAAAAAACAGGGGCAAACATGCAAAGTTAAAAAAACAAAGGCAAATGTGTAGTTGGAACTCAAAACATAGACAGTTATGCAAACATCCCTTTATTTTCTGATACAACTGGTGTCTATCAGCTTATATAACTTTTTTTAAAAGAAAAAGGCAGGAGCTTTGTCGCTTAATTAAGTAAAGAAAATAGAGGTTTATATACACTTGGTGGCGGTGTTATGACCCAGGGGGTCAAGACCACCAACTAGTAAATTTGTATATTGCGTGCTCTCTCTCCCAGACGTGATGCAAGAAGAACACAAGATTTATCCTGGTTCGAGCAAAGAAGGCTCTACGTCCAGCGGAGGAGGATGAATTGTATTATCTTGCACCGAAGTGCTCGTACAGGGGGGGTACAAGCTGGTTTACACGGGGGTGCTCAGGATGAGCTGAGGCCTAGGAGTAGCAGGGATACCCTAGGTGGTCGGTTGGTGGATTGCTTGAGATGTTGATCAAGCAGGTAAGGAGTGGTGTTGCGAGTGTGGGCGAATGTCCGATGATCTAACCCTCCGCTCGGCTTGGAGGTGGAGTTCTGTGTCTCTCTGTGTCCTCTCCTTTTCCACTATCCCAGCGTCCCCTTTTATAGACCAAGGGGAAGCACGAGAGTACAGGGATCCTAGACTGTAGCGGTATGGGAGGTGTGTCCATGACGCCATGCTTGTGATGGGACGTCGATCGCTGTAGCGGCGTGGCCTTCCCGTCCTTCCGGTGTTCAAGGCATGGTGATAGTAGACTGGACGTTGCCGAACGTCATGGCGCAGTACGGTTGGTCTTCTGTAGATGGGTACGAGTCCCACAGTTGACGCGGGACGGACTGAACGGGAGCCATGCCGGGGTGGTTGGAGACGATGGTCGAGCCCCCTGGTCGAGGGGGGTCGAGGCCAGCGTGACCCTGTCGTATCCCTGAAGACACAGTCGAGGGCCGTCCTGTTCATGGCTCGAGGGGGTGCCTCTGGGTTCCGTACCTGCGATGTGGCTACAGCGGCCGCATGGTTGACGGAGGTCCCGGGCATGGGCGGCGAGTTGATGGATTTGACTGTGGTAGTGGGCGCCCATGCCCCATGGCGTTAGGCGGGGGCAGGTAGGCGCATTGGATCCCCTTTACCCCATACCGGGAGCAGGTGAGCTGATCGAGCCTCCTGCTCGTGGGTCGTTCGTTCGACCCCCTGTCCGTCATTCGAGGGGTCTAGGCGGAGGGGTCGTTCGTTCGATCCCTGTCTGTCAATCGGGGTCGAGGGGTTGAGGTCGTGGGGGATTCGATCGACCCCTCTTCCGTCATTTGAGGGGTTAAGGCGAGGCGGAGGGGTCGTTCGTTCGACCCCTGTCCGTCAGTCGAGGTAGAGGGGGGGGGGGGGGGGGGGGTCGTTCGTTCGACCCCTGTCCGTCAGTCGGGGTAGAGGCGGAGGGGGATCCCTCCTACTATTTTTCCAGTAATGGGCCGGCCCATGACTGGTCACTGTTGCCGGTGAGGAAGACCTTTGCGTGTTGGGCCTTTCTCCATTGACTTGAACGGCGGATCGGATCCTGCCTTAAAAATGGTTGCTATGTTGAGCTTTAGATTATCACACGTTTAGGGTACCCCTTACCTTTGTACCCGACAGTAGCCCCCGAGCCTCTATGCGGATAAGAAGAATCCGTATAGGGGCTTTTGCCGACGATCTGTAGGGTTAGTAAAAGGTCTGATTCTCCGTGGGGTGCACGCGAGCGCACCTCGCAGGGTTAGCTCCCGAGGCCCCAGAGGAGTGATTAAGAACTCCTCTGGGAGCTTTGACGTGTGTTCTATCGAGGGGAGTTAGGATTACCTAGAGTCATAGCGCCCTATAGAGTGGTTGATTATGTTCGCCAGGCTACGAGCGTTTCACTTCCTTGGGAAGGGGGTGCTCGAGGGCGGCTGTCGAAACCCTTTCGAGGGCCAGCCTTCGCTCCCTCGAGCGTTAAACTGGAGTCATAGTGCCCTATCGAGGGGTCAACTCTGTCTGCCAGGCTACGAGTGTTTTCGACCCTCTTTCATCGAGGGGTGCCGTGCGTAGTCTAGCCCTCGAACCTCGTGTGGCTGGGCTTTCACTACCTCCTAGCGTCCTTCCTACGGATCCTTGCGCTCGGATTGTGGGGCGAAGAGCATCGTGCTATCCTCGTTAGGACGAGCCTCGAAGTCCTCTGTGAGCTGATAACGGGTAGAAATCCATAACGGGTAGAAATCCAAGTGAGAACTCGTGCCCCGTTCGATAGGGGTCGATAGAAGCCCTGAGACGTTCTCATTAAGCAAGACCGCGTGGATTACTTAGGTGCCAACTTCGTTCGATGGGAGTTGGTGGCTCGATGCCTCCCGTCGTAGGGATCCTTGGGTATTCCCTGGTTATGCCTTGGATATGTCCCGGGGGGCCTCGAGAGTTCGTTCTCGAGCTAGGGGCTCGCGCCAGCCCCCCCTGGGTCATCCCTGACTCGGGTACTCGAGGACGGCTGTCGAACTCTGTTAGTGGGGCCAACCTTCGCCCCCTCGAGATTTGGGGGTGGACCGGAGTCCATAACCCTGGGTCCTTCCTGACCTCAGGTACTGGAGGGCGGCTGTCGAACCCTGTTCGAGGGCTAGCCTTCGCTCCCTCGAGATTTTGACGGATGGGTCAACGTCCGTTGCTTACCTCCGAAGCTAACGCCCACTGTTGCACGTTGTCCGCCGTAGGCACGCCTTTTTAGGAGATGTCCGTTCGACTGCAGCCGTAGCGGGCGTAGGGTGCGGCGTGGAGTGCGGCGGGGAGCCCGATGACACGATGGGTGCGCCTTATTTTATGGAAAACGAGGGGGGCGGCAGGTGGGTGTATTAAATGCGGAGATTTACCTGCCTTTTTGTTGGATCTGCCCGTTGGGCTTCCGGTTATAAATACTGAGGGTGGGGAGTCAACTCCCTCACGCTTGCCATTGCCTTTACTGCCTCCTTCTTCTAGCCATTGCCTTAATCGCCCACCGACCTGGATCTCTGCGTGCGTGAAAGTAGGGAGAGGAGAGATTGGCAATGTACCTTCCACCCCCGCATCCGAGCGCATCCGTTTCCCTGCTCCCATGGATAGCTACATCTTGCGCGGACCTGACTCCTGGCTTCCATCGTCGGCGACCGTGGGGCGTTTGGGGGATTTGGTGGAGAGCGGCCTTCTCCGGCCTATCACCTCCGTGGACCGGCCGGAGTGGATAGTGCCGCCGAGGGAGGACGCTGAGCCCAACCCGCTGGAGGACTATGTGGTCAGCTTCGAAGCTTTCCACCGGGCGGGGCTGGGATCCCCCCCAACCGTCTTCTGCGCGGGATCCTCCACCACTACGACGTGGAGCTCCAACACCTCTCCCCCAACGACATCTATCACGCGGCGGTCTTTACCGCCGTGTGCGAAGGGTATTTGGGGATGGAGCCGAATTGGGAGCTGTGGATCCACCTGTTCGAGGCGGGCATGTTCCACGCCTCGGCCGGGAGCGGTAGCCGAAGGATGGTCAGGGCAGGGTGCTGCAGCATCTCCCTCAAGAGGGCGGACTGCTGGATCCTGGCGAAGCTCACGTAGAGCCACACAGGATGACACTCCGGGTGGTTCTACCTGAGGAACGATGACGGTCTATTCCCCGCCTACACCGGGAGGACGATCGACTCGAGGCCCGGCCACTGGAGGTACGACGTCGAGCAGAAGAAGCAGAAGCGTCTCGACCACCTGCTTGGCGCGATCTCCCGTCTAAAGAAGGCGGGACTTACGGCGGCGATCGTCGCGTCGGCCTTCCACCAGCGGCGAGTCGTGCCGCTGATGGCTCGCCCGCGACGCCTCGACAAGATGCGCCCAGGAGTGGATCTCACGGGGTGTCGCCTCGTGGAGGACGAGCTGCCCCTCGAGAGGGTGGTCCGCCGAGTACGCGCTTCCTTCACCGGCGCATTCGAGGTGGAGAACGTCGCCAGCATCCCCATGATGCCAGACCAGGGGCACGTCCAGTTGGTACGACACCTCTTTCTCTGTCAATGCCCTCTTGTCTTTCTTGTTTGTCTCTTTGCCTGCGTCCTAACCGCCTAGCGTTCCCTCAGGGGAACGTCGTCTTCCGGGAGTCGCTTCCACCGGTGAAGGAGGAGCGGCACATGGCCCAGGTGAGACGCCTTCGGGCCGAGCAGGACAAGAAGGACAAGGACAAGGCCAAGAAGGATAAGGGCAAAAAGGCCTGAGAGAAGGAGGAGCGTGAACAGCGTCGGGCACGGCAGAGGCGGGCCAACCTTTCCGAGGAGGAGTCTCCTTCGGAGGAGGATGAGGACGAGGGGTCGAGCAACGATGAGATTGTTAAAGATGATGTCATGACGTGACGGTATCGGGTTAGGCCCTTCGCTTTTGACATGACGGGTATCGTCCTTATGCAGGAAGAGGAGCCGGAGCAGGAGGAGGAAGCCAAGCCGCAGTGAGGGCTCGAGGAAGAAAGGGTGGTGCCCAAGCGTCATGGGGCGGCCGCCAGTATTGGAGGAGGAGAGGGGTCGACGTCGAGGTCGACCCCAACTGTCGAAATTGAGTCGCAGGACGAGCGCCCCGCGGCTCTTCAAGGTGAAGTGCCGCGGCAGACGCATAGCCGTTCGTCACGGTCCCCGTCGAGGGGTCGATCGAGCACGCCCCCGGTGCCTACTCGGTCGAGCGCACGGGCATTGTGACGGAACCGTCCAAATTATAAGAGATCAAGTACCAAAGTAGCTGACTTAACTGCCACTTAAAGCACTTGAGCCCATATAATCCCGGTAGTTCGGAAATCTCGAAGGATTTCTAACAATCGAGGATCGCGCAAACTCAGGTATGCACATTCGAACGAGCCACACATAAACCGAAAATACTTGAAGTACGCATAAAATTATTACAACACTTTGTTCCAAATAAAAGTAGTACTTACGCCACAACACCTGTGGCCGAATAAAAACATGGTTTGAAACTGAACCCAAAGTTTTATTCCACACTAAAATCATTAAAAGATAGGGGTGCCCACGAGGTCATGTACGACAACAGCAAAAGATGAGCTCGTAGAAGACCTGGCCCAAGGCCTACTCCTCTTCTCCTTCGAAAGGATAGAGACAATGCTTACAATAGCCGAAGTATACTTGGCCATCTGCAACAAACGGGATAAACCCTGAGTACGGGAATGTACTCAGCTAGACTTACCCGTCTAACTGAAATATAAAGACTCCAAGGGAATGCAAGGCTATTTATGTGGATCTGGTTAAAATTTGCTTTTGCGGAAAAGCGAGCAAGATGAAACTAAAGATTAGAGAACAGCCATATTCCATCCTATTATTATCTCTAGGTTTGCACCTCTACTAGAGCACTCACTTGAACTACTCAAACAATATAATAACATATATCCAATTTCTTCATCAATATTTTAGTAGAACCATTATGATGTCACATGGAGTTGTACCGTGGTGAAGCTCAGCATAATCCCCCATATCCAGTGGGGGGCGGCAATTCGAATCGATATACAACCAGCTGGCAAGATTACCTTTAACACACGCCCACACTTTCCCCGTCGGATCCATGCATTGGGTTACCGCTCAACAAAGTCCAGGTAGTACCGCCGCGATCTCAGAGTAGTCCACCCAATTATAGAAATCAGTTGGCCACCACGGGGCAGGTCGTATCTACAAACTAAAGGGTACCACCGCGATCTCAGAGTAGTCCACCCAATTGTAGAAATCAGTTGGCCACCACGGGGCAGGTCGTATCTACAAACTAGAGGGTGCTCACAGTAGGCTGAGAGTCGGCCTGGACAGTGTTTACTCGGCTTCGGGGTCGATACTCGCAACGACCCCTATGTGAAAGGGCGCATTCAAAGATGTAAGAGGGCCACCATCGTATACAAACCTATACGATCCAACGGACGGACTGCCCCCAAGTCTAAACCACTTGGTGCCCTTGCCTTCCAGTTGACCGCATTTCATTACTACCATTGGTTCTTTCCACGATAGCAAAAATATAGCCAACCGTGATAGTATTACCCCCATGGGATAACACGAAACATAAACATAAATGTAACCATTTATTCTAAGCAGGCTAAGCGGTTGCTTTTACTTTTATTAACAGGGTAACAAGGTAGGTAAAACAATAATCAAGGAAGGTAATGCATCAATTTGGGATTCAAACAACTTCTGTCACCTAATGCATCACAGTATAAAATACTCAAGTAGATTAATTGTAAAATTGGGAGGCTTAAGAATGTTTCGGGGCTTGCCTTGAGTGAAGGTGGAGGGCTGGTGGTCAGGGCACTCGGGGAGGTTAGTGTCAAGCTCGTGGTACTCCTCGTTTAGCTCCGGTACCTCATGGACTTCTATCTCTGAGGTTGGCTCCTGGTGTTCCTCCACGTATCCTAAATGATTGCAATGCATAAATAAGTAACTTGATGATGCAGGGATGATGCTTGAACAAGATTTAGCACACTAAAAGAAATTCTAAGCAGTTAACCAATTAACTACCACAAAGCCACTTTACACAACAACCCGATTATAAACTGCTCAGAAAAATCTACCAAAATTTCAGAGGGTAAAACATGTCTACTGGATGCTACTGCAGAAAACTTACTCATTGCAAAGCTACGAGCTAGCAGATACAAAAAGATGAAATTAAAAGCAGAACAAGCACTTAGAACTAGAGCTACTAGATAACAGGGTGAAACATGCTGTAACTTATTTTTAGCAGAATCTATGCTTAAAAACATATTTATCAAGAGAGTTCCATGATCAACACCAACATAAACCACTCTATATGATTTTCCAAAGAAAACCCTAGAAGCGGACACTTGAACTACAAGTATCTTTTCTACCATACAACATACCTCATAAGATATTTTTCTTAGACAGAGCATGACATAAAGAGACTCCACAAAAAGTTTCATGATCTATACATGCACATATTTACCACAGGAATTATTCTAAGAAAACAGCAGAAACACATATCAATAGGTGATAAATAAAACTTACATAGAAACATGGCATGTTATATTTTTCCTAACTTCTATACAGGATAGCAGAGCTAACATAACAACTTCACATTCTTATTTGACCATTTTAAGCAGGAACACCATTAACTTTGATATATGCAGAAAACGACTACTTAAACATTAGTACTGAAGACATTCTCCAAAAATCATTTTTATATTTTTAACAGAAAGATCACAACATATAGAGTCTAACAAAATTGATTTCACCATTTTAGGATTTACCAAACTCTAGATATAAATTAAACAAGCATTAGCACATTACTGAAAATAGGAAAAGGAAATTCATTTTGGAAACCGGCTCGATACACGCAGAGGCGTGCGGGGCGACTGACAGGCGGGGCCCTCGGTCAACTCGAGGTCTATCTGTCGACGTGCAGGGAACAGAGGACGGTGCTGACAGGCGTGTTCTTGTCGGTGGTGAGGTCTCCGGCGGTGGGGTTGGGTGTGCTAGGCTTGGAATGATGACGCGCATCCACTGGTGGTGTTGGTTGAACCGGCGCGACCGTGAAAGTGGTCGGCGGCGTGCGGTGGCGGTGCAGCACGGCGGTGTGACGCGGCGAGGTGATCACCGGCGATGCGAGGCTCGGCGCAGGGTTGCGTGAGCATCGCGGTGATGTGGTGAGTGCGGTTCGAGGGTTGGTTGAGCCGGAGGGGCTCTGTGGAACCCTGGCCACGTGCAAGCTCCGCGGCGGCGACAAAGGCGCATGACCAACGGTGCTGTGCTGATTTAAGGCGAACTAGAGCTAGGGAAAGGCGTTCTCACCTCTACTAGCTCTGGTGAAGCTTCCACAAAGATGGAGGCGTCGGGGGCGAGACGGTGAGGGGTGAACACTGTTTGGTCAGTGCGGTGGCGACTCGGGCCAAGGAACGGCGGAGGCATTCCGGCGACTAGAGTCCTTGGCTGGTTAAACAGAGGCGAGCGGCGTGTGTGCGGGGCGAAGGCGAAATCTAGTGCGAGATGGATCGAGCAGAGAAGCCCGGGTGGTGGTGGATTTGAGAAGGGGGCGCTCGCGGTGCTCGGAGCTCTCGGTGCGACGATGGCAGAGAAATGCGAGCGAGTGAGCGAGTGAGGATGAGTGCAGTCGAGTGTGGGAAGTAGAGGAGATGCAGGCACTCCTCTTTGCACGGTCATGGCCGGCCAACGCGGCTAGTGGGGCCGTGATGCGATGGTGCGGCGGTGGCAGTGGCGCTGACGTGTTTGCGGCGAGCGGGAGCAGAGCAGGACTTGGTCGACATGCCGTTAGCGCAGATTCGCGCTCGAGTGCGAGTGCGACGAGGCGTGGGGTTGATCGGACACGGCACTGCGGCGGCGTTACTGCGAAACGACGGCGCGGCGCGCGGCAGTGCGGCTGGCAGGTCTGCGGCGGCGAAGCAGGGGCGTCAGCGGCGGGAAAGCGGTGCAGGCTCGGTCCTAGCGCCGTTAGCGCGGCGCGAGTGAGACAGAGCGAGTGCTGATCGGCGACAGCGATGTCGGTGCAGGGCCGCAGCGGCGGCGATGGCGTGTTCAACATCCGCGGTCAGGCACCGTCGGCCACGCGGCAGACGACGCCGTCGTACGGTTCAGCCACGGTCGGGCAAGTGTGCGCGGGCGTGCGTGGCGCGTGCGTGCGGGTGAGCGCACGGGAGGGGGTCGATGTCGAGGGGAGGGTCGATTGACTGATCGAGCCTCCGACACGGGGTCGTTCGTTCGACCCTATGTCCGTCATTTCGAGGGGTAGAAGTCGAGGGGGGGGGGGGGTCGATGGACTGATCGAGCCTCCGACTCGGTCGAGCCTCCTGCGCGGGGGTCGTTCGTTCGACCCTCAGTCCGTCCCTTTCTCAAGCGGCGGTCGAGGCCGAGCGGGCCGAAAGCGGTACTCGACCTGTTCCGGTCTTGATTTCTTTTTTCCATTTTCTTTTATTTGATACAAACTGAAATTTCTTCAAAACAGTTTCAAAAACTCCAAACTAAGTTTTGACACTTAAACCAAAGTTGTTCAGAATATTATTCTCTACCTTTTTCATGTAGATCATAATTTCTGAAAACCATTAGTTCAAGAGTTGAGGATTAAAAACTTATTTAAGCTAATTAGGAAAAGAATTACCTTAATTCTTTAACAGATAAATTAAGCAGGGTAAGCAAACATAAAGCAACCCATACTTTACTCTAAGCATAGCAAGGTTCAGCTAACAGATAGATCACAACATTGAACACAAAACACCTATTTAATTCTAGTTTCAAAACATTAAACACACACATGAAATGATAGCATATGCAAACATGAATGCAATGAAATGCTTGTGCTTAGTGGTTAATGATGATCCTGTCGACCCAGGAGGAGACCAGGACGGTGGCGACGAAGACGCCATTGTCCCCTGCCAAGGATACGGTGCCGGGAGCAGCCTCAACCCCTGCCGCGGCCAGCGCTGGCGGGAGAAGTGGCTCCCGACGTGCCTCGCAGAAGCCCCCGAGCAGCTCGAGGTCCACTGGTCGGACCCCCGTGACTCCGCTGGGGTAAGTTGCTTCCCTGTCGATCCCGAGTATTTTTTGTAGGTTATGACTTGTGCTTACCGTCGCGTATGAGTTCCTTTTCAGGGTGAAGCGCTTGTTGGAGGACGCGACCCCCACCCCGGCCAAGAGGCTGAAGGCGGAGGCCACGGCCAAGATGGCCGTCGGGGCCAGTCCTGTCGCCTCGTCCCCTTCGCCCCCCACCCCAGCTGCGGCGTGGGTGGCCAAGGCGTGGGAGGCGACAGAGCGCGGGCAGGCGCAGTCTGCCGCGGAGCGAACTCGAGCGGAGGAAGAGGCGGGTCGACCCATCGCATCGGCAGGGTCCGCCAGAGTGGAGGTCGAGGCCGTGCTCACCACCCCGTCAGAGGGGGGCACGCCAGCAGCCTCGGAAAGCGTGGAGCCGGCGTCGACGACGGCCATGGTTGAGGGGGTTGAGCCCTAAGCCGCCGTAGAGATGGAGGTGGTTGACTGGACCTCCGCCGACGATGAAGAGACGCTAGAGCGCCCGGCGCCGATGCAGTGGGCCGAGAACCTTGCGTCGTGGGAGGCACGTCAGCGGCGTGAGCGCGAGGAGAAGGCGCGGCAAGAGGAGGGAGCGATTGTTGCTGTGCCGGAGGTGCCGCCGTCGGTGGAGACCCTCGTCAAGGGGGCCTCGGCGTCGCCCGCGGCGGGGACGACGACGACAACGGAGCTGGCGGAGATAGAGGTGGGGACGACCCCTCGGCAGGAGCCGGAGGGGACCATCGTGGCGCTGCAAGGAAGCAGCGCGGCGGACGTGACGATGTCCGAGGTGGCTGCTCGGCCTGTCGTCGAGGTCGGGCAGCCGTCTGCTCGAGGTGCTCTGCCCCCTGGCTCGGTCGTGGTGGAGGAAGGAGATGTGCTGCCAAGCCATGGCGAGCCCACCGTGCTGGAGGCTAACATGAGTTTCCTCTACCGCCCAGGGCTATTCCCGCGATGGGGTGCCCCTCCACCTCCAAGTGATGACCCAGAGGCGTCGATGGCGGCCCTCTAAGACCACTTCGAGGAGAGGGTCGCCCGGCTCGAGGGGGCGACCGACTTCCCCAACCTGTCCGAGCGGGTGATGTCCCACGGAGGTACCCTCGAGATGGGTTAGGGCATCATAGACGAGGTGAGGAGGAGGGTAGACCGCTCCAGCGATCTCTGGAGGCAGGAGGTGCTCGAGTTGCCCGACCCCAGAGATCCAGGGCGCAGATTCTTTAAGCTCGACGACCAAGCCAAGCTCGGGGAATGGGAGCACATCGAGGAGTTCCGGGCGTGGCTCGACCACGTGATGCGCGTGGCCGTGGGAGTCGCGTCCGAAGACTTGTACAAAGGAATAAACGTAAGTTTTGTCCTTTGCCTTTCGATTTACCTTGGTTATTTTGCTGTCGTTTGTTGTGACCTTCCTTTTTATCCTTGGTAGATGCTAAGGGTGAGGTCGCATGGCAAGTCCCAGTTCATCCTGCGGACACAAGAGCAATGGCGCCAACTCCCCGTCCTGCGTGCTTCGCTAGAGAAGGCGGAGGTCGAGGCCACCCAGGCGAAGGTCAAGGTGGTGGCCGCGCAGGAGGGGGTCAAGGCCGCCCAGGAGGAGGCCTCCCAGGTGCAGTCGAGGGCCGAGGCTGCCCTTAAGGAGGTTGTCGAGGTCGGGCAGCAGGGGGACGCTGCCCGGGAGCACCGGCGTAAGGCGGAGCAGTCCACCCAGCTGAGGGAGGAACTGGCTCGAGCGGCGGAATGTGTCCGACAGCTCGAGGCCGACCTGAAGCAGGCGGCTGCCGACCGCACCTCCCTCGAGGGGCGGGTCCGGGAACTCCAGGCGGATGTTCACACCATCTCCCGCGACCGCAACACGCTGGGTGTCGCGGAGGAGAAGGCTCGATCCCAGATCGCCGCTCTAGGGGAGGTGGCGGCTAACCAGAAGAGGGCCCTCGATAGTATTGGCAAGATCATCGAGGACCTCCGGGGTAGAAACAGCGACCAAGCTGCAGAGCTTGTTGACGTCCGCCCCCAACTTCAGAAGGCTGAGCAGGACTACGTCACCCTGGAAGCACATGCCAAAGGTGAGTTTTTAGAAGTGTTATTGAGCTCGCTTGGTCTCACCCCTTCCTCTGCTTTTTGGTTTTGATGGAGTCTTCTGTTTGTTCTGGCAGAACTTGAAGGCGACAAGGCCCAAGCCCACGAGGATCTGACCAGTCTTCAGAACCTCCTCGGGGCGGAGACGAGCCTGAACGAGAGGCTTGGGGAAGCCATCTCCTCCTTCTGCGACGGCATGGGCGTCGAGGCGGAGCTGCCGATTGCGGGAGACGTGCGTGGAGATTCCCTCTTGCGTCGGCTCTTCGCCGTGACTCGTGGAGTGACGGAGCAGGTCCGTGCTGCCCTTCACATAGGCGTGAAGCGGGCGCTCGCGGTCGTCCGCTCGAGGCACTCCTACGACCTCGACGTCGTTGCCAGCGGCTTCGTCGTCGACCCGGGGTAGACCGATGAAGCGAACATAGCGAGATGCCATGAGCTGATCGACGCCGCAGAGGTGCCCGACGGTGAGTTGGCGAAGCTGTTCGAGGCTGAGGTGCTTTCCCCGCCGGACGGCGATGGCAATGAGTAGTCGAGGCCTGTGAGCCAAATCTGGACAAGAAGGTCCACGTAATAGATTAGCTTTTGTGACAATATGATGTCGAGCCCCTGGGGGCTTCTTAACTTTAATGCATTTTATTCGAGATGCATCTGGGTGTTTTTATTTCTCGAGCTGTCTCTATTTCTCTTTGCCTGAGTCATTGCTTGTGGACTAAGTATTTGACGCACGCTCGTATCCCTGGAGGGGGGAGCGAGTGGGGGGTACCATAGCCCTGAGGCGTAGGAGAGTCCCCGGCTCGACGGCCCTCGACCCTTAGGGAGTTTGAGGCGTTTTTTACTTAGCCGTGAAGCGTACTCGGGGCGAAGGTGGAGAGAGAAGGTCGAGTTTCGAAAAAACGTTTAGGTTTTTAGAGGACTTAGGAGGGGGGGTACCTCCCCTGTCAGCCCCCGAGAGAGGTTTGACTTTGTCGGAGCAGAGTCGAGGCTACCTCAGAGTTATGAAGGAATGTGAAATGTATTTCGAGAACATTTTATTCAATCATAATGTGATAAATGTACATAATGTAGAAAATGTACAAGGCCTCGAGGCCTTAGGGGTAAAATCGACGTAGCTGTTCGATGTTCCATGCGTTGGTGAGGATCTCGCCCTTGTCGTTCTTCAGCTTGTAAGTCCCTGGCTTTAGCACCTCTGCCACGATGAAGGGTCCTTCCCAAGGTGGCGTCAGCTTGTGACGCCCCTTGTTGCTTTGTCGACGGCGCAACATGAGGTCGCCGACTTTGAGGTCCCTTTTGCGTATGTGCTTGTCGTGGTAACGCCGCAGCGTCTGCTGGTACTTTGCCGACTTGAAGAGGGACACGTCCCGGGCTTCCTCGAGCTGGTCGAGGGAGTCCTCTCGGGCTGCTGCGTTGGCTTGCTCGCTGTAGGCCTTTAGTCGAGGGGACCCATACTCGAGGTCAGTGGGGAGGACGGTCTCGGACCCATAGACCAAGAAGAACGGGGAGAACCCGTGGCTCGACCTGGTGTCGTTCTGAGACTCCATAGGACAGAGGGCAGCTCATCGACCCATCTCTTGCCGTGTTTGTTTAGACGGTCGAAGATCCTTGGCTTGAGGCCCTGCAAAACCATACCATTGGCGCGCTCGACCTGGCCGTTAGTTCGAGGGTGGGCGACTGCAGACCAGTTCAACTTGATGTTGTGGTGGTCACAGAAGTCCAAGAACTTTTGACCGGTGAACTGCGTGCCGTTGTCGGTGATGATGGTATTGGGGACCCCGAAGCGGTGGACGATGTCAGTGAAGAACAACACAATTTTTCGAGATTGAATGTTGGCGATGGGCCGAGCTTCGATCCATTTCGAGAACTTGTCTATGGCCACGAGGAGGTGGGTGTGGCCACCTTTGGTTTTCTTCAGGGGGCCGACCATGTCAAGCCCCCATACTGCGAATGGCCAAGTTATGGGTATCATCTGAAGAGCTTGGGCGGGGAGGTGGGTCTGCCTGGCGTAGAATTGGCATCCCTTGCAAGATCGAACAAGTTTGGTAGCATCGGCGACGGCTGTCGGCCAGTAGAAGCCTTGTCGAAAGGCGTTTCCTACCAGCGTTCTTGGCACCGCGTGGCGGCTGCAAGCCCCCGAGTGTAGGTCCTTCAGTAGTGCCCTCCCCTCCTCGAGGGTGAGGCAACGTTGAAGTACACCGGTAGGGCTGCGTCGATACAGCTCGCGGCCATCCCCATACAAGACGTAGGTTTTGGTGCGTCGGGCTATGCGTCGGGCTTCGGTGCGGTCCTCTAGGAGCTCGCCCCGTATCAGATACTCGAGGTAGGGTGTGCGCCAGTCCGTCGAGGGGGTTGGCGTTGCGGTTGTTTCGTCGATCTCCATGACCTCTCCTCCGTTCGAGGGAGGATCGGTCGAGGAAGAAGGGTCGGCCCCTTGCTCGAGGGCGGGAGCCCCGAGCCTAGGTCGACGGACGGCTTGTGAAGGTCCCTCGAGAAGACGTCGGGAGGGACTATACCTCGAGTGGATGCGGTTTTGGCTAGCTCGTCGGCAGCTTCGTTGTATCGGCGGGCGACGTGGTTGAGCTCGAGGCCGTAGAATTTGTCCTCGAGCTTTCGGACCTCCTTGTAGTAGGCTTCCATCTTGGGGTCGTGGCAGCTCGAGGCCTTCATTACCTGGTTGATCACAAGCTGCGAGTCCCCTCGAACGTCGAGGCGTTGAACCCCGAGCTCGATGGCGAGGCACAGACCGTTGACGAGGGCCTCGTACTCGACTACATTGTTGGAGGCGGGGAAGTGGAGGCGGATGACGTAGCGCATGTGGACCCCTGAGGGTGATATGAAAAGCAATCCGGCACCTGCCCCTGTCTTCATCAACGATTCGTCAAAGTACATGGTCCAGAGCTCGGTCTGAACTTGCGCCAGGGGTAGTTGAGTATCGGTCCATTCTGCAATGAAGTCTGCCAATACCTGAGACTTGATGGCCTTCCGAAGGGAATATGAGAGAGTTTCCCCCATGAGCTCGACCGACCACTTTGCGATTCTCCCAGACGCCTCCCGGTTCTGGATTATCTTCCCGAGGGGTAAAGACGAGACCAAAGTAACCGGGTGGCCCAGGAAATAGTGCTTGAGCTTCCGCCGAGTGAGGACGATGGCGTACAACAGCTTCTCCTTGATGAATCCGGCCTTCAAAAGCTTGTCGTTCTCCTCCCGATGATTCTGCGCTTCTCCTCGTCGAAGCGGCGCAGCCGTTGCTTTACTGGTTTGGATCCGGCCCGGATGTCCAAGGAGTGCTCGGCGACATCCCTCAGAATGCCCGACATATCCAAGGGACTCCACGCAAACACGTCAGCATTCGCGCGGAGAAAGTCGATGAGCACGACTTCCTATTTGGGCTCGAGGGTAGCCCTGATCGTTAGCGCCTTGCCATCCGCGTGGTTGGGGTCGAGTGGGATGGTCTTGGTGTCCTCCGCAGGCTTGAAGTTGCCGGCGTGCCGCTTGGGGTCAGGGATCTCCTTGGAGAATTCGTCGAGGGCCACGAGGATGGCTGACTCCTCGACCGCCTCGGCGTTTTCCACGCACTCGACATCGCAGTCGTAAGCATACTCGTAGGAGGTGTCGACGGTGATGACTCCCTCGGGCCCTGGCATCTTTAGCTTGAGGTAGGTGTAATTTGGGATCGCCATGAATTTGGCGTACCCCGGTCGACCGATGATGGTGTGGTAGATGTCATGGAACGCGACCACCTCGAAGGTAAGATCTTCCTTCCAGAAGTTCGAGGGGGTACCGAAGTAGACGGGTAGCTTGACGCGGCCGATCGGGAGTGCCTTCTTCCCTGGAACGATCCCGTGGAATCCCCCCCCCCGCGCTGGGCAGGAGCATGGTCCTCGGGATCCCCAGGAGGTCGAGGGTCTCGGCGTAGATGATGTTGAGGCTGCTTCCCCCATCCATAAGTACCTTGGTGAGGCGGGTGTTGAGTATGATCGGGTCGACAATGAGTGGGTAGACCCCTGCATTGGGG
The DNA here is from genome assembly GCA_022036555.1 of Microstegium vimineum. NCBI lineage: Eukaryota > Viridiplantae > Streptophyta > Magnoliopsida > Poales > Poaceae > Microstegium > Microstegium vimineum. The sequence continues at coordinate 64,739,602 of CM039122.1, forward strand.
ACGTGCTCGGGGTGGTCGTTCTGGTCGAAGGTGATCGGCGTGTGGGACCAGTCGAGGTATCGAGGAGCCTGGGCTCGAACGGAGAAGACCTCTCGACGCTCCCTCTTGCGCTGACGCGCACTGAGTCGAGTCGAGGGTCCTCCGTAGATCATGTAGCAGTCGTGAATCTCGGGGAAGCCCCCGTTCTTGCCATCGCCCCTGTCTCGTGGATCCTCCTTCTTGTTGTCTTTCTTGAGGCCAAGAGAGTCGAAGTATTTCTTGAGCATGCGACAGTCCTCGAGGCTGTGGTTGGCCGGTCCCTTGTGATAGGGACAGGACTCTTTCAGCATCTTGTCGAAGACGCCTCCCTCGAGAGGGGGACCTCGAGGCTTCTTCTTGTCTGTCGTAGCGACAAGATCGTCGGGCTCGATGTTGCGTCGACCCGGTTAGTTCTTCTTCTTCTTCTTCTTCTTCTTCTTGTTGTTGTTGTTGTTGTTGTTGTTGTTCCCCTTGGGCCCGTTGTTCGAGCCCCCGGGCTCGTCCGCCTTGGCCTTCCCCTTGTCGGGAGATGCATAGAAGAACGCGCCAACGGCTTCCTCGCCAGCTACGTAGTTGGCGACGATGTCCATGAGCTCGTTGGCAGTCTTGGGGGTATTCCGTCCCAGCCCCGCACCAACTCCTTGCAGGTTGTCCCGGCGACGAACGTCGTGATGACGTCGTGGTCGGAGATGTGGGTTAGCTCAATACGTCGCTTGGAGAACCGTCGGGTGAAGCCGCAGAGGGTTTCCCCTGGCTTCTGCTTGCAGCTACGGAGATCCCAGGAGTTTCCTGGCCACACGTAGGTGCCCTTGAAGTTCCCCCCGAAGATCCTGACCAGGTCGGGCCAGCCATGGATCAAGTCCGGGGGGAGTTCCTCGAGCCATCTTCGAGCGGTGTCGGAGAGGAAGAGCGGGAGTTGACGAATGATGACGTGGTCGCTGTCGGATCCTCCTAGCTGACATGCCAGCCTGAAATCAGCAAGCCAGAGCTCCGGTTTGGTTTCGCCATTGTAATTGACCAGGCTGGTGGGTGGACGGAAACGAACAGGCAAGGCGGTTTGTCAGATGGTCCTGCCGAAGACTCGTGGCCCTGGTGGTTTCGGAGATCGACGTCGATCCTCGTCACTATCGTTGCGCCCACCTCGATGAGCACTGTAACCTCGAGCCTCAGCGTGACCGTGTTGGCGTCGTTTGTTGTCGTTGATGTCGCGTTGCGCGTCTCGCAGTTGTCGATTGTCGAGGATGCGGTCTCGAACGGGTCATTGCTCCACTCCGCCTTGGGGCGCCTTGTCCTGGTGGACAGATACCTCTCGATCTTGTCGAGGGGGCACGTCCCGCTGCTCGGAGGCAGCTCCCCTGTGCCTCGAGGCCGAGCTCTCCGCTTGCTGTACGGCCGCGGTTCGGAGAAGCCCCTGGATTTCATCCTTGATGCGTTGCGCCTGGGGCGTCGATGGTGCCGACATGTCGCAGAGCAGCATCGCGGCTGCCACGACATTCTGGCTAGCGTGGTTGTAGACGTGTAGCTCGTTCGCCCCTTCATTGACGATCTGCCGACGGACTTCTCGGGCCCGCTCGCGAGCTCCTCCGCCCTGTGGCCGCCCGCGATCTCGCTCGAGGGCGTGCTCGAGCTGCTGAAGTCGTAGGCGCTCTTCCTCGAGTTTGGCGAGAAGCTCTCGGACTTGCGCGATCTGGACGTCCTGCGGTGGATCGGCTTTGTCAGGACTCGGGGGGTCGGCGTTTCGCGCCGGTGTAGCGTTGCCCCCTCCTCTTTCATCCGTGGTCGCAGCGTCGTTGATGTCGTCCTGGGAGTCAACCTGGCCGTCGAGGTGGAAGCATTCCCGGGTGAGATCGTAATCCTCATTGGGGGAGTCCGAGTCGGGGTAGTCGTGGTAGAAGATGGGGAAAGATCCCCTGCGCTCCTCCTCCAAATGTCGTTGTAGCGTGCCCCAGGTGTAGTAACCCGGGGCCGGGGCTTGCCGTGGCACCGGGCGCTCATCTGGTGGAGGGTTGCTGACGAGGTTAGTCGTCGCACGTAGCAGGTTCCCTGAGGACCCGTAACGTTCCTGCATCTGCGAGTTTACAAAGGCAGAACAGAGTCTGGCGCCATTGTAAAGTCCATGTGGAAGCAGGTTGCGCTGCGGCGCGGCTGAGTATGTTGGAGAAGCTGCGGGGACCTTCTGAGATGATGGTATGGCAGAGCCAAAGTCAGGCTCAGTGAGGTACCCGCCCCCGACCCACAAGCATGGGTCAAACAGGCTCCCGAAGGGAGGAACTGTGTTACCAGCCGGGGCCGGGGAGATGGCGTCCAGCATCTCGGAATCCGCGTGGTGAAGAGTGAGGCGGCGTCGTTCACGCCTCCCCCTAGTCGTAGGCGAGAGGCGCGAGTGGTGGGACCGTCGTCTGGTCCTCCTTGGCCCCGGCGTACCGGAGTTGCTGCTATCCATGCCACTACCTGAGAGTAGAACCATGTTGTGGCCGTGGCCCGTGGACATGAACTCTAGGCTCCCGAACCAGATGATGATGGCGAATGGAAGCGATGGGATCGTGGAATCCATCTGGGAGAGTAGTTTGGAGTTGATCGACACGCAAAGCCCCCTACCTGGCGCGCCAACTGTCGGTGTTATGACCCAGGGGGTCAAGACCACCAACTAGTAAATTTGTATATTGCGTGTTCCCTCTCCCACACGTGATGCAAGAAGAACACAAGATTTATCCTGGTTCGGGCAAAGAAGGCCCTACGTCCAACAGGGGAGGATGGATTGTATTATCTTGCACCGAAGTGCTCGTACAGGGGGGGTACAAGCTGGTTTACATGGGGGTGCTCAGGATGAGCTGAGGCCTAGGACTAGCAGGGATACCCTAGGTGGTCGGTTGGTGGATTGCTTGAGATGTTGATCAAGCAGGTAAGGAGTGGTGTTGCGAGTGTGGGCGGATGTCCAATGATCTGACCCTCCGCTCGGCTTGGAGGTGGAGTTCTGTGTCTCTCTGTGTCCTCTCCTTTTCCACTATCCAAGCGTCCCCTTTTATAGACCAAGGGGAGGCACGGGAGTACAGGGATCCTAGACTGTAGCGGCATGGGAGGTGTGTCCATGGCGCCATGCTTGCGATGGGACGTCGATCGCTGTAGCGGCGTGGCCTTCCCGTCCTTCCGGTGTTCAAGGCATGGTGATAGCAGACTGGACGTTGCCGAACGTCATGACGCAGTACGGTTGGACTTCTGTAGATGGGTACGAGTCCCACAGTTGACGCGGGACGGACTGGACGGGAGCCATGCCGGGGTGGTTGGAGACGATGGTCGAGCCCCCTGGTCGAGGGGGGTCGAGGCCAGCGTGACCCTGTCGTATCCCTGAAGACACAGTCGAGGGCCGTCCTGTTCATGGCTCGAGGGGACGCCTCTGGATTCCGTACCTGCGATGTGGCTACAGCGGCCGCATGGTTGACAGAGGTCCCGGGCATGGGCGACGAGTTGATGGATTTGACTGTGGTAGTGGGCGCCCATGGCGTTAGGCTGGGGCATGTAGGCGCATTGGATCCTCTTTACCCCATACCGGGAGCAGGTGAGCTGATCGAGCCTCCTGCTCGCGGGTCGTTCGTTCGACCCCCTGTCCGTCATTCGAGGGGTCGAGGCGAAGGGGTCGTTCGTTCAACCCCTGTCCGTCAATCGGGGTCGAGGGGTTGAGGTCAAGGGGGATTCAATCGACCCCTCTTCCGTCATTTGAGGGGTTAAGGCGAGGCGGAGGGGTCGTTCGTTCGACCCCTGTCCGTCAGTCGAGGTAGGGACGGGAGTCGTTCGTTCGACCCCTGTCCGTCAGTCGAGGTAGAGGCGGAGGGGGATCCCTCCTATTGTTTTTCCAGTAATGGGCCGGCCCATGACTGGTCACTGTTGCCGGTGAGGGAGGCCTTTGCGTGATGGGCCTTTCTCCATTGACTTGAACGGCTGATGGGATCCTGCCTTAAAAATGGTTGCTATGTTGAGCTTTAGATTATCACACGTTTAGGGTACCCCTTACCTTTGTACCCGACACTTGGCGTCCCCTATGCCACATAGATTGGTCCTAGGACCAAAAGGAAAAGGAGGGGGATATGATCCAGACACCAGTAGAATCTAAGTAGTCTCTCTAGCGATGGGTCAGCGCTCTATGTCTCTGTCCTATATCTTCTTTGGTCATGGAGGCTATTTGTTGCGCAGTCTTGTGGTCATTTTGAAAGCTCATTCCACAAGTTCCACACAATGTAGATGCAGACTCCATTGAATCGTCTTCGTTCGTGCTTTGGAACCTTTCTTTTTCTGTATGCTCCCACCAAGTGGCAAGTGATGTTGGGTCTTGCTGCGGTAACTGCAAATGAAAGTTCTCCCAAGATAGCACTTGATCCCAGACTGCATGTGCAAATGGGCATGACAAAGAAAGGTGCATCCCAGTCTCTAAGGGGCCATTACACAGGACACAACTGTCCTGGTGCTGCCACCCTCTTTTTTGGAGATTGTCTGCTGTGAGGAGTTTGTCATGTAATAGGATCCAGACATGAATTTTGCATTTATTTTCTGCTTTGGCCTTCCAAATGAGGTCGTGTTGGAATCTTCGATAAGAAGCCCTAAACTGTATTCTATATGCCGAGCGAGTGGAGTAGACTCCGTCCATTTCCATGTAATGGAGTCTTGTGGCTCGGGCTGCAGCTGCACGCTTTGTATTCTAATTTCTAATCCATAATCCAACGAACTCTTGAATTTATGTGGCTCCTATAGAGCAACTATCTTGGAGTTAAATATCTAAACCTGAAGATTCATTTGAAATCTGGAAGCTTCTGTTGTTGAGTACAGAGAAATATTTCCCACCTCTTGAGGAAGACTGCAGAGCTTCTAACTATGTTCTTTGAAGCAGATGGGGCAGCAGTAGCAGATGAGCTGCCTTCTGCACCAGAGAAGATACAATTAGAAGCAAAGGAGAACGAGATCATCACTGAAGCTGCTAGGATAAGGCACCTGTACAATGCATGGAGCACGTTGCTCACCACTAGCAGAGATGAGGTCACGAAAAGTTCAGATGCAGTCTTTCAAAGTTCAGGCGTGCCACGGCCACCTCATCTGGAGGACTGCAGGACTAATGCAGAAAGAAACGATCTATTTGATAGTTATATGGCGATAACGGCACATTCCCTCCATGGACGTTATGGAAAGGGTCACTTGGGCTTGAGTTCCTGAGCCAGAAGGATTCAGACCACGCGGATCAGCATAGCCAATATCCTCCCTGGGTATGCATGCATGCTGAACTTGCCTGAATTTTAATGATATTCTGTGAGCAAATTCTGACTTTGGATTAATGATGAAAAAAAACAAATAAAAGATTGTAGGATCTGATGAGGAGAACTATCCATTGACCAGACAAGTGCAGAGAGACATATGGACTCATCAGCACCCTCGGAACTGCAGCGATCCAAGCTTGCGGTTTCTGGTTGCAGACTGGGAGACGCTGCCTGGATTCGGTATCGGCGCGCAGCTCGCAGGAATGTCAGGACTTCTTGCTATTGCCATGAAAGAGAAGAGGATACTGGTTACAAACCACTATAACCGTGCTGATCACAACGGTTGCAAAGGTGACAGCCTAGCTTGCTTCTCTTCTGGATTCTTGTTTCACAATATTATACAACTGTGGTGCTCCTTGCCTTTTTGTACACACTGAACTTTGGTTGTACTGTATCTTTTAGGTGCCTCGAGATCTAGTTGGTCTTGCTACTTTTCTCCTGAAACATCTCCAGACTGCCGCAACCGGGCTTTTGAGCTCATGCAAAGCAAAGGCTCTTGGGCTGATGGTACTGTAAAAGTGAAGGAGAACTATACCTCCAAGGAAATGTGGCTTGGACGCATACCTAAGTAAAAAATTTGGTTTGATTTAATGTATCTTTTTTGTTTCTCAAGTGTTAACATACCCACAATGACACCGTCCATATTAGCAGTATGAGTTTCTTTTTCACAATTCTTCACCTTCACAGTCTTTACAATTTTCACAATCCACACTATTCACCCCAGAGATAAAATTTAGAGCTGATTCCCTATTGTTTACGCTTGCGTGCTACTAATTCCCTAGGAATGCACTTCAGTAACATTTGTTGTATGTACTGTAGGGTGTGGGGGAAACCTTGGAAATATTTGCAACCGACAACAGAGATAAATGGTAAATTGATTACAAATCATCGTAAAATGGATAGGAGATGGTGGGTAGCACAGGTAAGTATGCACACTATATCATCACAAGTTAGCGACTAGACGAGACGGCTGTTCTATTTTCTCAAAAAACAAAAACCTGTTAAATTGTACAAAGGGAATCTTACAGGCTCTTGTCCTAATTATACTTGTTTTCCTGAAATCTCACCTTGTCTTTAACCTTCCATGCAGGCGACAAGATATCTAATAAGGTTCCCAACAGAGTACATGTGCGGATTACTGAATGTCGCTAGGCACTCTGCATTTGGTTTGCAAGCAGCAAAGTTGGTTGTTCAAAATATTCAGGATGTCTCACCAAAGGTTTGAAAATCTGAAAACTGGTTTCTCAATCAGTCATGGACTCATGGTGCACCATGATTTGTTCAGATATGATAACATCAGCACCGATAACATTATTTTCTTTTAAAAAAAATAATCCAAAAGGTTTCACAATTGCAGGTTGGCACTACTAGAACCAAATCTGATATTGAACGTCTTGTGTGGTCAGACCACAAACCATATATACCACGGCCTCTTCTCAGCATGCATGTAAGAATGGGAGACAAAGCTTGTGAAATGGTGGTGGTTGGCTTTGAGGAATACATGGAGTTGGCTGGCAACCTGCGCAAACGGTTTCCAAGTCTGAACAACATCTGGCTTTCTACTGAAATGCAGGCAAGTCAATTCCCTCACCAGTGTAAATCATCTGTCAAGCTTAGAGTTAGAAGGGAGGTGATAGTCAGTAGTCACCAATGTTTAGGGGCGCAAAGCCGCAAACAGTAAAAAAAAAAACTAACCCAAGCTGTGGAGTCAGCCATTAATGACAATGACATGCAGTTTCTCTTGCGTGTTTGAGAAAAAAAAAGTTTCTAGCAAGTAATTTTAGCGTCAGATGGAATTAAACTTCTCTAATAATTCTGTATGCAGGAAGTTATTGACAAAACAAAACTTTATCCCCATTGGAGTTTCTACTTCACAAGCGTGGCACGCCAAGGTAGCAATATGAGCATGGCAATGTATGAGGCCAGTTTGGGCCGTGAGACTAGCACAAACTACCCCCTTGTCAATTTCATGATGGCCACCGAAGCAGATTTCTTCATTGGAGCCCTGGGATCAACCTGGTGCTACCTCATCGATGGAATGAGAAACACGGGAGGGAAGGTAATGTCCGGCTACCTATCAGTGAACAAGGACCGGTTCTGGTAACCAATTCATTGCGTCACCGATCATCTTGTAGCTCCACTAGATTGAGCTGTACGTGGCATAGTTTTCTTGTGTATGTATGTACAGCTAGCAGTAGCATGATGCTTGCTACCTTCTCAGAATCTGAGAAGACACCTTTACCATGAAACTTCATGACTAAGTAGGAGAACCGTGCCTTCCTTGTTGTATCAAATCAGGTCCATATCTTTTGATCTGGTGTCCACTAAAAGCTTATAGATAGCTCGATATATTATCTCTTCTCTTGGTCCAACTTATCGCGAAAAGAGGATGCACCTACTCTATTTTTCAGTGGCACGCATAATATAATGCCGATGAGTGGTACACGGGAGATCCAATTAAGAGAAAATTATACAGTATGAAAGTAACAGCTAAACCATGTAGAAAGAAGTTGATATAGACAGGTTTCTTGCACCCTGAAAACTTTCTCCTCTTTGTCAACCATTTGATTTTTTAAAGCTCTTTTTTGTTTCCTTTGAAAAGTTAGCAGGAGCATTGTGCAGTCGATGATGGAGAGATTAATTTATGATGGTAAAGGATATGTCGCAATGCATGAACCATTAATTTCTGAGATTAGCATGTGCACTCAGAACTTGCAATTCCTGGACATGAGTGATGCTCCAGTTCCTGCTCAACCATCCATCCATCCATCCACTGCTTGTGAGTGAGAGGCAGATGATGACCTGAAAGGGACTCTGTAACTGTACACTGAAGAAAAAGATGAACTGCCATCTATGTGACGTACGTAGTAGTGACCCATCACAGGGCCAGGTAGTGGACACGAGCTCAATGCATTTCAGCTTGCTCCCCACTTGAGGGAGTGGTGAGATTCCTTTCGGATCCCATCAGCAATGCAGCAACCCCAGAGAGGGTGCCGTGCACGAACAATGGCGCACCCGGCTTGCCGCTTGCATTGGTGGACTAGTGGTGGCTTCAGGAAAGAAGGAAGGAGCCTTGCCCAGAGGAATCCATTGACCTGGTGATCCAGCTTGGATGGGTGGGAGGAAGGAAATGCAGAAACTGTTTGGAATGGATGCAGATGCATGGAGCTCTTTTGTTGCGTTGCAGCAGTGAAAATGCACTACTGCATGGCCTGATGAATGCCAATGTTAGGTATCAGAAAGGTACATTCTGGCCATTGCCATTTGGATGCCATGCCATACTTACCTGAATTATATGATGCCTCCTAGGAATTACTTACATAATAGTAGCCTAGCTAGCAATGCAGGAAACCCAACTTCTTATCTGATGCTACATTGGTCTGAATTGTGCCAGTTCATGGGAGCATGATTGAAGGTCAGCCACTTTTTCTGCTCTCAGAAAAGAAGAAGCTGACATCAGATGACAGAGGATCCCTGTTGGTGCAAATAGAGACACGCCATTGTTTTTCTTCTAAAAAAAAGTCAGATCCTTGGTGCATGAAATTCGGTTCTCTCTTAAAGATAGGAGATCAGGTCATGACAAGACGACGCATGCTTCTGACGAAGCATGCAAGAAACCGACAGCTGCAGTCACCATGGACAAGACCCATGGTCAGCACACAATGCATACGACCAGAGCATTTCTGGCGGAATTATTGCTCCAACCTGAACTCTGAATCTGACGACCTGTCGTTAACACATCCATCTATCTCAAATCTGACCGTCAGTCTGTACCTCATTCTCATCATCCCATGATTGTATGACACACACACAAGTAGCAGCAACAGGTACAACAAAAGAGGGAGAAATCAGAAGTGAGAAAATGAAACAAAATGACGAAAGAAATAAAGGAAAAGAAAAGCAAGGAGGAAGAAAGAAGAAGAAACGGTGGCTTTTGTGGCTTCTCTTTACAGCTGAAAACCTCTCTCATGTCATGTGCACCTTTCCCGTGTATCATCAGACCACCCAAAAGCAGGAGGAAACTGTTCCGGACAAATTGTGAGGATCACAGCCAAACAACCAACTGATAAGAAGATAAACGTCAGCATCCACCACTTCCGCAGTCTGCTCTGCTCACGGTCAGTAGGAGAAGCCCCCCGCTTCGGCTCATGCGAAGAAACCCTACCAAATGGTTCAGTAGGAGAGACCTTGGAGCTGTTTTTTTTAGAGAAAAAAAGTTGAAGCTAGAGCGGAGGAGCCATACCAAACGAGGTGTTGGACTAAAATTTAGCTATCTAAAGTTTAGTTAGCCATATCTGAATACCAACTAGGGTTCCAAATTTTGGCGAATTTTTGCGAATTTTAATAATTTCGCTGGTGGCCAAAAGGAAAATTTCATATTACACTAGTACATATGCTTTGATGTAAATATATAACTTTAGGCTATTGCTTATGTTGCATATTCTTCTACTCAATAGATGATTAGTCATAAATCATCTTAATCTTTTGTTTAGGTCTAAATTTTTAGAAACAACGGTGAAATTTCAGCTGAATTTTGAGAAATTCGGTAATTTGGAGGTGAAAAAAAAAATCCTAAAATTGAAAACCCAGCCAACTAACCTTTAGGTGAGCCATACTTGAATAGACTACACTACCCTTTATGTATAGGAGAGAGGAGAGATAAAAGGTAGGTGCGAGAGCATTTATGGTCATGTTCGTTTTGCTGAAAATTTGACTTACGCTGATTTATTGGAGAGAAAAAATACTGTTTATTCGCTGAAAAGTAGCACTGAAGTAGTGCTAATGAACAAGGCCTACGTTTTTCCCTTGTCTAACCTTTAAATTTGCTTTAGCTCACCTTTGTCAATCAATGAACTAACGACTAGTTGGAGTTGAACTAAATGATAGTCCATTTATTAGTTCGCCTGTTTAGACATATTAGAATTAAAGTTTAGGTGGCTAGCAAACAATTCGGTGTATCTAAACGGGCCTTAATTCATTCTGAGACTGAGTTGAGCCGACATGCCCCAATTAGCCGCGCGCCATCACTGTCAAAGCTCACAGGCCGGTGCCAGGGACTGCAAATTCTGCAATGGCCTTTTCTCTACCATGCAAATCAAATCGACAGATCATTTTGGGAACGAAGAGATTTGGAACTCAGAGATCTGTGTGATGGCGACCTTTTCAAGCCCACTAATACCTTCTTGCTTTCCAGTGTTAAAGTCCATAATCTGCAGTAGTTATTAGGGGCCTCTGACTGAGCACACCAGCCTATGCATTGCCCACTTATGGACCTTGGCTATACATACATTTATGCACCATCATAGTCTCTTTTTTTTTGTAAATGACAATCATCTGTCTACACTTAATTAGAGCCTACATATATACAATAAATTGAACAGAAAGGTTTGGTAGGGAGTGTGTGGTATAGTACTTGTGGATGCATACATCCAGGTTAGCATGTATGCAGATGAAAGTATAAAAAGAGTTCCACTCGCAATGCACTAGATTAGGAAAACGCTACCACATGTGTATATGTCTTGTTTTCTGAAAAAGATAAAAAAAAAGCCAATTCAGTGACCATCTAAGATGGCACTATGCGCTTTTTCTCATAAGAGAGTATCGAAAAACGTTGCTAAAAAGAGGTTAACATTATTAGTTTGGTCCATGTATCAAATTACCACCTTTTCTCATGTACTAGTAGCTATCAGTTGTGGCTTTGCTAAAGCGTAGACGGCATCTTGCAGGAATAAACCCTTGGTTGTTGTAATGGAGCAAAACAAAATTCAGTTGGAGCAACAATGCTCATACAAATATATGGACCATGGCATCTCAATCTATGCGCTGTTTATCAATCAGCCACTATGACAGCTACATTATGTAGAGCCAAAAACAGAAAGAATCTGCAGCGAAACTGAACTGAGAGACAGCAACGCAATGTCCGCATTTCGCCTCTCATCATGAGCAACATTAACTCGACAAATCCGGGGGAAAAAGATTGCTTTGGTTTTGTTGCATCGATCATGGAGTCCGACGAGCCTCCGAGGGATCCATCTTTATCTATCGCAGCTCGCTAGCTTCCAGAAACGTATGATACTCTCCCGGATCCATGCAGGATATCCGGATAAACGCCTGAAAGGATGCAACATAAGGTGGAATATGATATCTTTAAGCACACAAAAGCCCATATACTTACGCGTCAAGATTTCAGACTCGTTAATTAGTACTCCCTCCGTATCAAATTATAAGTTGCTTTGACTTTTTTGGTTCATCTATATTGCTATGTATCTAGACATATTATTATATCTAGGTACATAGCAAAATGGATGTACCAAAAAAGTCAAAGCGACTTATAATTTGAAACGGAAGGAGTAGCGTATAAAGCTAACTTGTCATACATACATATACTGTAAATAAATTGGAAATAACTTTGGAACTAAACTTTATGGAGACAAAAGCTCGATTGTATTGCTGACCAATAATAGCCCAAACCATGACAGTGGACATACACTAATAATACATTTTTTTTTGTGAAACCACTAATAATACATATCGGTTTGTGGAGTAGTCGAGTAGAATAGATCGATACATCACCATCTTATCTGCACAAAGCGTGCAAAGCTAAAAATTAGACGAGCGCTAGGAATTCAGTCATTTCACCAAAGTGGAATAATTCATGATGATGCACACCGTACCGCCACCTCATCTAGGATGTGGTGGTTTCTCAAACCAAACATCCCATTGTTAGGTTTAGTCCTACATTGTGAGAGAGCACGACATATAAGGCGTGGACAATCCTCACCTATCAGGTTAGTCTTTTGGGTTGCCTAAGATCTGGATATGTTGTGGGTGCTGGTGAACCTAGACCTGAAGGGCGCCAGCTCGTAGGTATAGCGAGTTGTGCTAAATTCCGTTGCAAACTCTATCACCCATGAGTTCGTGGACTATTTGGCTTTGCTCTATCTTTTAAGTTTGTAGCCAAATCACATAGCACTATATTGAACTAATAGAGTTTCGTAGTTTTCCATTCAGATCCATGGTGAATTAAAGTGCAATCAAGAGGAAGCTGTGTGCAATTTGCCATATAATTGTTGCATGCTTTGGTGCTTTCTGAACTTACCCACTCATACCTGAAAACAAAGCGTGCACGAGTTAAATTCAGACTCACACTGCAATAACAAACTTAAACTATGAACATGTTACCAATTACGTGGCTCCTTCTGTCCTGCAACCTGAAATGGAATAGGAGACAAGGAAACTTAGCCAATGATTAGCCTAAACATGGCCCGTACGTACCAAGAGGCCAAGTATACAATATTTCAACACCAGCAAGATAGTGGGGTGAAGCTTTCAGGGTCGATCAGAGTAGTGGCCTCTTTTTTTCTTATTTGTGTAAGCATTGACCAATAGGGGATGGGATGGCTTAGGAGAAGGGAGAGCACTACTAATTGTTGCAGCCATGCAATGAAATTTCCATTATGAAAAAAGGGAAGCCTCTCAGCCTCTTTTTTTTTTTAGAGTACACAGTACAACGCAGACACTCAACACGCATGCACACTCGCCCCTACGAACACACGCAAGCAAACCCTACCCCTATGAGCACCTTCGAAGGACTGAGCCGGCAAATCTTGAAGTTCACGAAGTCACCACAGGCGCCTCGTTGTCGACGGGAACGTCGTCTACCACTTAAAGCGTAGCGTTGGAAAATTCTGAGCCCCACAACCAATGATCTTTGCCATTGCGTCGTGAACCCCTTGACTCTCAGCCTCTCTTTCATGTTGGCTCACATTTGTTTGTGCTCGAGTGCAGTGGACACTCATGAAATGGCAGCAGCAGCAACAAGCACAGCAAAGGGAGGAGTAAAGGGGCTTTATTTTTGCCATGGGTTCATGCTGAGGAGCATTTGGCCCTGGAAAAGGAGGCGTTAGCCAGTGTCTTGCAACGTTGGTGGCTCGGTGAGGTTTCTTCAGAATTGTTTAAGCTATCTCTACAAGGCTCCGATCCGATCGATCCTCAGGCACCTTGAAGCTTGCTTTTCTCCGGTTTGTGCTCAGTGACTAGGTTTCATGAAAACCAGGATGAAGATTCCAGCGGATATAGAGAACAGGAACAAGGAATCATGCGTGTCATGCCTGTGCGGTGTAGTGCCGTGTATGCATGCATGCACACTTGGGCACTTGGCTGATGGAGCAGTTCGCGGTTTTGACCCTGGCACAGGAGCAGCGAATGTGAACAGCGTCCGGAGGAAAGATGGATAGAGATGTGCTTGAAGTGCATCCATAACTGACACCTAGTATATATTGGTTTAACTTTGAATCATATATATAGTTGACTATATAATTATTAAAAAGATGAACTAAGTTTAACGGTACATCATTTTTAGGACTCGTTAGCCACATGATGTAGCTGACTGCGCCATTAAAGGCACGGTACATTTCTTGTCTTTTGGTACCGTTTTAGTTTTGTTTCCGACCACTCTGCAATTTGCTGCCTAGATATGTGAGGGAAGAGAGGGATGCTCCCACACAAGCACCTGCTTCAAAACGTCAATGGCAAAAGGGCATAACAGACAGAGATGGAACCCTGTCTCTTCTTGTCCATGATAGAGTGCATAGGCAGTGAAAGAATTAAGATGTGCAAGAGGGGAAAGTTTGGATTAGCTAGGTTAATATAAAATTGTCAGGAAAATTGAATATATCGCTTAGTCCACTTCACACATGTGGCTAACATGTGTTGTCTATCACTACCGCACAAAGATTTTGCACCCTAGTTTTCTATTCTACACTAGCATGGCAATACTAAGAAAGTAAAATGATAAATATAAAAGGAAAGGAACATGTCTGATGTTTTTCTAAGGTATCAGAGAGTCAAGGGTATTGGTCCTTGTTGATCCTCACAATGACCAAGTGCTCGTTGTGGTTTGATTCTTCATCACTTGGCATGGTAAATCATTCACGACCATTTACACCATCCTAGGACTCCCAAAAGCTCACCTGGGATCACCAAGGCATCGATTGCCACAAAGCCGTTTAGGTGATGCTGATCATTAAGAGTAATAAGCACATACTCTCACTTAGCCTAACCAAACCTAATGAGAAGAGTGAATACACATTTGTAACTCCCTAAACACTAATGGAGTCCTTCATCTTTGATTAGCAAATCCCAAACACTCCACTAGTCTAAAGCACTCCCTTAGATGCCCTTTGTTGAAGCTAGAACTTCAAAATGCTAAAGGATCACAAATGCATGAGACGAAGAGGTATATATACTTATATAGGCATCACTCCAAAAACTAGTTGCGTAGAGCACTGAAGAATTCGGATGGTCGATTATCCGATGATCAAATTTCATCTCTGTTTACTCTCTATAAGGACACCTTTTCTCCGATGATGTTCCGGTGCTACTACTAAAGAATTCTAGTGGGTCTGGGAACTCTATGTTCCTTGTGCTATGTATTGTACCCTTGGCCCTATTCTTCGATAACCACGATCATCTGCATAGTGAAAACTTCTCTAAAAATACACTACCCTAAAATTCAGTGCTCCTTTGACCACAACATCTAAAAAATCTGGTGCTAATAAAAAATGATCTAATTTCAATGAGTTCAATCAACTTTGAAAATGGCTTTGCTTCTAGCTTGTTGGTTTTAAGACTTCATATGAGCTACCTAATGCTAGGTTTGACAAGTGTGCACCATATCCACTCATAGACTCACATAGGTCAAGCTATTAGTTCATAACCCCTTGGTACTAT
This sequence comes from Microstegium vimineum, assembly GCA_022036555.1. NCBI lineage: Eukaryota > Viridiplantae > Streptophyta > Magnoliopsida > Poales > Poaceae > Microstegium > Microstegium vimineum. Next base: position 64,754,652 of record CM039122.1, read on the forward strand.
CAAATTAAAGGAAAAACAAAGACCTATAGTAAACTAAGTGTCACTCAACGCCAATCGACGATTAGTGTTAGTTCACCCTTAGCCTTATCACTCATCCTTTGAAAACAAAAATGAAATCCATCAACTAGGGCATGAAAACCATTGAGTGTATATTAACCAATCATTATGGTGACCTTAATAAGTAATCCCATTGCAAATCCCATGTTAGTCACAATGATTGTGTCATAATTGATTGAAAATTTGAATTCGAGGCTTAGATGCTTCCAGGCAATCTATTTTGGCCATCCTCTTCCCTCTAGATTGCAAAACCCATGTTAGGCACGCATCTTGTTTGTATTGGCCCAACAAGATCACTACCCTTGAATATAAAATTCTTGACAGATCTTGTTTTTCCTAACGGTTTTCTCCAAACTATCAAGAACTTAAACAAACTCCTGTCGGTAGCTAAAAACTGATAGGAATTGTTTAGAGTGCTCATATCAACCTTTAAAATACACACATGAAAACCGCTTACTCCGGATGGCCTTACAAAACTGATAGGTTTTCCTCCACTACTGGCCCACCCTACACATGTGAAAAAATAATCGATTCAAATCATGTGTTGTAGTACTAGTGTACTACCACAAAACTACCCAAAACTCTAGCTATCCACACTAGCCTCCTGTGCTCGCACCGTCGCCAGTGCTACCACCCAATGGGCCTCAATGTTATTTGTAGAAATATGACAATTTGATCCCTTTGTTTCTATCTCTTCTATACCAAGAAAAAAAAATCTTAGGCACAAAATTTTCACAAAGAAAAAATAACTTTCTCTCATCATCGTAAATAAAACATATAATTAAGGAAAAATATTGGAATTTTGTTGGAACATCTCAATTATGTTGCTAATGGCAAAAGAGCACTTCTCACACATCACCACAGTAATCATACCACAATAGTTGGGTGTGTGAGAAAGGCCACTTGCTCATTTCTTAAAAAAGTCTTGTAGAATCTGTAATGCATTGAAATTCAGGCTAGTGCATGAAACACATGTTTTGTACATGAATTTGATGCTAGTACATGAATTACATGTCATGTACATGAAATTCATGTTGGTACCTAGTTGAATATACAAATGTTGATTTTAGAGTGAAACAAAGAAGATGTTATTTCATAGAAAATAGTACATGAAACACATATTTTGTTATTCTTTTTAAAGCCATGTATTCTATTTTAAAGCCAACTAATGGTTCTAGCCTTCTACCACATTGTAGGTTGTGACTCAAGAATGAAATCATCTTCATGCTACCACATTGTAGCCATGTTTTGCTACTTTTGTAGAGTTTGCACGTGTTACTTGTATTAACACTATTGTTGTGGACACTTAATCATGTAGGAGCCATCTAAATATATAGACGCTCATGTTGATTAATGTATATTATGGCTAGTGAGGAATGTAATGTGTGCCTTAGATATTGAGATTTCCATGCATGTTAGAATTGCATAAGTATAATTCAGGTTATTATGAAGCATTATGTTGCATGTTTCCTATCTGCTAAGTCATTATTCCTATCATCGACCATATTAGGAGAGGTGGAAGACATCCATGTGGTTTATATTCCTAACAAGAAATCTTGATAGTTTTATTGTCAGTGGTTGTTCTTGACTATTCAAACATAGGTCACCAAGAACTACATGCAAGGTTTCCTATCGACCAACTGTCACGAGAAGTCTATCATTCCTACCGAGCTAGTCATATCGACTAGTTCTTGATGACGTGTCGTCATGATTGTGATTCCTATTGGTTTTGACATTTTTCTAAAGGTTTTTAGCTATCAGAAGAAACTCTCTTATAGTAGTGGATGACTCCAAAACTTACACAACAAACATTTGAAAGATACTATCATTTTAATCACAAAACTAGCTATATTATTATTTAAGGTCGTGGCCAAAGAGGATGACTCCAGAAGTTACACAAAGAATGTGCCATACAATGTGGTTGAGGAAGGTTTAAAACAACTTGTATACAACTTCAAATCACACGTGTAAAACGACATTAGAAAAAGGTGCCTGATTGTCTTATTTTTTGACAAAAGCAACACTTACCACTACCTTGCCAAATAGGTCAAGTTAATTATGTTTTGTTAGAATCATTTGACGAAGCTCAAACTTTATCCTGCAAATAATGTACCATACAACTGCATTTACTAGATCATGTATGCCATATTTTGATTTTCAAACCTACCACTTTGATAGTGTCAATAGGAATAGTTGTTTTTTAATGTAAAAAAGCACCACCATAAAGTACTTTTTTGTTGATAAGCTCAGAAGGTGGAGAATTAATAGTTTCCAATGGTCTCTTTCATCATCTTTTTTGAAACTCGGTACAAACATGAGGCTCTTGAGATAATTTTGTAGTCTCTGAGTGAACTTAACAACCATAATTTTATCAATAATTGTCTACTACTTTACACTCTTTTTTAAACCCAACACAGACACATGTTCGTATATTTTCTAGTACACTTTTTTTTGTGAATCTCTATGAATGTATGCACACACACGCACATCTTATCTCATGCATCTTATCTTTATAAGCACATTCAAAGGATTGTGCTAAGCCGATAAATATTGAGATTGACGAAGTCACACCACAGGCACGAGCTGGACCAACAAACCTTTCATCACAAATGTCTCATTGTCGATGGACATTATATCATCTACTACTAAAAGAATAAGATCGTTGAAATACTGAAAGTACAAGCACCAAACCGAAGACTAAACCTAAGTAGAAAGGTTTTACCATAAGAAACCTAATTAAATGAGCATCACAACTATTTTACACTAATATTAATTGAGCATCACAATATTCACCATGCCCTAGGTCTGCTGTCCTGCACATCGCATTCAACTAAAAGAAGTAGCCGTAGCAATACAACATGTCAAACCTGAGGTTTGATTTTAAGATATTGTTTGGTTGTTGCCTCTTTCATCGTTGACCAGACTATTACCCTTTTATTTATGCACGAGCCCTAATAATAATATCAACATTGAGAGAGTGGTCATGTGTGTTTTAGTCAACTTGATCAAATTTGTCTAATAATAAGATATATAGGACAAATTATGTCTAGCAACTAGACACCCCTTGTTTCTCCTTGCCCCTTTATGTACGGTATGGCTCTACCGTATTATCTTTGTCCCTAAAAGAAAGTGTATAATTCTTGTTTTTCAAGAAGTCAAATAGTTCAAACTTTGACTAAATTTATATAAAAAAAGTACTAAGATTCGTGATATGAAACTAATATTATTAGATTAATTATAGAATATATTTTTATAATAAAATTATTTAGAGATATAAATGCTAATATATAGTATTTATATAAAGTTGGTCAAATATAAGCAATCTTGACCGACATAATTCTCACAATTGTATTCTTTTAGAGACGGACGTACTACTACCCAAGATACTATATATGACGTACTGATCATGAGTCACGATACGTTATGCATCATCCACGTATCTCTCCTCTCTCGCAGCTGACAGTTGGAGACGCATGGACGTACGGTATTGAGAGCTGTGATGCTTGCAGCTTGCTTTTGTTCTTTGGGGCCCAAATGTCCAACTTGACGTAGGTAAAAGGGACTATAGCGAGTACTACTCTCAGGGTCTAGGAGGTGAGGCAAATTCAGAGCTACTTACCGTGCCATGGAGAAGGACAATGTTAACTAAAGCTACAAATATCTTTGGCAAGAACATGAATAATAGATCTTTATGAGATGCCTATAGTTGGAATTTCAAACTACTCCATCTGTTCCAGACTGAGTCATTCTAGCCTTTTGAGATTATATATGTATCTCGACAATCTAAAAAAAGATATATGCATCTTGACATAATGATTATTTTGATGTGTAGCAAAAACGTATTCTTACAAAAAGTTAGAATGACTTATAATAATTGGGAGTACTACCGTACAAAACCCGCAGACTACGTTACTACTGGACATAAATTTGAAAAGATTATATGGATAAGTTTGAAAACATTTACAAAGCAAAGGTTTATAGGGATGAGGCATTGTAAATACCAGAATCCTCAATGAAGTTGTTATGTAGAAATGTGTGTGGAGACTTTACAAACGGGGATGAAAGAGATATATTTTGTTAGATGCTTGATGAAATGTGAAGTGAAATAATTGGGGGAAGGGATCCTTTTTTAAAACCACATAGCCTTTATTTGTCATGGCACATGTGATCCTAATGTTGTCACTAAGGTGAAATGATTGGGCACATGAAGAGCAATAGTATATGAGTGATGAAGACAACATCAACTAGAGTCCAAGATCAGGGAAGGAGCAAGTCATGGCAAGGCATATCACGAGCACTTGGTGGAACGCCAGGCCGAGAACATGGAGGTTGAACACACGTTGAAATCGGTGAGTAATGCTTCGCAAGGTGCGCATAAAGGCTTGCCAGTTTGGCCTAAAATTGGGCATGACAGTTTGGAGGTTGGGCCTCAGAACCATCGACGATGAGTTTGACTAGTTTGAGCCTCACGGATCGGTGAAGACATGGTGGAATCTAGAATCTTGCACCGAGACAATTACTTAATGTAAAGGCAACTTAAGAAATAGCCAAGTGCTTAAATATATGAGAGATGGCTGGTTGTGAGGACACAAATTTGGGGATTAGAAGGATTGAGCTCTCTTTTTAGTGGAGAGTTTTTGCTTAGATTTATAGAGAGGAAGGGAGAAGAGGCTCTTTGATTTGAGCCAAGAGTTTTGACCATACAAGCTTTGAAAACAGTGAAAACCAGCCTAGATCGGTTTCAAAACCAGCATCCACAAGTTTTTCAAACTTTCTCAGGTTGAGGTGATTTTTGGTGAAGATGTCCTATGTGCACGATTTTTTGAGCTACTTCGATTAAGTTTCAACATGTGCTCTTCCCTGTGCACATATTGTTTTTTTTTTGCTAAGTGTGTCCAATCTCGCTTGTTTTCGACCTTCGTTGCTTCCACACGTCTTTCAAGCCTAGTTTTCAAGGTCCGTAGTTCTGCCGTGAGTATGTGACTTTTGGCTAGGTGTGTTAGAGAAGTCATGGGTTGTGTCAAGGTATATAGATCTCGATCTTTCTCATTCTTGAGGGAAAAAAACTTGGAGACCTAGCTAGGTTCACCTGCTTCTAGTTATCTTTTCGGCCATTCGAATAATTTATATTTACTAGCAAATATGTTTGTGCGTTGTAACTGGAGAAAAAACTCTAGTATGCAGAGTGATAATAAACAAAGTCTAAAATTTAGTATTATATATAAAATACTGTGATTTTGTCTTCAATGTGTCGTGCTTTTGGAATGTCATCTTGTCAAGACTAAGGAATCCGCAGTGGTAGTTTCGTGAGGTACATTCGATCATCACCTAACTACCCTCATCGAAGTGGGAGAATATGTGTTTTGCTTCTCCCGCAGGGATGTCAATTTCGATGACGATAGAGTTTTGGAGTGCTAAGGCCACTGTACTGCGGTTGTGATCGAGAATACCGTGAACACATGGGTGCGGGACAAATTAAAGAGCGTGAGCACATTGTAGTGCTGCTAGGTACACATATTGCCTATATTTTGGCCTTCGCGGGCTGGTGCATCGTGCTTCACGAGTGTGCATTGTCACCTCCACCCGGAGGGCTGTCCGACACGAGTACGTCATCATTAGCTTTTTTGAAAAAAAAAATTCTGATTTGTGCTTTTTCGACATATTTTGTTTTATAGGCCTATTATCTGACCGTTTTCTTACTTTTCTTTCTATATATATATATATATATATATATATATATATATAGTTCTACCTGAACTGAACATTAGCATATGCCATGTTTGTAGAGCTTTCCTAGATTGTGCTGCTCTAGCAAAGAAAACACATGAATAGATAGAAACCAATTTGAGAAGAGAGACAGATATAGAAATAATTTGAGGAGAGATTGAGAATATTGTGTCCGATTTTTTTATATATATTGTATTGTATTATACCGTGCCCTATTCTTTTTCCTTTTCCCTATTTACCTTCTTTATTTTTCTATAAAGAGTCCGTTCATAACGTGTCTTTTTTCCTTTTTTTATTTTGATGTGTTCTTATTTTGTTTTTTTTCATGATTTGGCATTGCCATATAGCATACGTGTCCTATTTTTTTTCTATAAAGAGTCCGGTTCATAACGTGTCTTTTTTCCTTTTTTATTTTGATGTGTTCTTATTTTGTTTTTTTTCCATGATTTGGCATTGCCATATATCATACATGTCCTATTTTATTTTATTTTCTCTATAGATTTACTTACGTGTCCTATTCTTTTCCTTTTCTCTATAGATTTATTTTTCTCTTTTTCTTTACGGAAGAGACTCTTTTCCTTTACTCTATAGATTTATTCATTTGTCCAATAGTCAGAGGGAGAAAGACAAAAAGATAAATGGACGGACGAAAAAAAAAACCTAAAATTTTGCTTTTTTATTAATATATATAGATTGAGTTCTATAAATTAAGGTTAGGTAATTTCTAGAGATTTTGTTAAAATTTAAATTGATTGATGATTGTTTTTTTTGGAAAAAAAACAAGAATTTTTGGAACAATGGATATGCTTCGTTGACCGCTGGGCATCAGTTGAGGGCAGTTTTGCCTGCGTTGACCCTTCTTGCTCATGCATGCCTGGATCGTTTAGCTATTGCTTTACTCCAGTCGCTGTCAGTGGTACTGGTACGTCAGCAGATAGGTGAACAGGAAGACTCCAAACGCTTCGCAACGGCAACGCTCGCAGTTTTTTTTTTTTTTTTTTGAAACAAACGCTCGCAGGTTTTCCGCTTGCGTATATTGCTTGGCACCGGCTGGAACACGTATCTAACATACTACGTGGCAACGAACGGCACGTTTTGGATCGATTGCGCGGGAAACCGCGGAACGCTACAACATCACCAGTCGCACACGCACATGTACAGGCACAACTAGAAACGCAGCTTGAAAAAGAAAAGATTTCTATGCTTGATTTATTTAGGGACTATTTGACAGGTCATCCAGTTTTGACTCTAGCTTTTCTGTAGTAGTTCTTTTTTTTTGTTGCGAGACCCAGTTACGAATGTAGATGCTCATATACACGAACGCACACTCGATCACTCCTATGAACGCACACATGCACACCTTACCTCTATGAGCACCTCTGGACCGGCAATTCTCGAGATTGAAATCATCGTAGGCGTCTCGCGGTCAACGGACATATTGCCTACCACTAAAAGAATAGCACCGTTAAATCCTAGATTAAATCTAGGAAAATACGAGAAACACCCGTGTAGATTCCACCACAAAGAATATCAAACATTCTAAGAAAAAAAAATATTTTTACAGCAGAAAAAAACACCTATACTAAACATGCGCTCATTCATCAAGCTCGGACGATTAATTGATTGCTCGGAGTGGGCCGCGATAACTATCGATCACACAGCTAGACAATTAGCATTACTGCACAAAGCAAGCGTTAATTCACCGAGAAGCTAAAGCGGTTCACAGATAGGGTGTTGCGCAAGGTACCTTCGCCGTTGCTGTCCCAGCCGCCTGTTGAGGCAACGCCTGCGAAGCCGATGATGCTGCTTCGTAGCAGGAGGGTCGCCGCGCAGCCGCTCTCGCACATCCCCGTTTCGAAGCGGGGAGAGGTGCTAGTGATGCGGCGGATGAGGTTCATTGATGAGCAGTCGATGCCCACCGCGGCAGACAAAGGGGCATTCGATCGTGTCTTCTGCGAGAACCCCACCGCCTCACATCGGGAGGCAATGCAAGCGCTCTTCTCGGAGTTGCTTGGAGAGGGGACGAGGCGGTCGAGACGCCATGTAAGTCGTCGCGCCTGATTGACGGCGATGTCTAGGTTGTGTCATTAGCGAGTAATAGCGTTTTGTACCCTTCTGCTAGGGAGGCCGGAGCCGATTGTATAACAGTTTCCCCCTAGTATGTCATCGTGGCGCGTCGTTGTAAACTCAACTTTCTCTCCTCTTAATACAAAAGATGCGTAAATCTTTTGTGTATTCGAGAAAAAAAAATCACGGTTTTATAACAGCATATGGAAGATTTACCCTTGTCAGCGCGCGCGGTGTCAATTCGATGAGCAGCTCGACATGAACAGGCCGGTGTGGCCACGCACGGCGCCTGCTGCTGCTCTCACTGTACTGTACGTCGTCATCCGAGTTGTTAGTATACTACTCCGATCCGCTTTTTCACCTATTGCTCGTGCTCCCTCCCATCCGCCGTCCTCGGCCTCCCTCGATCAGGCCTCAGGTGTGCGCATGCTGTCGCGGCGTCACCTCCACGTCAGAGCCTCGCCTTTTTTTTTAAATCACGTTTAACGCGTGCTTCGTTAAGAAAAGTGGGAAGTTACAGAAACTCAATGACCGAAAGCGAGATGACTTGAGTCACAGAGCACGACACAAAGCACAAAACAAGAGACATGAGAGGTGGTGACCCTCCACCAATAACTCCAGCAACTGAGCCTAATACAAAAGATAACTCAACACCTAAGTAGACAGTAGTTATAGGAACCATTGGCCAGCTAGCTGCTGCATGCACCACCAGTCCACCACCACCACACCATCGACGATCCAAATAGACATTGCGATCGATGGAGACGTGTAAAGCATGCAGCATATATTGGTGCATTACACGCATGCATGCAGTGACCGAGACCTCCTGTAACTGTAGTACTGTAACGTAGTACCTACAGTGCACTGCACTAGCACTAGCACTAATTAACAAAGGATTGTTTAACTTAACAAGAGTGTTTTACGGCACCAGCTAGTAGTAATCCACCCATCATCATATACACAAGCTAAGCTCAAGGATTATTGCACGCACGCAGCAGTAGCAGGCATTATTGCGTTGCTTGCATTGAGAGAGCCGGCTAGCCTGCTGAATTCCTGGGACGCAATGGCAAATCCCTGAGATAGGCATGCATGTATCCATGGATCATCCGGCCACCTGTCTGTCTTTTCGCCACAAAGCAAGATGGCACGGCATGCACGAAAGCAATGCAAAACGCCCGGCCACTTTCCTTTCTTATGCCAACGTACAAGCAATAAAAGCGACCGCCCGGCCCCCGCAGGCCTCATTGCACTGCAAAACTCAACTCTGACTCAACCGAGTACGTAGTTCATTTTTTATTATATATATATATATAGGTGTAGAAAGGAATTTGCCTGAGCACATTTTTTTCTATCAATATCTATATCTCAGTGTACGATATCCATCTATATACATTGCCTGCGATACATTAGCTGCGTGAACTGCGATCGTAGAGATCGAAAACGCTCTATTTCTCAAAAGAATACTCCCTCTGCCCCAAAAAGAATGACGAAATTTTCTTAAATTTAACTAAGTTTATAGAAAATACGTGCAACATTAATGTCTTCAAATAAATTTGTTAAAAAATTAGATTTAAAGATCTTTCCGATGATACTAATTACTTAGCATAATTGTTTATATATTTTAATACATAATTGCCGGTATTTTGAAAACGTTGACTTTTCATGAAACGAGAATGACATCTATGGGAGTATATATCTATCTATATACACATTGGCTCTTTGTTCTGCGACCACAGATAGTAGAGGCATTCAAAAAAAAATTAAAAGAAATCTATATATATTGCTTTTTTATAAAAAAAAGTCGCAAATAGCTATCTATTGCTGCATTAAAAAGTAGGAATACCCAAGAGGAGTGCGTGTGGCCGGAGCGACCGAAGACATTCCATTTTTCTCTAACATAACAAAATCTATCTATATATTTCTATAGATAGATACATAGACACACACAACAGCAAGTCAACAACAACCAATATTAATATTTAGTATTTATTACTACATGCATATATATATAAAAAATATATGTGTGTGTGAGAGACCGAGAGTGAGTGCATTATTGTGTGGGAGGAGCATATATGAATGAATTGCAAGCTCGATCTCCACTACAAGCAGGAGAAGCAGGCATGCTGCATTCCCCTTTGCTGATCTGTGGTTACCTTTCTCCCTCTACCTAATATTGTTATCCCCTGGCTGGCCTGCCGTGCCGTGCCATTTTATGCAGTGCAGCACCACGCATGTAGAGGCGCACTAGCTAGCTACGACCTCTCTCTCTCTCTATGGCTCTATCTCTCTCTGTCTGAGCGGGGCAACAAGAAGCTAGGCACGCTTCATTCCTCTGCCCATCCGTTCTATATAAGCCGATCACGCAGCAGGGTTGCTTCCGCCACCACTCCTGCGTGTCCCTGTCCCCTCTCAGCTCCCCTGCTGATGTGAATTGTTAAAGAGTGAGAGATCCTCCGCGGCCGGCAACCAAGCAGGCCAGGGACGACAGGGCGTGCCGGTGCCGGTGCCGGTGCCTAGCTAGAGATCCAGCACAGCGCAGTACGACACCTCACCGCTGCTACTAGTACTAGTACAGTAGAGGATGGTGAAGTTCTCGCGGGAGTACGAGGCCAGCATCATCCCCGAGTGGAAGGCCGCCTTCGTCGACTACAAGGGCCTCAAGAAGCTCATCAAGAGGATCAAGATCGCCCGCCGCGACGCCGCGCCGCTGCTTCTTGCCAGCGGCGGTGGACGTGGCGTTGGTGGCGGTGGCGGTGGCGGCGGCGGCGGTAGCAACGCCAGCAGCGGAAGCTACGGATTTTCCATCTTCGACCCCGTCCGCGCACTCGCCGCCCACTTCGCCGCGACGCCGCCGGCCGCACCATCAGTACGTCGTGTCGTGTCGTGTCTTCTGAGTGAGTAGAAATACGGCGGCGGAGGTTTTTTTCTTGACGCGCGTGCACGCAGACGACGCAGGTGGGCGACGACGACGACGGCGACTCGGACAGCTTGGAGTCGGATTCGGGGGAGCTCGTAAGAGCCACGGACAAGCATGTATGTATAATATATATACTTATTATATACACAGCCGCGCCGTCGATCTCTCTCAATTAAAAAATAGATATATATACTCAGCTCATGATCATTTTAGTATGATTACATTAGTAATAGACAGCTTAATTATTTATATATAGTAATAAGCAGGCATCAGTTCTTTTTTTAATGAGATTTGGTCATGTATGTCGATGGTGCATGCAGGAGAAAGAGTTTCTGGAGAAGGCGGACGACGAGCTGGAGAAGGTGAACAAGTTCTACGCGGCGCAGGAGGCCGACATGCTGGCGCGCGGCGACGCCCTCATCGAGCAGCTCCGCATCCTGGCCGACGTCAAGCGCATCCTCGCCGACCACGCCGCGGCGTCCCGGCGCGGCCGGTCTGCTTCGCGGCTCGCCCGGACGGCCTCGTCCGTGAACGGCGGGTCCAACAGCGGCCGCCACCTCCTCTCTGCCTCCCCCTTCGTCGCCTCCTCGCCGCAGTCCATGTCAGGTACGGTAGGTGATCGATCCAGGTGGAACCGCAGACACGTCACGTCTGCACTGCACGTCGTCACATGAACCCCACCGACCGATCGCCTCCTTTTTACATGCACGTTGCAGACGGGAGCGTGGAGCTGCAGCAGGCGCGGGTGGCGGACGGAGCGTTGGTGGCGGAGGAGGTGATGGCGGCGCTAGAGCGGAACGGCGTAAGCTTCGTGGGCGGCGGGCTGGGCAAGGCGAAGAAGGACGGCAGCGGGAACAAGCAGCTCATGGGCCGGGCCGCGCTGCTGCAGCTGCCGGCGACGGTGCGCATCGACATCCCGCCCACCAGCCCAGGAAGGGCGGCGCTCAAGGTGTGGGAGGAGCTCGTCAACGTGCTGCGTAAGGACGGCGCCGACCCCGCCGCCGCCTTCGTCCACCGTAAGAAGATCCAGCATGCCGAGAAGAACATCCGTGACGCATTCCTCGCGCTTTACCGAGGCCTCGAACTCCTCAAGAAGTTCAGGTATATAGTAGTACTTATATATATGCAGCTGGCTGCAACCGTGTTTTTGCAACCGCAACAATGTCTGTCTGTCGACTGTCGTCACGTCACTTGCATGCTCACTTCAGTTCATCTCACTATCTACACACGTCACTTTCGATCTCAACACGAACGTACGTACTTGCTCTGATTTATTTGTTGCTATATATAATTCGCAAAAAAGAGATTTATTTGTTTCCAAATTTGAGCCAGTTTGAAACTTTGAATTCATGGAGGGAAGCACGTGTGACTGTGATGTGAGTGAACCATGTACTACACGTACTACATACACCGGATCGAGCCATGCATTAGCACTAGCTTATTCTGTTTTTTTTACTACTAAATTAAATAAGCATGTCCCTTTCTCCACCTGTTGTTAATTCTAGCAAGTGTAGACTATGTTATGTTATTATTAGACCTGTCCTTTTCTCATGTTGTTAATTCTGGGACTTTTTGTTGTGCGGTTATGGATTGATAAGCCCCTTTCTTTTTTGTTTCATTTGGTGTGGATGGATGGATGCAGCTCCCTCAATGTGAAGGCTTTCACCAAAATATTGAAGAAATTCGTCAAGGTGCGTGCTGCGCTCTGCTCAACTAGCTAGCTAGGCATCATCATGTATGCCATATATATATGTGTGTTCTTTTGAAATGGATGGAGTACAAGAGAGAGCAAACTCCACAATAGGCGGAATAAAGCGAGCTGGTACACTACTAAACACATGTACTACAGGAATATAGGTCCTCACTGATAGATGCATCCCCTATTAAAAGGGAAAAATAGTTTTGTAAACATAAAACATTTTGTGACAACTTAGATAGTCAGATATTTATTTTAGTAGCATCTCATGATCTGTACCAAGAATTCAGACACCACACGCTGTGTTGTGTGTATTTCAGTTTTGCTACCCACAACCACAAATAAATGATGAGAAATTCATTCTCTGCATTTCAGGTGTCGGAGCAGCAGCAGAAAACTGACCTGTTTTCAGAGAAGGTGAAGAGGTCGCCGTTCAGCAGCTCTGACAAGGTACCTTCCAATCCATCCTACTGCTCTCTGACGAGCATATATGCTACACTTATCTGAAGAAGGAATTTGTTTTGCCCTGGTGTGGTCGAGCAGGTGCTTCAGCTGGCAGACGAAGTGGAGTCCATCTTCTTGAGGCATTTCGCGGGCAACGACAGGAAGGTGGCCATGAAGTACCTCAAGCCGCAGCAGCCCAGGAACACCCATATGATCACCTTCCTCGTAGGCGAGTCACCGCCCTAGCTTATAAGACTGAGTTGACAGATACTATAAGGGATTGCATTTTCTCAATCCAGTGGAATTGCTCTTACCGTTGTTTTTTCGTTGTGTGTGGTTTCAGGACTGTTCACAGGCACATTTGTGTCCTTATTCATCATATATTCGGTTCTAGCCCATGTCGCCGGCATTTTCTCTTCTAGTGGAAACACAGCCTACATGGAGATTGTTTACCATGTCTTTAGGTAGGATCTGAATCCAACTCTTCAGCATTTAGAATGTAATGGTGTATACAATTTTACCTCCTTGCTGACGGCATTTGCTTCTGCAGCATGTTTGCGCTCATCAGCCTGCACGTCTTCCTGTACGGGTGCAACCTCTTCATGTGGAAGAGCACCAGGATCAACCACAACTTCATATTCGATTTCTCCTCCAGCACCGCCCTGACGCACCGGGACGCCTTCCTCATGTCGGCATCCATCATGTGCACCGTCGTCGCAGCGCTGGTCATCAACCTGTTCCTCAGGAACGCCGGGGCAACCTACGCCAACGCATTGCCCGGGGCACTTCTGCTTGTAAGAAACACAGGACATTTGGAGAATCTGTTTTGCTTTGCAACACACACAAGTTGTACTGATTTCAGTCCTCCACACCACCTTCTGCCTCTGTTTCAGCTGTCAGCAGGGGTTCTGTTCTGCCCATTCAACATCTTCTACCGCTCGACGCGCTACTGTTTCATGCGCGTCATGCGCAACATCGTACTCTCGCCATTCTACAAGGTAAGGGCCTCGGAATTTAGAGGACCACTGTCTGTCTGTCTGTTGGAAACATCTATCTGATCTACCAGGATGACTTGTAATGCAGGTTCTGATGGCAGATTTCTTCATGGCTGACCAGCTAACCAGCCAGGTAAACTGCTCAGCCATTTACGAGAGCATTACAGTGCAGGTTTCTCATGAGTTCAAGTGTCTTGTTTTTCCAGATCCCACTGTTAAGACACCTCGAGTTCACGGGGTGCTACTTCATGGCTGGAACTTTTAGAACTCACGCGTATGGAAGCTGTACCAGCAGCTCTCTATACAAAAACCTGGCATATGTGCTTTCCTTCCTGCCATACTACTGGAGAGCAATGCAGGTATGCATTGAATCTAGTGGTGTACTAACATTTTAGCAATGTGATCAGAGTAATTCAAACTAAATGGTCTACTGCTACATGTTAGTGTTTGAGAAGGTACCTGGAAGAAGGTCATGATATCAACCAACTTGCTAATGCGGGCAAGTACGTATCAGCAATGGTAGCGGCTGCTGTTAGGTTCAAGTATGCTGCGACACCGACACCATTCTGGATGTGGATGGTCATAATATCATCTACAGGAGCCACCATTTACCAGCTCTACTGGGATTTTGTCATGGACTGGGGATTCTTAAACCCCAAATCCAAGAACTTTTGGCTCCGAGATCAACTCATCCTGAAGAACAAGTCAATCTATTATGCTTCCATGGTACTACACCTTGTTCACCTATTTTTTTTCAATACTACTAAACTGATTTAGGGAATTCCAAGTTCAGTAGTGCTAACACCTTTACAACACAGATGCTCAACCTTGTGCTGCGCCTAGCCTGGGCCCAGAGTGTAATGAAACTCCATCTTGGTATGGTGGAGTCGCGCTTGCTGGATTTCTCACTCGCTTCACTGGAAATTATCCGACGAGGGCATTGGAATTTCTACAGGTAATTGGGTGGGTGGGAAAATTAGTAGAGAGCTGCAAACATTAGTTTCAGTTTAGATGTTTAGCTACAACCTGATATATATTGATCGTACTGCAGGCTGGAGCATGAACACTTAAACAACGCTGGAAAGTTTAGAGCGGTGAAGACTGTCCCATTACCATTCCGTGAACTTGAAACTGATTGATAAACACAAAGATAAGAACTTGCCAGCATGTTCCCAGTATGAAAGGAATTCGGGGGGCGGAAGAGTTCCAGGAATGGATACACCGTCTCTGCTAGTGCTTGCGCAAGAAGTGGTAATAAAAGAATCACAGAGCATATAACTGCACAAGACCAAGACGTTGCAGATTTTAAGATGGAATAAGCTCAGATGATGCAATGTAGTTGAGGCGCCAGGGTACATCATGAGGCGTTCTGGTCAGGAAAGATGATGTGGATTTACTAATTGGTCGGTTGAGAATTGTTCCATGTTAATCGACTAACAAGATCTTAATTGTGTCAATCATTAAGTAATGAATGTATCTGGGAAATGATGACTGATAAATATTGCATGAAAACATATGGACGTCAAGCCGAATTTGAACCCCTTGTTAACCAAAAAAAAAAGGATCCGAACCATGTTTCCATAAATAGTGTTTCAATCGAGAGCTGAGAAAGAACGTAAAAACATGCAAGGCACAAGATTAAAAAAGGTACAGGAGAGTGAAAATAATTTATAATTGCTGGGGTAAAAACTACAAGATAGTATCTGCCAGTACAGTGACAGCAAGATGCTTGACACGGCAGATGACACCACATGTGAAGCACAAATAAAGTACATATATTACATGCACACATTGCACACAAATAAGCATTAAATAGCCTACAAGTACCTCCAATGTGCTGGGCGATCTCTAGAGACGAGAAGAACCCTTGATGATGAGTAATCAAATGTAGGACAGTACAAATCATCAGGGCCAATAGCTTCTCTCACTCCAATGGTGTTTCCACGGTCAAAGCTGTAGGTTGGCTGCATGTCTTCCTTAAATGTGTCAAAGGCAAACAGCCCCATACCACATGCAGCCAAGACAAGACTCGAGTCGCCCCATACTTGGGTTATCGCAGAGTGATGGCCATGAACGTTGAATTCTGGCAACTCATAGGTGGCCACAAGTTTCCCCTTTCTCAACGAGTATTGCTGAACTCGTGATCTCAAGCCTCCTTTTATTTGCAGCCTTCCTTCTGTGCTACCAATAAATACTGAGTCTCCACGTGAGAAGATTGAATTTGCTGTGCCGCCATGTCTTGCTATTTTAAGCCCAATGCCAGCAGGTACACGAAAATCAAATACATTAACACTTTCCTGTGTGCTGAAAACACCATCGTTTCCTTCCACCTCAGATGAACTAACCCTGCAAAAAAACACAAGCACATGTTAAATGATTTGATCAGGGCAGATGTCACAGAATATATTTTTGTACATCTCTTTCAGATAATCAGATATGTCATCAATAACATGACAAGATATTTGCTGCTATTGATACTAAAAAGAAGAACAATTTCAAGTTTCAATACCAATTAGCACTTGATAAGGTCTTTAATACACCTAATACATAGTGCATTTGATGTAATGTAAGGTTTACTGATTTACCTTTGACGCACTCCGCCGCCCACCTCAGCATCAGTGTTATTCACATGAAGGCAGTACACTTTCTTACCAGAAGCAACAGACAACAAGGGTTGTGGGTTAAGTGAATTCACATCCCACAACCCTATTGATTCACTCCCAGCAATTACTACTTTTCCCCTGCTACGCCATTGTAGTGGGCTGGAGTATTCCATTCCCATTACAGGATTGCTAACTTCCCATTTCATCACAACATCGCCATCACGTATGTCATAAGCTGTGACCATCTTTTGCTTGCTAGCAGTAGAAAGCAGCAGAGATCCACACGGTTTATACCACCATTGCTGCCTTTCTGCATTTGACAGCGCAGAGCTGGATCTTGATGAACCTACATTAGAGAGAGCACCAAGAATAGCCCGGGATGTTGGAGCAAAAGCTTGAGAAGCTTCCTCCTCAACATGAAATGATTTTACTTCTCTGGTATAGTAATCCCAGCTGCAAAAACCAGGCTCCAATGCATTCCCAGCTGATGCAGCAACAACATATCTACCAGAACATCCATCTACACCTGGGGCACGAATCAACCAGCAATCGCCCCACATATTATTTGATACCATGCTGGGAGGCTTGTACTCAGATTTGAACTGCATCAGTTCAGTTAAAAGCAGTGAGCACTAAGGGTATCTAATTAAATGTCAACCAAAAATGAAAACGGAGCAAATGTAGCTAGAAAATAACCAAATACCTCATGGTTTGCAATGTCATAATAGGAGCATGTGCCATCTCCATGAGCAAGAAGAACAGCTTCCCCCTCTGAAACAAACCATCCACCAGTTGAAGACTTGTTTCCTATACCCGATAACTGACTATTGCATGACTCCTCAGTTTCTTCCTGTAACATCATGGAGGACTTGTTTTCCTGATCATCGAATTCTTCTAGATCCTCAGTAGCAAGCAATTCAATTTCATCCTTACGATTGGGACCAACTGGGTTCTTTGAGCTGCCTTGGCTTGATGTCTTGCTGGTAGAATCTGCTACTTCACATATCTTATTCTTTTCCAATTTCTTCGCTCGACGATCCTTGAAGAAATCATTTTCTTCACCATCTAAAGAAGCAAGAAACTCCATGGCTATACTGTTCTCATCATCTTCAGGGTTAGATGCAGCAGGTCTTGTTTTTCCATTACAACCTTTCTTCATATCCACATATGACTCCTGTTGAGTAGAAGTTGAAGATATGCGACCCCTCAGCAATTTGTGGTGTGGAAAGAACCTTGCCTCCAGCTCATCAGCATTCAAGGCTTTTCCAGCTTGCTTCAGGTCACCTGGGTTTGTAATGGTACATTTTTCAGCTGTTTCGGGGTGAGAGCTCTCACATTCACTGCTATCTGCAGTACCCAGCTGTACCTTATTATCATCCTTGACATGAGAAATTGCCTTCTCAATGGCATTGATTTCCTTTTGGATATTTGACAAGATCTGCTTTGGCTCGTCCGGGTTGTTCTCATCGAGCATTTCTTTGGTTTTCTTGATATCGGTAGCAATCTTCTGAACTCTCCCTTCCAGCGCAGCTAGTTTCTCATGAAGTTTGCTTGGGTACCTGTTCATAGCAGACATGGGTTTTGCTGACCCTCCTTCCCCACATGCAGCCACTTTCTCAAAAACTCTTATCCTGTCTGCCAATTTTCCCTTTTCTTCCTGCTTCCTGCCCTCTTCATTATTCTTTTGCTGTTTCCTTATTGGATCGGGGACATCATTTGAATCCACCACATGGACAGTGAAAACAGGGATGACAGCAGTGTTGTCTATCTCATCATCCTTCTGGGTGGCACAACATTCCACATATTTGGAAGAAGCTTCTCCTGGATCAGTTTTTTTGGTATGCATCTCCTTCACCAATTTATTGGGCACCCCTGTCTTCATATTGATTTCTTCACCTGCCTTTGCCTTCGAATCAGAGCCCTCTCTTCGCCCACCAACATCTTCGCAATGTTTCTTCATAGTACTCACGAATGCATCTGTCTTCCCTTTGACGTCATCGCATTGCTTCGACAAATTCACACCAAAGCTCTCTCTTTTCCAACCGATCTGCTTGGCCTTTGCATCAAAGCTCTCCCTTTTCCTGCCAATCTCATCAGTCTGCTTCGCCTTAGCATCAAGGTCATCTCTTCTCCTGCTGATCTCATCCGACATCTTGGCCTTCGCATCAAACCTCTCCCTTCTGCCGGCGCCATCAACACCAGCGCCAGCACTCCCTCTCCTAGCCTCGGAGACCCTAGATCCAACACCACTAACCGACCTCCTCCCTTTCTCTACAGAAGAAGCCCTGATCCCACCACTGACGCTCCGCCGCAAGCCTGCATCAACCACGGGATCCTTACCGATGGAAGGCCTCCCCGGCAGCACGGGAGCCCTGAGGGTGGAGACGAGCTTGGAGGACTCCACCGAGCTTTGGATCCTGCTGGCCCGCGGGAGCGACGACGTGGACCACCGCACGGCGGAGGTGGGCTTCGACGGCTTGGACGCGGTGTTCTCCTTCCCTGCGGCGGCGGCGGTAGTTGTCCGCCGGGCGGATGACGAGATGGAGAAGGGCTTGGGGGTGAGCGGGCGGGTTGCCTCGGCCGTGGCCCTGCTGCCGCCGCCGCGATCCTTGAGGCGGGAGGACATAGCGGGAGGTGATGCAGGGCTAGGGTTTGGGGGATCCGGGGGAGATGGGACAAGAGGAAAGGTCACTCTGATTTCGATTTGGAAATGGTTGATTGATTTGAGATTTAGGGGAAGGGGTGTTTCAAATTTCGAAATCGTTTGAGCGGGAGGCTTTCAGATGGGCCCGTGGTGCCGGGCCCACCTGCAGTTCTCGAGATAGCCCCACATGAACCAGCGATCACTTCTTTTTGTGAGAAGACACAGGAGAATACGGAGTATATATGAGACTCATTTTGCATTACCAAGTTCTAATTGGTCTACGAGTAAACTATTTGTCTGTAATAAAAGTTATGGCTTATTCATCTGCAGCAGCTGATAAACGATTGATGTTGCTTTACTACAAGAGGAAAATAATTTATCATGGCTGATATATTTAAGTGAACAGGACGCTAACATTCTTTAGAGCCTGTTGGGATTCATTAGCACTAACAATTAGGTTCTAAAATTAGTAACAGTAGATTTAAATATACCTACCAATTTCTTTTTGAGATTACACAGTACAATGCAGACACTCAACGCATACGCACATTCGCCCCTATGAACACACGCACGCAAACCCTACCTCTATGAGCACCTTCGAAGGACTGAGCCAGCAAATCTTGAAGTTGACGAAGTCACCACATGCGCCTCGCTGTCGACGGGAACGACGCCTACCACTTAATACATAGCGCCCCGTTGACTATTAGTTTAATAGCAGGTCTGGAGTTGTTAAGGGCAAGTACATTGGTGTTGTCTCATAGACCGTCTCGTATAATGTCACGTAATTTAAGACGACTTAATATACCACATATATAATGGTTGATTTTTTAAGTTAACTCATAGTAACTCATGATTCCTTAATTTATGCATGGAATAAAAATAAATTTGTGAGGTGTATGACAACAACAACTCATACAATGGTGTAATAGTTGTCTCATAGTCCTAAATCTTAGCTCATGACTTCATGAGGTGGTTGTTTCGCGAAACAACGACATTTTTCTCTCTCACATTTCTCTTTCCTCCACCTAAGCAAAAATTCTACGTTGTATTACATAAGACGATGTATGAGACCGCTGAAGTGTAGCAATGTACCTGCCCTAATAGATGCGAATAGTTTATTTGCATCCTCAAATGTCCAACTATCTATTAGCAAGTGGATCCAAACAACCACGTACTAAAAATTAGCTAGCTAAAACTTGACAGCTAAAAAATGAACAAAAGAAATTAGTGCATTGTTGTTTTTGCGCAAGGAATGAATAAGGGCATGTGTAGATCGACTAATAGTCTATTATTGATAGTTATACCCAAGATTGGTAAATGGTGATCTAAACAGGTCCGCTAATAGGCATACTGGCTATTAGCTAACAGTTGCTACCTATCTAGTTTGAAAAAAAAGGTATATGGATGAAGAGAAGTTCGAAGAACCAACATCAGCATTTTCAGGGAGTCAAGCATCCCTACGTGTTTCTTAGTGATATAAAAATTATCTGCGTGGGATAGAGGCACGTTATGCGTTAATCGCACATCTCTACAACTAAAACATACGGATGGTAATCGTCCACAGCCGTGGAAAACTCGCTCGCACGCCCGCCCGGCGCTTCGCACGTCCGCCCGCGTGTGCTCGACTCGCCTTCGAAAATCCCCTCCCCTCGCGTCCAGATCCCGCGAGCAATCGGGCGTCTCCATCTCTGCACTCTCGACGCCGCCTCTCCCTCTCCCTCTCCCTCTCCCTCTCCCTCACTCGGCGCCCACGCCCGCCGCCGGAACCGCCGCTCCATCACCCGCCGCCGGTGCAAATCCCTCGCGCCGCAGATCTCTTGCACCCGTCCTTGCGCGGCTCCGCGTGCACGCCACCATCGGCGTCGCCAGCTCCGCAGTGCTTACCGCGACCGGCCTCCCAGGGCAGCAGGACAGCCCCGACAAACCCGTCGTCCGCCGGCGCCGTGCCGTCTCTGGGACACGCCGCACGAGCCCTTCAGCGTGGCAACGAAGGTCACCGGCTCCGTCATCCTAGCTGTCGAGCGGTTGGTAAGTCCGATCTATATACTAAAATTAAATGGCAAAATACCCACGCTCGCGGAGGTGGTTCTGGATGCGGTACAGAAGACAGAGAGTTCCCGTTCGATTGCGTGTGTGCCGAGTGCCATGGATTGGGTGACTACGAGTTACGTCCTCTGGACTCAAGTGAGTAAAACCATTATACGCTTTTCCCTCCCTTCCATCTCAATCTCGTCTCTTGAATCTATCTTCTGTGGAACGACAGCGACTTCGTGAGGGGAAAGGGATGTGCCCCTGATAAATGTTCAATTAAAAGCCCCGCATTTAGAGCCAGTTTGGTTTATTCTCAATCTCATTCAGACTTCCTCACGTGTAGTGTAGAAGACAAAGATTGATGTGCCAAAAAGAGACTGGAGCAGCAGTACGTACATGTTTTGCTTTATCAGATTTTTTTATACTAATCCATGATCCACATTCAAGTTGTGATTAGATGATTTGACCACTGGTAATGCACGGATTTGATGTCTTTGTTTTATGCGATTAACATTACATCGGCACATGGTCCAGCGATCAGTTCTGATGTTCTCAAAGGAAAGAACCATGGTAGGTGTTTGTTGAAATTCTCCAGAGAAATGTGCTTACAGTTTTTTAACCTGTGATTCATTCCATTATGTTCGATGGAATGAGAGCTGGCTGACTTCAGCGTACCTTGGCCAGTCGGGCCTCAGGCCTCGATGACCTTTGCCGGAAGGTAAGGATTCTTTTGTTTTCCCCTCTTTTCTTTTGAGTATGAAGCCATGAACTCTTGTTAGCAACTCAGAAATGGGGAATATGCGCGACTAATTTAGCAATTTGGAGCTCATCATGGCGCAATCAAAAGCAAGCACTTAGAATCAGCCTTTGTTCTCCCTCACCTTCGTCTTGGTAAGCAAAAGCCAAAACTGAGTGATTTTGCTTATTGGACATATCAATATATGCTGTGACGTAGCAGTTGACAACTAATTTTATCTTGCATTATAACTCTAAGCTAATGCAACTGTTTGTGCTCTTCCGTGTTTGTTCTTATGTTAAATATGATAAATGCTATATTATTTGCTTGTGCAATAGATAATCTGACCATTTCAGCTTTATTATTAGTAGTAAGCCTAATAATAAAGTCAAATACCTTAAATTCGTTCCAAAATTAGTAGCTTTGATGGCCTTTCTATTTGATTATGTTCAATAAGTTTCATGAGCTGAAACACATGTATCCTCATGTTTAAAAAAAAATTGATGTACTTTTGAATGGCTTGTACAGAAGTTAGATTCATTTGCAGTTGCATTGGATGGCCGATAGCATTGTAATGGTGGTGGGTATGTCATTGTGACAACCTGAGCCACTGGGATCACTGGAGACTGGAGAGGGCAGAGCTCCAGTATGATAGATGAAGGATTCACGGTGTGGATAGAGCGCAAATAAGCTAAGGAAATTTTCTTTTGCTGTTGGACATTGTGGACATGTAGAAAAAAAATGATACCACTCTATCCGAGTTCTAGACTCAAAACATTGTCTATTATTTTGGTTCACTATTGGATGATCAGGAAGGTGATGTTGTCATTTGAAATGTTGGGGAAATGTTTCATGCCCACAAGGTGGTTTGGTTGCTCGGTCTCATGTAATAAAATCTTAATTTTTTTTAGAGTTGTGAAATCTCAAGTATGGTTGCTAGCAGTATCTTTGATGTTCTTTCTTAAAAAAGTATGGAGACTGGTCTACAAAAAATCACATATATGATTTATTTGGTCAAAATTCTGCATCTAACCAAAAAATATTCCTCAGTAATGATGGTTTGCTGCTTCATTTAGCAGTTTGTATTGCTATTATTGTGACTGAATTTTGGTCCTTATGTGTAGAGAAAAAGTGACAATTTTTATGCTAAGCATGGTCATTAGCTAGACATGGCACCACTTAGTGATTTTATTTCAAAGACTGCAACAGAGTCTTTACTTCTACAGTTCATCAATTTATTTACTTAGAAATATGATGATACATGTCTCAGGTCATTAAACTTATTGATCAGATTCAAATAGAAATGTCATCAAACATTCTAAATATTAGAGTGGATTCAAGATATTTGATTTTTATTAGGTTTTATTTACTACATTTTTTTTGAAATAGTCTCATTATTTATTGCACAAGCAAAGGAAAGTCTTAGTATGATAATCTTTTAGAATAAGTGTTTTATTTTGAATTTTGTATGTTCATAACCAACCCCAAGATGTCATGGTTCTATACACCAAAATAAATGCCGACACTCTAGCTTCAGCATCATCAAATTCCGATGTGGCAATGCGTGTTGATCTGTCCCAGTGGACGGAGCGTCGGTCTGCATGCCTGTCGATCTCGAATGTGGTCTGTCACTCATCCCGTGTTGAGGTGTGCTAAGGTGGTGGTGCAGTCATGTTGCACAGAAGGAGGGCACAAGTAGTTTGGAGGGCCGACGGGATTTATAGCGATGCACAAAGGGGTTTGGATAAAAGACAACCCATATAATCTTCATGAAAACTTATGGAATATTAATGTTCCAAGCATCACGATTGTAGTATCATTTTTAAATGACAATATAACACACTCTTATTTGTTATCACGGTATTGTGTATTCCCGTTGCCACGCACGGTATTGTGTATTCCCGTTGCCACGCACGGGCATTTACACAATAAATATATGGAAAAAGGCATGTTGCAGTAAAAGAAATTCAAAATCTGAAGGCAAACTGCTTTCGTGCCCATCATCATCAACCAATCAGTGGTTTATCAAGCACCATCTACCTTTGACAGTTGACCAGTAGAGGGCTCAAAACCGTTGACAGTTCGAAGAACCATCTACCTTTGTCTCCACATCGCTAAGCAGTTGATTGACCCTAACTGCCCACTAAAGGCTAGCGATACAGTTAGGTACAGTGCCACTGGCACAGTGAGGACCAGTACATTGCCTTGGAAACAAAGCATGTGAAAATAACAAAATACACTGCTGTTACACATCAGCAGAGGCTCGGGCAGAAGACTATACAGAGGGATTGGAAGCAGCAAACAGCACCAAAAGGAGTGTGAACAAACAAGCATGTGCATTGAGCTTCCTCTTTGCGAGAAAATCGCTACATATTCGTAATCTTCCATACAAGTGGGGGAGGGGAAAACTACAGTCCCCTGAAACACATTTTTTCAACAACAACATGGCCGTATCATCATCTGTCAAACATACATCCAGCAAGATGAAAAACGGAGGGGGACAAAAATAGCGCTGACTGAATTACAGATTAGTGGGGTATAAGCCATCTGTACGTTCTCAAGGAGATTCGACTCCGATCCATTGCCACGCCACGGGCTCCAGGCACATCATCAATCTGCCTCGGGCGTGCAGCTGCCATCAACAACTAACAACTTAAGAATGCAAAGACAACTTACTATGCTGGTGAAAACGTGGTTTACTCCTCGAAGCCATCCATCATGGGGTGGTGGCCTCCTTCCGAGGTGTTCTTCGAGGACTGTTTTCGAGTTGTGCCCCGCCTGCTTTTGGCTTTCTTTGCCTTCATCCTCCGCTTCTTCTCAGTGGCATCAACCCACGTGTAGTCCGACGGTATGTGGAACGGATCGACCTCATCTTTCCAGTTCCGGCTATCACCACTGTCACTGGACTGTGTACCTCGGCCACCCTTTACCCATGAATACCATGAGCCTGATCCTTCTGGTTCTTTGGATTTTGCATCCTGAAACTGTGTCGGGCTTGAAGGTGGGGTGGCAAACTCGTCTACAGGCTGTAGTTCTTCGAACTTTGTGAATGTCACGATGACTCTTATCGTTGGAACAATAGGGATGGCAATCTGAAATAAGAAGCTACAATAAGTCAGAGGTCATTATGCAAAAATAGACATTAATGTGTCGCGTGATTTTATCATCCACGCCAATTTTCTTGAGGTGACCAGAAGAAAACACCAAGAGTGCCTTTAAGCCAAAACACACACGCACATCTTCCCCATGAAAAGTGACAGATTTTGAAAGAAATATACATGGCAGGAATGGGTGCTCCTACAAGGCAAGCCATACTAACACTTAAACCTAAAAGAACACCAACACCTATGGTTCTTTTCCACTAATCCATGCTCACTTCAACCAACCATAAATCATTACAACTCACCCTGACACATGTCTCAATTAAATATCGTACATCCGAATATATAAAAATACATTGATTGGCAAATTAGAAATAAAACTTGGCGTCACATCAAAATGCAAAAGAAACAGCAAGAGTTGCACAAAAAATTCACAATTTCACCAAAATAGACTAGGAATAAATATCAGCACTCATAGTTGCCCTAAATTAATAAACATTTTTCAAGAAAGAGTGGGTAGGAAATGTTGTAGGACACATCATCAACTAACTTCAGAGTGCAATGGTCAGTAGGAGCAGCGGGCCATTAGTTTTCTGGTGGTTTGAAGTAGGACCAACTAATCAAGACTTGAATGGAGAAAGAGACAAAGTGGGTGAGTGATAGGGTGGTTCAAGAAAGTTTTGAAAAATGAAAACCCCAACAGGAAACACGTATCTTGTTGGCAGCTTCTGAAATCTGCAAGATTATTGACGTGGATGGTGGGAGCAACCACCTGCTAGCCACAATTTAAGGATTTAAAGTTGATTAACAAAAATAGCAATGATGTGACAACCAGATGAAAAAGGAAAATATAGTTCACACTAGAATCTATGAGTCAATGTTGTACCATATACATCCGAAATGGCATACAATTAAAGATTTAAAGTGGATAAGTTGTAAAGATGCCCACAATGGAAAAACCATTAGATGTGGGTATGGCATGTGGGCCCTGAAGCCATGTGTCAAAGAGACACTGGTGGCTTTTTTCCAAGTTTGTTGAACTCTGCAATGGTACTTTCCAAATTTGCCTTTTATCATGTCCATTTTAACACATACATATTGTCAATTTCCACTTATTACAGAAGGGATCATGGCCAACAGTATTAGTAGCTTAAAAGCAAAGTTTTGCTTCTCAACTATCTATGGATCCTATGCGACCAAAGAACATATGGTAAAGTGACATTATATTTTCTTATGACTGTGTCCATGTTAGTGAACAGGTGGGCACCACATCTTATGATTGTGTCCATGTTAGTGCAAATTATTGATTACCAGGAAGACAGCACATAAGATGCACCAGTTCTATAACATGAAGTATGTTTCCTTAAAGTTTAAACAAACACAGTGTTTCTTATAAAAAAAATAGTCCCACGAAAAAGAAAACATGACTAACCAAACATCAATGTAGGAATTGAGGAAGGAAGTGTTCGCAGTAGAGATCCAAACAACACGATGGGCAAGATATTAACCAAAGTCAATAAGGATAAGAGCACACGCAACTGATGCAACCAACAATGGTATCTCAAGCAACACACATGCAGTAATATACTAACTTGCTACCCTTACAGGAAGCAAATAAGTGTTATATATGTGGTAACAAACTTGATTCAGATTTGACAGAATATCTTGAGTAGCAAAGAAACATAGTTGTCCGTCAAGATGATTGAGAACATTATAATTGGTATGCAATTTTATTGGAATAAATGGCAAGACGTGATCTGCTGGAAGCACGGGTAATGTAATCAAGGTGCCAGATAGTGTACCTTGACTGGAAATGTGCCTGTAGGAAGTTTGGTTGTCAAGAGTTCCCTAAGCCTCCTGATAGCCTTCACTTTGTTTGCCAGGACATCAAGCAGAGGGATGAGTTCATCTGTCTTCAGAGGGAAATCCGGTGTCAGCCACAACACTGGTCTTAACCCCTTCTTGTACTCGCTTTCATGTTTTAGAGACTCAGCAGATGAAGCACCCTTCTTCTTCTTCCCGCTGCCCTTCTCCTTTTGCTTCCCTGGGTCACTTGTTTCCTCCTTACTCCCCGCCTTTGATGGCCTGTCATCGCCCTTGGCACCTTTCTTGCCGCCCCAACCGAACCATCCCTTCTTATCTTTGGACACGCCATTAGCATCCATATGATCGGCACCGGCGTCACCTTCATCGCCCCTTTCCTCAGATTCCTCTTCGTTGTTCCCCATCCTAAGAGCAGAATCAAGTTGCTTCCTCTCCTCGGCTGTCAACACCTCGTCTAACTCAGCATCAAGCTCAGCGCCCCTCCCGTTCTTCTCCTCCCCGTCCATGGCAAACAGCTCCTCGTCCGTCATCGCTCCGGGCACGCGCCTGGACTTGACGGTGACGAGGACATTGAGCATGTCATACACCTTGGCTTTCCAGTGCCCGACGGCTTCCGTCCTCTCTTGGCGGCGCCAGTTCAAGTGCGGCACGAGGTCCGCCTGCGTGACATCGATCCCCGGACGGTACATGTTGGTCTTGGACATTAGCGCCACCTCATGCACCACCTCGGACTCAGTGGGCTGCACGCCGGCCCCCTCCAACGCATCCATGATCTCCTTATCCTTATGTGACAGCACTACGAGCGAGCCCGGGTGCAGCTCCTTGCCCCCAGCGTCCTCAGCCCTGGCGCCATCCCCAAGGAAGAGGAACGTCTGGTCGGAGCGCTGGATGCGGAAGCCATCGAAGCCCGCGAGCGTCATGTCGGCCCGAAGCGCGGCGCCGCGCTTCCAAATGCGGTAGGTGTCGGAGGGCGCGATGCGGCCGATGAAAGGGATGACGGAGGACTCAAAGTGGAAGGAGATCTCCATGTAGAAGTCGCGGATACGGGAGATGGAGGCGAGGATGCGCGGGAGGCGGCGGCACCACTTGGCCCAGGCGAGCGGCTGGTAGTGGCGCGCGATGATGGTAGCGATAGCCTCCTCGCGTGTGCAGACGGCCTCCTGGAGCGCGGACCAACCGTCAGCGTTCTGCAGCGACCAGTCGGCGCCCGCAGACATGAGGACGTCGGCGGCGACGGGGTCGCGGAGCCGCACCGCGAGGTGGAGCGGGGTCTCCCTCCGCGGCACGTCGCGGCGGTCGATCACGGCGGACACGGCGTCCGCCACGGCTTCCCCGGCGATGGACTCCTCCTCGGTACCCACCTCCCCGGCGCGAGGTAGGCGCGGGAGCGCCGCGACTAGACGCCGTAGCGCCGCGTGGTCGCGCCGTAGGACGGCTAGGTGCGCCGGGCTGTGCGCGTACTTGGACACGTCGTCCATGGCGCCGGCCGCGGGGGAGGGGGGGCGTGGGCGAGGGCGGGGAGCGGGCGTGGCTAGCTAGGTCAGGCGGATCTGGGGAGGGACGGGCATGGGGGCTGCGAGCGTGGCCAGATCTGGCGCGGTGGGCGTGGGGTCCGGGTCGCGGCACCGCGCTGCTCCGGCGCCGGCGCCCGGCGTGGTGTGGTGCGGGTGAGCGGTGGGAGGGGAGGCGCGCGGTGGCCGGAGGCGGAGGGGGAGGTGAGAAGTGGTCCTATTCTGGGGTCTCGACTCTCGAGCCGCAGTTATTTTCCCCCCTTTCCCTCTGTCTGTGTGTCTCTCTCGCGCGCGCGCTGGCTCGGACGCCCACCCGGTCGGGACGAAGACGAGACGAGACGAGAGGAGAGGAGGCCACCACCGCCACCGCCACACCCACAGGCAGGCAGGCAGGCGGGCTAGCGTGGAATGGGTCTCCTCGGCGTCGTCTCTCCTGGCGCTGTGGAAAGTGTTTCTACTGTGCTGTTCCCCTCGTCCCGCCGTGCCATGAATTCCGTTGATGCATGCAAATGATCGGCATCCCCTTGCTTGTACAGCTGCTAAGCAAGGTTTTCATGATGAGTGATTCTCAGTCACTCTTGAGTCTTGACAGATTGGATGCATGATGCTCTATGGTGCATGCCAATTTCAGTCTCTCTCTACATATATGCCGATGGACAGAGATTATATATCCCTCAACTGTGGCATTACCGCATTACTTACTTTTTCACGCTGCATGGACAGGACAGACATGCATGCCTGGACGTGTAGTAGAGAAGTACTGTAGAGATGATACCAAGACCGATCGAGCAGAACAAGACCGATCGAGCAGAATTTATTTGGTCCGGCAAGTTGTTTCATAAACTAGAGCACGTCCCCGTCGCCGGTGGTGCCCCGGCGCATCGGATGTTTTCAGTAGCATCAGGGACGATCAAAATGCCGTCGGCTTGTTTACTCACTCCTCTCCTCTCTCTTTCTTTTTGAAATGCTGCTATAATATATGAATGGTGTGACAGCAAATGTTGGTAATAAAGCATATATATACTCTTATCCACTAGCCCACTTTTTGATTCTTCTCCATGACCTGCTGTCACTCCTCCACCCCCGGCCACCACTCGTGCAATTGTAGTGTAAATACATGAATAAAATAAAGACAGAGAAAGAGATCATATCTCCTCATCGATGAATCCAACAAATGCTCATTCCTCAACATTTCAGATACGACTTTCCCCGACAAGAATAAAGGTATATTGATTTCGGATAGCTAGAAAAACTAAAGTACTAATTAATAAATAGCTAGCTAGTTAGTATTAATTAAGGCTATGTTTAGATTCATTATTATCTGATAATAGTTCATTATCTGATTTGGTCCAACTATCAGTGGCATAGTTTGTTATCTAAAACTCAAGCTAACAATTAGCTACTCTATTGTCCTAGTTTGGATTCAAGAGAGCTCGTTATTAACAGAAGATAACAATTATATATATTCGTTTGATCGTTTTGATGGCTGATAAGCCGGTTGATGTTGGTTTTAACTGTTGTTTTAGTGAGTGATAAGTCGGCTTATAAACCAAGCGAACAGGGCGCAAAACAGAGCTAGCCTAATGCTAATAGTTACACTTAAATCTTTTTTTAAGAAAAAAACAATATAGCGACTCAAGAAAATCCTGTCATTTATAATCAAGTTGACACCACTGATTGATCTCGACGATATTTTCGGCTAGATTTATTTGCCATCTTTGACACGCATCTTCAACAAGAAAAAACCTAACCCACCCATCTTTTGTTGTCCACACACATGCATCAAGCGAAAAATATATACAGCTAGAGAAATGTATCCACGACTATAGACAACATGCCTGTCGCTGTTACTAGCAATACACATAATCAAGCTGCACCAAATCACGCGCACAGCCAGCGTTGAAAGTCGCCGGTTGTTCGGCGATCCGGCGGACAAATCCCCCCTCACACTGACTGCACCCCGCCCGAACCAAACCCGGCGCCATCGAGCGGCCGGTCAACAAGTCACAGGTCTCCGTCGCCGGACGAGCTGGTCGTGGTCGAGCGGGCAAACAACGCCGGCAGCGGCAGCCGGCAGGAGGAAGATAGACTCGTGTTGGGTTGGTGCCTGCCAGACTCGCCAACAGCACAGTGCCCGCAAGCCACTCGGCAGAGATTGGATGGTTCTGTGTTCTGTCCCTGCTGCAAAAGAGGACTGGAGCAGAGGGCAGGGCAAGCACAGCTGGAGGGAAATGGCGCCATTAGCTCGGCTCTTACTGCTCATGTGCCCCCTTAAGTGCGTCCACGTCAGGCGCACAGTGTCCAGGGGGTCGGTGAAATTGGCCCATTCTCCTGCATGTAATGGGGATTGGGGACCATGATAGTTCCTCTTTTTTTTTTTGCCACGTTGGTGAAAAGTCCTGAGAAAGGGATGATGCTGTCTCTGCGTTCTCACTGTCGGTAAAAAAAAAAAACAAAAAAAAAAAAAAAAAAAACTTCGGAAGCTGCAATGTGGAGTTGGGCAGCAATATATAACCATATACTTTTCGTGTAAGCCGAATGGCACGGCAGCGGCTTGGCTCTCCCAGCCGGCAGTGTACAGTTCTTCAATTCAGCGCTTTCGTTGCTGCTGATTCAGTGATGCGACATTTGACATGGGCAGACAGCAGTGTCGAGATATAAATAAAGTTGAGTGACATGTGCGACTCAAAATGATAATGGGTACCCGTGACCCGCGACCCGCAACCCGATGGGTTTTTACCCTATTAGGGCACGGGCATGGGTCAATGTTCATGCCCATGGGTTTGTTAATGGGAACAAAGTCATACCCATCGGGTTCGCGGGTACGGGTATGTTCCTAGTGTATATGACCCGCAAACCCATGGGTTTATTTTACCCGCCTCCAAATCTTGTATGACTTGCATCCTATATAATCTAGCCCAATAATTCGATTCAGACCAACCCAATAACAAGTGATAGAAATAAAATTGGAGCCCCAAACCCTAAAGCACTTCACGTGCTCACTCCTTCCCAGCCCCCAGTCCACCAGGCGGCCGCCGCCGCTCACATCCCCACTTCCCCAACATCTAGATCCAAAGACCAAAGCCTGACTAGCAAGCTAGCCTGCTGCAAGACTTCGGCCATGGCAGTGACCACCGGCGGCACCCACGACGACAGTCGGCGATGCTTCTTCCTCTTCCTCTTAACCCTATCGCAGACTTGCAGCAACTCTACAGCTCTAGCTCTTACTGACCCCTCCTCCCGTCGTCCCGAAGGGACACGGACGCCGTCGCTGAGCCTCTGGCATCTACGGATCCGGAAGTCGAAGTCCCCGTCAAGAACAAGGACATCCCCATCGCGAACAAGGACGCCGGCAAGCAAAGATCGACTACACCGCTTCCCCTTCTACTGTCGACTGATTTCCAGCAGGCTGTTGTCGTCGACCCCTCAGATCCACCGCGTGCGGCGGGAAATCGGCGCCTCATCAAGCCTACCACGGCAGCAGCGAGCCAACGCGCCGTCAAGCCGATGGCAGCAACGAACAAGCACCCTGTCAAGCCTGCAGTCGCTGCATCAGTGAGGAAACCTCCTATTTCTCCAACTTCTACCACTGCTGCTGGTAATACCGTGCGTTCGCTGGGGTAAGGAACAATATTTATGCATTCTAGTTTCTTAGCGTTATCTAGAAGTTGTTTATTGCCTCCTGTACTTGGCTTATTTTTAGGTTTTGGTAGTTGTTTATTGCCTCCTGTACATGAGTTATTTTAAGGTTCTCGGTAGCAGTTTATTGCCTCATGCTAGTCCTGTACATGAGTTATTTTTAGGAAGATTTCAAAAATGTATGTTTCATACAGTTTCAAAAAGTAGACCTTTATTATTCCTTAGCACGGTTTTCTTAGCATTCTCTTGGATCTGATAATGTGAATATATGTTTCATACAGTTTCAAAAAAATGTCTCTTGCTAGTGGCAGCCAATCTCCACTGTCTCAAGCTTCAGAAGCACCATCAGATCCACTTTCTCTGTCTGCTTCCCCTCAACCTGAATCAGACAATGAGTCGAGGACAATTTTTTTGATAGATGAAGATAATGACATAGAAGAAGAGGAAGATTTGCTAGCTGGTTCTAAGAGGAAGCTCACATCAGCCGTTTGGTCTGAGTTCAATAGAGTGAAGTTCAATGGCACAGTCCGGGCAAAATGCATATATTGCTTCAAACAACTTTTTGCTAGTAGTTCAAATGGTACTAAGCACCTTCATGTTCATTTGAAGGGGTGTGTGCAAAGGAAGATCAAGCTCAATGGGAAGATGATGGTGCAATCATCTTTGAGGTTTGGTAAAACAGATGCTGTCATAGTTTCAGTGGAGAACTACATATTTGATCAAGATGTAGCTAGAAAGGAACTTAGTGCAATGATAGTACTGCATGTGTACCCTTTAAGCATGGTTGATCATGTTGGCTTTAGGAGATTTGTAGGTGCACTTCAGCCCCTATTCAAAATGGGAACTAGGAACACAATAAGGTATATGTTAGCAACAATTTATTTCAGTTCATGTTCACTGCAATTTATTAGATCATGTTAGCTACAATTTATTAGATCATGTAGGCTGTAATTTATTTTAGTTCATGTTTGCTGTAATTTATTAGATCATATAGGCTACAGTTTATTTCGGTTCATGTTAGCTGATCGTTTTGGTTGTAATGTTGTTTCAGATCTGATATTATGGCTCAATATGAGGTGGAGACGAAAAAAAGCCATCGAGTACATGGCTGGAATTGAATCTAGAGTGGCTATAACTTCTGACTTGTGGACTTCTGACAATCAAAAGAGAGGTGATATGGCTATCACAGCTCACTTCATTGATGAGTCATGGACCCTTAGAAATATCATCATGAGGTATATTCACTTGTCATAGTACTATATGAATCTATTGCTGCTCACTTGACTTGCCATTGTATTTATCATGTATTTTGGTTTTTAACATGTAGGTTTATCTATGTTCCGGCACCTCACACTGCTGATGTAATTGGTGAAGAGTTGTATGAATCAATGGTTGCATGGAATCTTGATGAGAAAGTATCTACAGTGACTCTAGACAACTGCACCACCAATGATTCAATAATCCCTATCCTTGTGAGGAATCTTGGAAAACATAGGCTCTTGAATGATGGTAACTTATTGCACATGCGTTGTTCTGCACACATCCTGAATTTGATAGTAAAAGATAGTTTAGATGTGCTTAAAGATGCAATTGAGAACATTCGTGATAGTGTAGCTTATTGGACAGACACTCCCAAAAGGATAGAAAAGTTTGAGATGAAAACCAAGATTCATCTTGATTGTAAGTCTAGGTGGAACTCAACTTTTAACATGTTAGCTACTGCACTGCCATACAAGGATGTTTTCACTAGAGCAGGCCGTGTAGATAGAAAATATACTTCTTTGCCAAGTGATGAAGAGTGAAAATTTGCCGAGGACGTTGTGGAGAGGCTCAAGTTGTTCTATGATATCACTGTCTTATTTTCTGGAACTGATTATGTGACTGCCAATATCTACTTCACTAGAGTTGCAAAGATTAGAAAGCAAATTAGGCAGTGCTCATCTTGTGGCAATCCATTAGTTGAAGCCATGTCGACTAATATGGTAGCTAAGTTTGACAAGTATTGGAAGGACATCCAAGGGCTAATGGGTATTGCAACCATTCTTGATCCTCGATTTAAGACTGTTGTGCTGCTAATCTGTTATGAGGACTTGCTTGGTGAGACAGGTAGTGCATGTGAGGAGAGGGTTGTGCAAGTTAGGAACTTATTGGCTGAATTGATGTGTGAGTATCATGTGTATGATGATGTTGAGGGCAGCGAAGCACCAACACCTTTGGGCAGCAATGATGATTTTTTAGTTGACATCAGTGCACGCATTGCAAGTAGGAGGCCAGCAAGTATGGGATTCAAGTCTGAGCTTGATCGCTACTTGGATGAAGAAATGGTGAATATGCACACTAAGAACTTCAATGTCTTGGACTGGTGGAAGGTTGCTGGAACTAGGTATTCTACTCTGAGAAGAATTGCTAGGGATATATATGCTATCCCTGTGACCACAGTTGCTTCTGAATCTGCTTTTAGTACTAGTGGTAGAGTGCTTAGTGAGCATCGCAGTAGACTCACTACTAAAATGATAGAGGCTCTTATGTGCTCCCAGAATTGGCTAAGAAACAAGTACAAAGGTATACTGCACATGTGCTTTCAAGATATTAAATTTGTTGTTATTTATTTCTGCAATGACTCATTATTATTTACAAACTAATCAACTATTTTTTTTGTAGTTGATGAGAAGAACAAGCAGCCTGCTACCTTCTGGTCTTGTCTCCAAGATATCCAAGAGGGCCTTCAGGTAATGTGTAACACACATGTTATTATTGTATTTTTCTTTTGATTAGATAACTGAGTAACTTACTAGCTTGTTATTTATGCCTTTGTAGGAGCTTTCTATTTGACACTGCTGTCCCAGATTCAAGCAAGAGCTCACTGGTGACTGATAACCTTTTGTGAACAAGTCTGAACAAGGATCAATTGATTTCATGTGACTCCTGTAGTCTTGTTGGTTGACATTTATTAATTGAGAACTTGTATGAACTTGTAGTGTCCATGCAGCCCTGCTGAGTGCTGCCTTTTGGTTTGGGAACATCTATGAACTTGTAATGCCCCTTGCAGCCCTGCTGAGTGCTGCCTTTTGCATAGTCTTAACCTGCTGATCAATTAGGACTTAGGATAGGTTTATTATCTATTTGCATGGACCTTTTATGCAGTTCCTGCTGTTTCAATGAACTATAATTCTATGAACTATGTTGTACCCGTGTATGCATGTGCAATGAACCAATGACATTGTTAGATTGTCGGGCACGGGCAACCCGCGGGTACCCGTTACCCGCGCAGGCACGGGTATGGGCACAAATCTGTACCTGTCAGCGGGTATGGGTTTTTTAGCGGGCAAATTTTTTCCTCGCGGGCAAAAGTATGGGTTCATTGTACCCAGCGGGTATGTACCCGTTGCCATTTTGAGGTGCGACCACGGACCCCAGCTGCCCAGCAGCGCATGGCCACAATGCCGGCCTGTGGCCGCTGCGCCTGGTCCCTTCCCCCCAGTGAGCACTGAGCAGTGTCAGTGGCGCTCAGCTCATGTGTGGCCATCCACGCCACGCCATGCCTTGGCAAAGCGAGACCCCCTCCCTCCTTCCATGATGAGCATTGAGCAGGAAGGCAAGCGAGCTGCTGGCCAAGCTTCCTTAGCGGCAGACAGCGGGCGACGCCAGCTTAGTTTAGCTGCCTGGGGCAGGGATTATGCAGTAAACATACTGGTGATGAGTTGTTTGCCCGACGGATTGCTAGTTTATCAAAGTCACTGACGTGTTCTTAATTGCTTCAGTTCAGGGAACTGTGCATGGCTTCATGCATCCCTCTCACAGTCGAGTCACTCTCTGGAAAGGGAGGCTGTTGCTACGCCATGATACGATGTTGTGAATTGTGATGTGGTGTTCACGTCTTATTATGATGATGATGATGATAGCTTACCCGCTTTTTTTTTTGGGAGTGGAGGAATGATAGCTTAGGGTCTGTTTGGATAGAGTGACAAATGTTTTGCCGTGTCATATCGAATCTTTCGGCATTAGTTTAGTGTATTAAAAATAGACTACTTATAAAACTAATTATGTGCCCCTGCGGGGCTTAACAAGACGATTCTATTAAGCTCTGTAGCACAACATTGTCAAAAACATTTAATTTCATAACATAGATATAGTTGGTATTCGTGACAAGTGAGTTTTATCTAGATGAAACTAATTTCTCCTCGCTTTTTCTTGAATACACTATTTTGTCATAAAAAAATATCTCTATGACAACCTATTTAATGTTAATAAAACTCTGATGAAATTTCCAAGGAGACTGACCTTGGTAGTTAATGTATCATGCGCATCCATTGTAGTACTGTATGTATTAAAGTTAACGGACTTGGCATGGCAGTGCATGCTTGTTTCACAGTGCTCCAGACCAGCTGAAATTACTTTCAAATCCAAATTGAATATTTGCTCCTACTTCTTAATTAGTTAATCCTACTTCTTAATACAGCGACCGCACCCCGCCCCGAACGCAGCACAGGCCTCGTGATCCCCCACCGCGGCCCGATCCACCTCCCTCAGTCCCTCTCCCTCCTCCAGCATCTCAAAACAAAAAGGGTCCAAACCAGGCTACCGTTACAGCTGCACGGCTGCGCCACCCCGCAACGGCTACTCCCATTTCAAATCCCTTCCCCTTCTCCCCGTCCCCGACCTCCCTCTGCTCTCAACAGCGCTCCCTCCTCCATCTCTCGCTGCTCTCCCACGGGTAACCGCGGAACCCTAGAGCTCGCCCGTCTGCGGAGTACGGGCTCACCGGTTGATCCCCAGATCGCACCCCATCTCCCGAAACCCTACCTCGGCTGATCCTGATCCCCACCACCGATGGCGCCGCCGCCGCAGCCCACCCCGCCTACGCGTCCGGCGCCGACGCCGACGCCGACGCCTCAGGCCGCGGCAGCCACGCCCTTCAGGACGCCCGCGTCCAAGCACCGTCTCCACTTCCCCGCCGCCACCCCGAGGAACGCCAACCACGGCGGCGGCGGAGGCGCCACGGAACACCCGGTCGAGGTGATCGGCCGCATCCGGAACCTTGCCTCGGGGTCCGCGTCCGCGCTGGAGATCGGGGGCGGCGGGACGGCCGTGCGCGTGCGCGGCGACGCGGGCGGGTGCCGCGACTTCACCCTCGACGGCGTCTCCGTGTCCGAGGAGGAGGACCTCGAGGGCTTCTACCGTCGCTTCGTGCGCTCCAGGATCCAGGGCGTCCGGGTCGGGGCCAAGTGCACCGTCATGGTCTACGGGCCCACTGGGTCCGGCAAGAGCCACACCATGTTCGGGTGCGCCAAGCAGCCCGGGATCGTGTATCGCGCGCTCAGGGACATCCTGGAGGGAGGAGGAGGAGGAGGAGGCGGCCAAGGCGATTCCGCCGAGGACGACGCCGGGTTTGACGCCGGCCTCTTCGTGCAGGTTGCGGTGCTGGAGATCTACAACGAGGAGATCTACGATTTGCTCGTGGGAAGCGGGGCCACTGCTAAAGGAAACGCCCCCAAGGTGATTTACGCTGGTTATTTTCACATGGCACGCTCAAGTCTGCTGATTATGTACTTGCCAAATTTTAACTCTGATGTTGTTGCAAATGTGAATTCCCATTGGCTGCTAGTATAAGTAATTGGTGGTTTTGAGTGTGACATAGTGCATCTAAGCTCAAACAGGTACTGTGAATTTAGTCCTTATAAACCAAAATTCTGTGTTATTAGGCGCTATACTTTGGTACTAGTACTAGTGTTTTCTTGGGATTCAGCTGGTAATCAGATGGATTGATAATGAAGTGCTTATAAGACATAATAACACGAATTAAACAGAAAAGACCTTAAAATGCAGTAGATACTTAGGTCCCTGCTGCTGATAAGACAGCTGATGCTAATTTGTTGGGAGAGAAAAACATTGTACCATGGCTGATAAGCTGGGCTCAAGCGAACAGGATGATACGTTGATGTAAATGTGAGTTCCTATGCGACCACTATTTCAGATCATTAATCGTTACAGACCAAGAAGGTGTGCACCATCTTGTTGTTTTTTTTTTGCATGTATGTTTTGTGTGAGTTTCTTGTCAGTCGATAGTTGTGATCTTTAAATATGATTAACAAAACTCAATATTAGGTCACTGTGATGTTTAAATATGTTAATGCACTTTCTAACCTGAGTCAAGCAATGCAGGAGTTTTTATCCACCAAAAACAGATTGTCATTTGGCCTGAAAATTAAAATTGTAGCTCGAACATCCCAGGTCTTAACTAGGAAGTGCTGACGAGTTATAATTTTAAATGTGAGAGCAAATCTCATTATTACCAATGTTGTCATTCATTTGTTCTTGGTCACTGTCAATGTAAATTTATGAATTGATGTAAACAGTGTATTGTTGAAGCCTTACAGTTTTGTATCTATGCACAGGCGAGATTGGAAGTAATGGGGAAGAAAGCTAAGAACGCAACTTATATATCAGGAAATGAAGCTGGGAGGATATCAAGAGAAGTTTCTAAAGTGGAAAAGCGAAGAACTGTGAAGAGCACACTTTGTAATGAGAGAAGTTCGCGGAGCCACTGCATGGTTTGTTGCATTCAGCCACAAGCACTTTGAGTATTCATTTTTCTTAAACCAAGCTTTTTATGAGCTATGCTTTGCATCTGTAGATAATTCTGGATGTCCCATCTGTGGGAGGAAGGTTAATGCTTGTGGACATGGCTGGATCTGAAAACATAGAAGCTGCAGGACAAACAGGATTTGAAGCCAAAATGCAGGTGCGTGTTTTGCAACTGATTCCTGTATATTTGTAGCATCTATGTGTTCCAAACTTCCAATCGCACTCTGAACAATGGCTTTCAAGGAGTTGCTCTTGTGTATTCAATAGATAGTCAGTTTGACACTGATGTTGGTATTGTACCACTGTCACAAGTCTATAATATTTTACTATATGTGCGGTCTATAATGTTGCCATTTTTTTTCCACAGACAGCAAAAATTAACCAAGGGAACACTGCTTTGAAGCGAGTTGTTGAGTCTATTGCTAATGGTGATTCCCATGTTCCATTTAGGGACAGCAAGCTCACAATGCTTCTACAGGTAAACTACTGCAAAAATTTACATTTATTGATACAGCATCTCCTCTCAAATGGTGATCTAAATATTTCCTTTATTGCATTTTCAGGATTCGTTCGAGGATGACAAATCAAAAATCCTGATGATTCTGTGTGCTAGTCCTGACCCAAAGGAACTGCACAAGACAGTTTCTACTTTGGAATATGGTGCTAAGGCAAAGTGCATTATCCGTGCTGCTCATGCCGCAACACCTAGGGACAAAATGAGCTCTGAGGAGTCATCTGCGATGCTAAATTCAAGAATTGTTGCGATGAACCAGTTCATTCACAAGCTTCAAAAGGAGAACAAATTGAGGGAGAAAGAGCGCAATGAGGCCCAGAATCTGCTAAGGCTGAAGGAGGAGGAGCTAGCACAACTGAGAACAAAGCTCAAGCTGATAGAAGGGCAAGAATTGGAGAAAACCTTATTGAGGAGTGAACTCATGAAGATGGAAGAAACGATGCTTAAGCAGCAGCAAGAGCTCACTGCACTAAGACAGCGACTGCAGGATGTTGAGCGTGAAAAGGCTGATGGTTCTCAGCAGGATATCTTTGGAGGTAGATTGCTGGCACGGCTATCAGAGATGCCTGCAGGGCTTGATCAATCAATGGCAATGTCCATGTCTATGGACTTGGATACGGGAGATCAGCCATCCATCCAAGATGTCAAGGTAGTAAAGGAGGATACTCGCCAGCAGGGCCACATATCGAGTCAAATAGCCACAGCAGCAAGTGCTCGCACCGGGCAAGAAGATGATGTCAGGCTGTCCGTGTATCCTGAAAAGACAGTCCTCAGCACTGTGTTTGAGGAGGGAGATGAAGATGATGTAGAGAAGCAATGTTGTGGTCTTCAAGAGGAGGTACGCAAGGAGGTTGTAGAGAGAACTTTAAGGTGGACATAACAGAACATACACTTTCTGAGCCAGATGATCCTGCTACAAGGAAGCATCGGATCGAGAACATCTTCAGGCTCTGTGGCAATCATCGTGAAATATCTAAGAAACCAAAGGTCCAGTCTTCAACAAAGGAAATGTTCTGGAACGAGAACAAGTCTCCAGCAAAGCAATTGTTCGGGGATCAGAACAAATCACCAGTAAAACGAATTTTCGGAGATGAAAACAAGGAGCCGTCGGCATGGGGAGCTATAGAGACCCCCATGTGTGATGTCAGAGTGACTGACAGCCCAGTGGCTTCTCAGCTTTCTCCAATCGTATGCCAAGTTGTGGATGCACCATTATCGGAGCAACTGAATACGTGCAGTGCTATGGAAGAGAGTGATCCGAACAAGGAGAACAGCCATGCTGGACAGAACGATGGCGGCCTCTTGGAAGTTTACATAAAATGGGAGTCTGGCATCCTGATCAAAGGGCTGAAGCTACTGCACAACTCATGCCTCTCAGATCTGAGGAAACTTATAGAGGCTCACTTTGAAGAAACAGGCAGCAAACATCAGTTCACCTTCCTCCTCCTCAGGGTATGTCATTCAGCTCTATCCATGTCATGCTTTCACCCAGGTGTTCTGTGCTACCTGTTTCTCATCACAATGGCGCTCGTCTACCACCATATTACTATCTTGGGAAATGAAACCCTGTAACAATAGAGAAATGAACACCTTGCCAGCGATTCTAAAATAAAAATATAAAAAAAAAGTAGCCCATTTATTTGAACTTTTGAGTTTTTATCATTCTGGAAGGAAATCTGATTTCTGCAAACTACTCATTGATAAGAAAACCACCGAGAGTTGCGATAAATGCACCGACAATAGCCTGCTTAAATCACAAGGGAAAGCACTGACAATAGCGCAAAATTGGTGCTTATCTGATTGGTGCAGGATGCGTCCGGTACTCCGGTGTCCAGGGACAAGGAAGCTTCGGTGCAGATAAGCAAGCTGCCTCACTGGAACAACCAGCCGGACAGCTACCTGGCGTCCCTACGCGCGGCCAAGAAGCTGGCTGTGGACCACATGCCCTTCAGCCCGCTGGACAGCAAGCTGAACACTGTTGTGAAGGACGCGCACCTTGCCGGTGCGATGTCGCCCAAGGTTAACCAGATGAGCTCACCCAACAAGGTCAACCAGATGAGCCCCAACTACATCCGGGAGCTGAGAGCTTGAGCTCCGGTGGCATTGTTGTTGCTCGTCTCTTGCGGCCACATGACTGGTGTATCTTTATCTATGATCGATCGACTATGTTTTCTGTAAGATTGATTGCTAGTCTGGTTTTTTAGCCGGAACTAGTACCACCCGTGACCAAGATGTATCGTTGTAATTTCAGTTATGAGATGGCATCGCTCAGATGCCACCGCCCGGCCTATCTTGCTTCTTGTGTGAGCTAAATTGCCACTGTCACAACTGTATCTTTGCCTTCTATCCAATTTTAACCTGTCTGCTATTTTCTTTTCCTCTCTGGCCGCGAGAAAAAGACTTTGGTGTCTAGATAAGGCAGAGGCACGAGGACAGTAGCTTTTTACTGAGCCAAACTTTAACGAGGCTGTTAAGAGCCAATTTGAATTGTGACAGTAGCTTGCCAGTAGTTTGTTGACATTATGCAGTTGAGAATAGGCCTGGGCCTTCTTTTCGGTCTAAGAGATTTCGTCTCAGCTGACCATCTATGCATTTGAGCAATTTTTTTTATTTCTAAGTGCTTTATAGATGTTTTTATTTTTGAACCTGCATCCTAGAAAGACATTTGGGCTTTGTTGTGAAAAGATAAAGTCGCCTTAGATTTAGGCTGCAGCATTCTTCAGACCAATGCTAGTTTCTTGGTTTTGGTTTTGTGTTCTTCAGCATTGGACAACGGTAATTTGCTTTACCTGAAAGAGCAAATGGAAGCCGAGGAAGATGCCGAGCGTCTCCTTCGTCATACCAGTTTTAGCTGATTCTACACCTGTTGTCCGTGTGGCTCTTCGTGTTGAACCTAAACCTAAAAGTGATATAAGGTAAGCTGCCTCCAAGGCTGTCCTCTTCATCCTTATATATATATGGTTTGGGTGCTTACGATATGGACAGGCAACAAGATCTTTTGAAGAACATTGTTGGGATCAAACCAAAGCGACCAAAAGTTAGCAGACCTTCATAGCCAACGGGGCCCTATGGGAACTGGACTTTTTTTTTTGTCGTATGTCTGCATTCCAAACGGCAAACAGCAAAATGTAGATTGTATATTATGGAGTAGTTTTTTAATGTACTATTATTAAGGTTGTGTTTCGGACCATGATTGAAATGAAAGCTGCTTTAATGTTGCTACCCCCTATCTGTTAAGCGTTTTTTACGTTCTGTTGCTGTAGAAGGTGAGCGCCAAATTTTCACCGCCATGCATCTGTGTTGTGTTTCATCAGAAAGTTCCTCACAATTCCCATGTCAATATTATCCGGGAAGCAATCCCTCGCTTGGCTTATCAGCCAACTTATCAGCCGCCAAAACAGTGTTTTTGTCTCACAGAAAAACAGCCAAAACAGCATTCATGACTTCTCAACCAAAAAACAGCCAAACGAACAGGCTGTAAGAAGTTAAACAGCACAACGAGCTGGGGGGATTCCTCAGGCAAAAGATTTAAATATTTTTCCAGAAGTTTCTGATGCCACAAGCAAAAGATTTCAGGCTGCCCAAAAGACCTGTGTCCGCGGATTCCTCAAGCTTTGGGTTGTCTTCTCTGCATAACACGAAATATAAAACAAAAAATTACCATGGCATCCAAAGCTGACATTTAAAAAGAAACAAGTTTGCACTTTCCCAGCTATGCATCGAGTGGAACAAAAGAAAACAGCCCAGGTTCCATTATATCTATGACACTGCGTACAGGGAACGAAACATGTCCTTTATGAACTATGATGAACTGCACAGGATGTATTAAGTGTTAATTATCTTAGGCCCCGTTTTTATCCCTGGAATTGAATTCATTTTAATAGATTGTATATGGAT
The DNA here is from genome assembly GCA_022036555.1 of Microstegium vimineum. NCBI lineage: Eukaryota > Viridiplantae > Streptophyta > Magnoliopsida > Poales > Poaceae > Microstegium > Microstegium vimineum. The sequence goes on from CM039122.1 coordinate 64,797,640, forward strand.
TACAATTGCATATTATTGTTCACTATATGAGAGACATACTTATTTGTTGTATTTCTATCGTAGGAGAGGGAGTTTAAACAACATGTTATAAGTTGTAAATAGAAATATGGAATTGTGATCTATAGAATCAATTACCATCTCTCGCCCTATGAATTTGAGATAGGCTTAAATATGAACTTTGGAAAGTGGTGGAATATCAAATTTCAAGCCAAATAGCTTAATTTATTAAGGTAGATTTCAATTCCTCCAAATGAAGGGATCCAAACGGCCCCTTAGAGAATAGAGTATCTCAGCAAAATAATATTAGCTGTGCATTCTAATACAAGGATTCTAAAGCTGACCCAAACCTAGTATTTTCTGGTTACCAACCAGGCAGTTCCAGGATGTTCCAGGCTGTGAAGTGCTCCCTGGCCCATCCACGAAACTGAATTCTGGCTCCAGTCAGTCAGAAACTAACTGGTTCAGTCTTTCATGTAAAAATCTACCAAGTCACAAGGTTCACTATGTTGCATAGAACTGTCCTCTCAAAATATCAGAATTGAAGTGACTCCACAATGACTAGGAATAAATGGGTTGAATCAGTCATTGGCACAAATTGATGGAATTTCAGCTCTGTTTGGCAAAGCCATATTTCTAGGGAATCCAGGAACTGCATGTCACCAGTTAGTTAATAGCAATTCTCTATCTAAGTCCAAGAGAAGACTCATCTTCCAGGACAGCAGAAGTAGTCCTCTTGCCAAGTCCAAGTAGTTCATCATACTAAAAGGACTAAACCATACAGACATAGCAACTTTTAGCATACTATAAATCTTATCAAATAATTTTGACATGCTGGTTCTAATGACATTGAAAGAAAAACATTTTGCACGTAAAAGACTAATAGGGTAATACCTGGCATGTGTCTTTGCCTCCTTCACGATGTCACTTCCACTTTGATCTGTTGCATTTGAATCATTTGCATTCAGGGATTTTTCCAAATTCTTCAAATTGAATTTGTTAGCTTCTATTTTCCTTTCCTGGTTTCCAGGGTCTGGTTTGTCCTACACATGCATGATGATCTTAAGGACATGTCCAAAAAAACTTTGCTAAGCACAAAATAACCATCTCGAGAGAATATTTTGACATCATACTGTTAGTTCCTTCATGATCACACCCTCTGTTTGATCAGATAAAGCTCGGGCATCCACAGTCTTTCCAGTTGCATCCTTGGGCATTGAGTGCTCAAGTGGAGCTGCCTTAGCATTATCAACTCGTGATTTTGCAAGATTATACTCCATCTCTTGAAGTACCAGACGAATTGTGTACTGGCAGCCTCCAACTTGCTGACGGGTATTCGTTATAGTAGGAAACTTGCCTTCGTTTGATGCCCTATAACTGCACTAAACAGAAACACATGGTTTAACAGTCACAAGAATAACTAAATAACCAGGGAAAAATAACTTTTCATAACTGTTAGACATAATTGTCACTCTAAATCTGGATGAGTTCTGCCTCATTTCTATTGTTAATTTCTAAATCTCAAATGTCAACCCTTAATGCACAACTAGCATAAGTGTCTATTACTCGGCATGAAACAAGCCAACCAGAAATGCTAATGAGCTGAAAGCTACACACACTTGCTACTTATGAACCAAAAAGATAAACTCTACAACCAGAAAATCGAGCGAGAAAAAGTCACCTACTTCTCAACAAATTGCATTATCTTAGCCCTCCTCTCATGCTTTGTAAGCCTCTTCTGCCCCTTCTTTGGCAACTCCTGCGCAGGCAGCGGCGCCGCATGCGCCTTCCCCCGGGTGGTCCAGTAGCACGACCGTGTAGTGGCGCCCGCGATCACTGGAAAGAGGAAACAGATCAGGCAAACAAGATCACATTACCACCGCGGCCAAAACCCAGAGCTTGGATCGAACAGGAGAGGTGCAGGGCGAAATAGGTTTGATGGCTAGCTTTACTCACCTTTCCTGGAGGCGGCAGATGAGGAGAGGCGCACGGACGCCTGCATCGCGGAGCGCAATGTCGGATTGCAGAGGGGAAGCGGGCACTCTACAGTGGCGGAGCCAGGAATTTGAAGCTAGGTATGCCATGTATAAAAAAACTCAAAGCAAATATGCAATATAATGGACCATATAAGTTACAATGGCCATAACAAATCCATAATAATAACCACAGTACAAGTTCTAAACATAGTGCTGCTGGCTGTAATAATTAAAGAACATTACAAAATAATTAAGGAATCTTACAAAATAGTAAAGGCTACTACTACAAAGTATCTTGCTGAAAGATATTGATGATATCCTCATCTTTCACTTGATGACCGAATTAAGAATGCATTGCAATAATTAAGAATACAATAAAAAAAATTAAAAAAAAATCTTCAAAGTTCAAACTCATACACCGAACAATGGATCTACCTTGCTTGAAGCCGCCGAAAAGGAGGGTCGGTCGGCCGGACACGAACGCTGGAGGGTGCTGCAGAAGGGGCACCGCCGCCGATGCCTGGTCGCCGGTGGCCGGCTCCTTCGCGCTGGGAGGAGGCAGCAGGGAAACGGGCAGGGGCGTCGGGGCGAGCTGGCGGCGCGGCGAAGGGACGAGCTGTCGAGGGAGACTGAGTGGGTGAGGTGCTAGCTGCCGGCTTGCCACGGTGGTGGCTGGCGGGTGTTGCCGTGGAGGGTGAACGCCGGCGGCCGGCCGCGCGACGCACGAGCTTCCGTGTCCGCGCGACGCCTAGGTGCCGACTGCGGAGGAACTCGCGAGCGACGGACGGGATGGGTTTTTTTCTGGCTTCCTGGGCTTCGTTTCTTCGTGGGCTGCCAGAACTGGTCAGTGTATTGGGCTTTGGCGTCGTGCGTGGGCTGCACTGCAGATTGAACAGGAAGGAGAGGGTGACGCGGCGAGCACACGGACAGAGAGCAGCAGCAGTCTGTGACCAACCAAACGCTTTCTTCCCACCGACTCCCAAAATCCTCCCTAAAAATAACAACAAGAGGGAGAGCGATCGATCGACGATCGGGCGAGGGGGTTGTTTCTCAGATCAACCAGTCGGCTGCGGGGGCAGGTGATGGCCGGCGAAGGGAACGGGGACGAAGGGTGGAGGCGGAGCGGCATCGAGGTCAGCGCTCTGCAGTTCGGCTACGACGGGCAGCCGCCGCTCTTCGCGCGCTTCAACCTCCGCGTCGCACCCGGCTCCCGCTGCCTCCTCATCGGCGCCAACGGATCAGGTATGCCATCCTGACCCAGTCCCCCGCGGTTCATCTGATGGATTATGGGTAGGAGGAGTGTATTTGTATTCGGATTGATTGATAGTTGACCATCGCAGTTTGATCTGTAGTAGCTAGGTGTCTAGTGAAAGGGAAATGACAGTTCTGTAGGCTTACAGGACGAGGGGCGATCATGTCTTCGACTTAGCACGTCCGCCTGTTGTGATTGAACTAGTTCCACTGTCTACTGCCTCAATTTTTAATGGCACCCACCCTGCAGCAATTAGTGTGTGCATTTGAATGGATGGTTGCTTACGGTGGGGATTGCCTGCCCAACTCTTTGCACCCAATGCCCCCCCCCCCCCCCCCCCCCCCCTTTAATGATAGAAAACTGCATTTGTCCTTTGAATTGTAGAATTAAACAGTCCTGTTGTGTAGCTAAGGCTTGTGCTGAAGCTGGGTGTTGTGACAAATGCAGTAAAGCTAACTGCATGTAGCACCAACTAATGCTGTTTGTGTGTTATCCAGCTCTTCACACCCAATGATCACTTTATTGACGAGAATGGTGTTGTTTTTAATGTTATCCATGAAATTGTGGAATTGCACAATCTGGTAGTGTGTAACCTTGAAACAAATCAACAATGTTATGCTTGTGTACAGAAGTTGAATAAAGTGGCAAATGCAATTAAGCTAACTGAATGTTGCACCAACTATTGTTATTTATGTATATTATCATCCATTTTCTGCTACTTCCACATTTTTTTCAACATTGTGCATTGCATCAAGCTATCCACACATACTTTCTTTCTCCCGTCTCATGGAAATTGAAAAGTGTGGTAGAAGTTTAATTTGGAATGTCTATTACTGTTGCTAGAATTTGTATATTTCCAAAGTTGGTTTGTAACAGGAGGGAGGTCCTTATCCATTTCAGATAAGTCTTATGTGATGTACAGATGGTCCCTAGTGCTTCATCTTCATGCAGCGTTTGTAACTGAGATATGGTTACCACCTTTGCTGAGTAAATTTTATCTATAGTGGCTTATGCATGTACTTATGTCAATACTCAGGCAAGACTACACTATTGAAGATTCTCGCGGGAAAGCATATGGTTGGAGGAAGAGATGTGGTCCGTGTTCTCAATGGTTCTGCTTTTCATGATACGCAACTAGTGTGCAATGGCGACCTTTCGTACTTGGGGGGTTCTTGGAGCCGTACTATTGGTTCAGCTGTAAGTTCCCTTACTGTTTACTTGCTTTAGGAATTAGATTCACTGTGCAATTGTTAGATACATGGTTCATTCCAATTCCATCATTATCAATGTCTTTACAAGTAACCTCTTCCTCGCAAATGGGGTTTTGGCACATAGGTATTTTGCCATTTAAAAGATAAATAATTCCTTAGGATATTCCATTTTGTCCACCTACATCTATTAAAAGTTGGCCATATGCAATTTTCTTTCATTTGCAGAGTTTGGTAATTGTGAATACACAGTTACCTGAGTTCTGTACATTGACAGATCATGATGTTCAAGTGCATGATTTCTCAGTGGAACTTCTGTGTCTCACTTGCGCAATTTTCTCAGGGTGATGTTCCACTGCAAGGCGACTTCTCTGCTGAGCACATGATTTTTGGAGGTATTCTATCACACTATAATGCTCATCATTGCAGTATGTCCCATACTTGGGGGTTCTTATTGGCAGAAGATATCATGAGTCTAAGATACTTCTTTGTTTGTCCTTTAATTAAAACTTTTGATTGCTTCAATCATCTCTCTCTCTCTCTCTCTCTCTCTCTCTCTCTCTCTCTCTCCTTCCCTGATGCCATGGGTTTTTGCTTAAACAAATCCTGCTTCCACATTTGTGGTTTAGTTTCTCCTAGTTTAATAATGCCTTAACTTAGAAGATAGGCACTAAGATCAGCATTACTGTTGGTAGAAAATCTTTTCACTTATCATTTCTTCCGTTCTCTACCCTGAAATATGAGCAGTTGATGGGGTTGATCCTGTTAGGCGAGAAAAGCTGGTTGATCTGCTAGACATTGATCTGCAATGGCGCATGCATAAAGTTTCAGATGGGCAGCGCCGTAGGGTGCAAATCTGCATGGGTCTTCTTCATCCATACAAGGTCATGTTTGTTCCTCTTTTTTGTGTGGATTTTGTTGTTCACACAGCATGACACTTAAGCTAATATTGAGTGCAAACTTGATGTGGTAGGATGAGAACAATCCAGGATTTATCATTTCATCGTGAACACTCTAGCATTAGTTATTTTTTGTGATCTCTGATAGATATTTTTGGTGATCTCTGTACTAGCAATTTCCTTTTTTGTATGTCGAATACCTGTATGGTACATACTGTGGTCCTTGGTTCACTGATGAGTGAGCCTGATTAGATAGATGTGTTGTCCATGCCAAAGAGGAATAAAATACATATAGCTGTTTTGCTTTGATTGTTCTGATAAATCCTTGCGAGTACATATTCTTCTAAATGGAAGACAGAATATTTGAAATTAGTTGTATTGGCATCGAAATTATTCTGTATGGGACATCTTTGGTGAGTGTATGGGAAGTTCCTCATCCTTATCTGTATTCTTTACAAGAACATGATTTGCTCTGTTATGCTGATAAGGAGGGCATTTGTCATGTTGAGCGTTCCCTATTAAGTTTCATGTTGTGATTTTTATACTCATTTGTTTGGTTGGTCCTCATGGTTTACTTTGGGTTCCTATATTATACCCATATTTGTCATGGCATTATAACATCTGAAACAATCGCAGGTGCTTTTGCTTGATGAAATCACCGTTGATCTGGACGTTGTGACCAGAATGGATCTCCTTGATTTCTTCAAGGAAGAGTGTGAGCAGGTACAAGTTTGAGTTTGCTCTAAAATGCTTGCCATGCCTTCCTCATCGCATAACCTGAAACGCTCACCGCAGAGGGAAGCTACCATCGTGTACGCGACTCATATATTTGATGGACTAGAGACATGGGCTACCGACTTTGCGTACATCCAAGAAGGCGAGCTGAGAAGATCTGGCAGATACTCCGACATCGAGGAGCTCAAGAACGCCAAGAACTTGCTGTCAGTAGTTGAGTCGTGGCTGAGATCAGAGACCAAGCTCCCGAAGAAGGAACCTCCACGTCCTGAGACCCAGCAAGCCAGGCGTTCCTCGCCGTTGGACGCTTCTCCTTTCCGCTCATCACGCCACATGGCCTACTACCGTTGATGATTTCCCAACTCGTACACCAATTCCTCTCTTTTTCTGAGCCTTTTCTTTTGTCATATAGTAGCTGGGAAGCATATCTACCATCTTCTATAGTATGTCTCACGCCCATGTACACATCAATACATAATATCCACAACAATAAAGCTAGGTTAGGTGGGTCTTGTGTTGATGAGCACTTGTTGCCCAGCACGTTCATCGCTGCGCTCGTTCCTGATAATCCTATGACAGAATTCAGTCCTTGTCACTCTCCTTTAAATATATTCAGAAAAGTTTTCCCCGTTTATCACGAGAAAGTAATGTCGACCTGTATCCTGACGCAGCCATTTTGTTTTGTTTTTTTCTTGGAAAAGATGTATCCTGAATTCCTGATGGAGCCACTTTGTACGTATCCGATCCATGTATACTGTACAGGTCTGTTGGATGCACATAAACTTTGCAACTGACCCTGGCATTTGTTAGCTGGTCAACTTTGGCTACCAGCTGCTAACCTAACCTACCCATTGGTAATGATGCTTTTCTTTGGCTGTGCTGCATGTGCTAGCTATTAGTGCCTGCCACCGGCCACCCTATGTGCTAGCCAAAGGGATGTGCCGGGCTGCACCTGCAACTTTTGGACGCTTGGCGGCTTGCCTGCTTTGTTTATCCTTTGCTAACCTTATCTGTAATGCGTTTCACATGACATGATCATTACTACAGGGGAAACACGTCAATGTGCAGGGCTTGTCTTTGTCGGTATGGCCCGGCCGTACTGATCTACTGCACGTATGTGTACGTCCTGTGTGCAAGCTATAATTGGCTTCACTAGTGATCACCGGCATGTCCAGTGATAACCAAAATCAGTGCAAGTCTCTCAGTCCATTTCAGCTTACGCCAGCACATGCAGCATACGTGCATCTCATCGAATCTTCCATCTTCCATCTCCCACAACTAATAAAAAGACTAAAGAGTGGATAAATTTTGGTGCGGTAATTTTTCGTCTCGCCCTGCCGATCTCGACGTGCGATCCGTGAGGGGAAATCGCTGGTGGGCCCTCGTGCGATTTGCCATCTCGTGCGACACAGAGGGAGAAAGGGGCCGTGCGATGAAAAAAAAAATGTCGCTCGCTCGCCCACGCCGCCGCCGCCGCCTCCTCCTCTCCCTCCCTGTCATCACCCCCAACCTGGCACCCTCCCGGCGATGGTGGCACACACAGCCCCTCCATCCACGGCAGCAGGAGCTCCTCAATGCAGCAGTAGCACAGGAACAGCGGCATGTCCATCGTGCAGTAGCCGTCGGCGTCGCCGTGGTTGAGCGGGAAGGAGGACGTCGCCGCATCCACGTCCTCTGCGCCGCTAGATCCGCTGGAACGCGAAACTGACCGACGCAATTCTTCCCTCTCCCCGGCTGCTTCCCCGTCCCGGGCGGCACCTGGATCTTCTCGCAACATGCGCATCCTCAGTCATCGCGCTCGACAGCAGCAACAACATCATCTCTGCTCGCAGAGTCCGGAAGAGCCCGGCACCGCATCTCTGCTCGCAAGCAGACTCGCCATCTACGACTGCACGCTCGGCAGCAGCAGCACCAGAGGTACGCTTCCCCTACATATGCATTGGATTCCTCGCATTGAATTGGTTGGATAGTCTACAACTCAATGCCGTTCAGCGGCGGGTTCCTCCGCCAGCAGACTTAATTAGGGGCTGTTTGTTTTGTTCCCAAGCAGATCGTCCTGCACTTTGAATCTTGTTGCTGATGACTACTCACGTGCAATAAGAAAAATTTTACACGTGCAATGCAGGCCATCAAAGCTCTTTGTGTTGCCGCTGCAACAGATCGCTGATCTCGTCACCTGCAGTCCTCGGAGCCTGATCAGCGATCGTCACCTAGCTAGACAATTAGTTTAGTACACTTTTGGAAGATTTCAATAGGTGCTGATGTATGTATTCTAGCAGGACATGTCTTAGTATTTCAGTTCTAGCCCAAATGCTTCATCTCAAGCACCTACAGTAGGCTACCACCCCCTTTTTTTTAAAGATTTTGTGCTTACTAATTTCCATTATGGCCTCATTTGATGGTGTTGTGCTTAATTTGGCCGAGCAATATTTTTATTTATTCAAATCTTTTTTCAGGCCCACATGTATTGGATCAGGCAACAAATTAGTTTATCATGTGGTTACACGCTTCTTCAATATGGGCTATGGGCACAGATCAGGGAGACTGTTTTTGAAGAAATCAAATTTGTGGACTGCATGGATATCAAGGTCAGAATATTGCGGTCAAAGCCTTGTCATTTTTCACCAAAGCATCATCATGTTAGAGAAACACTACAGCCTTTGGCTTTCACTTAACCATCAATATTTTGAGCTGACTGTTGTGCTTCGATTGACAGTTTTCTAATCCTCACTTTGTTCCCAGGTTTGTTCATATAAGCTTTGTTTGTCTGAATGAAGTCAAATAATAACTTCAGTAGGGTTGCTTTGCTGAACATATTACCAAACGTAGTGTCTTGAGGGAAAAAAAACTATATCAATTTTCACTATTACTTGCAAGTATTTTGGAGGTTTGTACAAGGAATGAAAGAAGGTACTTGAGTCATTTGACCGACTTTGCAGCCATTTTAGACGAGCATCACAAAGTGCTAATTCATTTCTATTTTATTTCCTATAATTCTTGTAATTTTGGTGTATTTGCCTTATCAGTTTGATCCTTGATAGTTAAAGAATGGTAGGCTAAAGCAACCAAGGATAGCTGGATCCATGGAGAAGGAGGTTGGGACCCATCAGCTGCTGCGAAGGAGAAGGGCAAGTCTGGATCCAGTAGCGACGGGGTGCTGAGTTGCTAGCAGAGTTCGCTCCGTATTCTTCTCATTTCCTCTCTTATTGAGACTGAAACGAGATTGTTTTTCTCACTGATAGTCTATTATGGTGTCGACATTTTCCCCTTGTAATACTACCAAAACATCTTGTGTAATGAGATTTCTTTTTTTTTGTCAAGTGATTGCTATTGTCATGTGCTTTTAGAGGGATGGTTCTTATGCCATGGAAATGTAATACATGACTAGAGCACCTAAATATTTTTGTGTCGGTTGCAAGAATCTAATTATTCTTGAATTCTGTGTGGTTGCAACAAGGTACTCATATATCACCATGGATAAGCTGCTATGTCTCTAATTACCTAATTATGTCATCACCGGTTGTCCGTAACGTATGTAAATTTTCTTTTTGATGGACTAACTTAGAAAACTCCTAGCTATTTGTTGTATACTTTAATTCTATAAGTATATGCTGTATTTTTTAGATTATGTTTGTACCGAAACTAATAGTCATAATTGAACCTGTTAAAAAAAATTCCATCTTCACCTGATGACTTCCTAGCATCTTGATTTAGTTCAAAGGGTGCAAGCTTACTTAGACCATGATATGGTAGAAACTTTTTACAGGATATATTGTTTTTTCATTATCAATTTTTTATGAATCACAATATGCTTATTATTTAATTTGATAGATGTTCTTTCTAATAAATGATACACATACACACCGGTATCTTGCTATTATAAACGCTGACAAACGTGAGGTCAGGTAATACACTTTTTCGGCAAGGTGTTTGGGCGTGCTGACCTATTTTATATTTTCTAGCATATCTATTTGTATATATTATTTTATATTTTTATATTATCTTAACCGCATCATGAAAAGGTTTATCAGGTTGAGCTTTGTCATGACGGTAAATAAGTCACAAGGGGCCCGAACGTCGGTGTGTACCTGCCCGCGCCGGTGTTCTCTCATGGGCAGTTGTATGTTGCGGTGTCTAGAGCCACGGCAAGAACGAATATCAAGGTTCTTGCCCTACCTCCTGATGTGGAGGCAGTGGAGGAGGAGGCGAACAAGAAGGCAACGAAAAAGGCTTAAAAGAATACCAAAAATAAATACATCAAATAAAAAAGTTAAGGATAAGAAGACTCAAATGATGTATGCAACTTTCACAAAGAATATTGTATTTAAGGAGGTTCTAACGCTTTCACTAATATAATGCATTTTTCATTCCATTTGTATTGTATAATAAATAGTATTTGTGTAACGCTATACTTTTTATCATTTCTAGATATTTTAATGTATTTTTTCGGTCTTTACATGGAGATGATGTATACACACTACATGTCTACTGGAAAACCATTTGTACATGTTTGATTCTAATGTCAACAATTGACATGTAACACGTTTACATTTATATGAATCAATGATGTATACTCTCATGAAAAACATTGTTATATTATCGTACGATTTATATATTTTTTTACAAAATTTTGTTATTCCGTAGCAACGCACGACCATTCAATTAGTTAGATATACGTGTAAAATATCGTTAGATTAAGAATGAAATAAGTATACTCCCTCTGTCCCATAAAAAATGCAATTTGAGAACCTGGCACGAAAGCCAATGCTTATGTGCAATGACGAAAATGTCCCTACTAACAAACTGTTATCTACAGTGTCCTTGGCAAAGAATAATATGAGAAAAATAGAAAATTAGGCAAACACGGGTTACACAGCCCGGCTAACTTCCAGATAGCTCTCGCCCTTGACCTCCTAGCAAGGATGATCGTCATGACGCGACAACTTATTTATTTACTACCACATCTGTGGCCAGTGGTGCGGTATATTTTTTTAATTTATTATGACAACTTCGGGAAGGATCACTGTACTTGCTGATCTCTAGCTATGATTGTATTTTTTGTGGGACTTTTTTTGAACTCCACAGTTACATTTTTTACGGGGTGGAGGGAGTACGTGTAACATAAATATATTTAAATATAATAAAATGTTGATCCCATTTTTAAATCAAATTTAATAGGCTTAACACCACGAAGACGACAAATGCATTCTTTTTTTTTGTACGGGGAGTTTCTGTTCTCCTTCAAGGGACGTGTTGACTTCCTATCCACAGCAACTCGTAAAGACGACGCTCGTTGCTCGATCAGCATCACCATCAGCATCGCTGACGAGACGGCGGCCGGTGTGCCCCGGTGTCTGGGCTGTCGGTTGTCGGCTCGGACCAGATCGAGACGAAGACGAGACGACTCTGTCAATCCACGAGCACGTGCACCTCTTGGACTACAGTAGCATTTACTTTACCGTGGCCCTCGCGGTCAAACTGCCACGGGGAAAATGCAGTGCTTTCGCTTGCAAACAAAAAGGAAAATAAAGAAAGAACACGAGGCGGGGTTTTGATTTGCGTGGAAGCTTACTTGGTCGACCATTTTGCTACACTAACGGCGTCCTCAACGGATAGAGAAAGAACACTATTTAATCAATCGGAATCAGCTAGTTTATGTGTCAACCGAATAGAGATCACGCAGAACTATAGGTACTCTATAGTTTAATCTCGTTACATGCAATATCATCATGTGTTAGTTAACTATATAAATATATATCGGATCAACATAATTTTCTAGAGTTGGTGCTTGGATAGGCAAAGCAACAGAGATGGGGTTCGCCAGAGCTAGCCTACCAATCACGCCTTTGGTTGCAAGTCAAGAAGGATGGATCAGCCCATGAGAGAGAATATTCGGTTATGATTTTGAAATCACTATACATTTCCTTCTCCATCTCTCTAAAGCTGCATGAGCAAAGCATATTGGTATAATGCAAGTAGGATATGACGGACTGACACGGGCTTGAATAGGTATGTAGACAGACGTAAATAGATGGATTGACAAAGGGAAGGTGGTGGTGGCGTCTGGCGAGGAGGAGAACGACATGGGAGGAGGCAATCGAGGTCGGACCACCCACGTGAAGATGGTGGTTATGGACTTGCGGTAGAATGAAGAAGATGATAAGTGGAAATAATATAGAGATTGATCGGCGAAGAGGATTAACACTCATGGTTATTTAGGATCCATTATCTTATTCCTTACATCTCTCTAGAAAAATAACAAAATTATAATCATGCTATTTTTCCAACGGTCAAACAGATATACAGAACCATTCTTCTATTTCTAAAATAAGGATCGGATTAGTTCTATTCTAACTGTCTCTCAAACCAAACATACTATTGGATATGCGCTGGGTAGGGGTGTGTTTGCTGGGAGGCCAGGAGGGTCGTCCGAGCCCAGCAGGTCCAGAAGCTCGTGTTTGATTTGCTTGACCCAGCAGCTGGCCTAGCTCTCCTCATGCTTTTCCCTCCTCCCGGCCTGGCTCTCGAGTGAAGCTTCCTCTCATCGTTTTTTCTCAGTCTGGTTCATACGAGCACAGAAAACAGGTGATATGTCAGTGAGACAAACGATGCTTATATATAGTGAACCAAACACGTTCTCAATTTGGCTCGTGTCTGCTCCTGGTTACACCAAATACGGTCGGGCGCTAGAGACCACCGCGTTACACAGACCGTCCCCAACCCCAACGCTACCGGCCCGCCGGCGCCGCTGCTTTTATTTGCCGGCCACGCCACGCCAGGTCACGTCGCGTCAACGGTCAACTCTCCCGTCCTGTCCCGGACTGACTCCAAGAGGGCGCCGTCCATCCGTCCGTCCGTTCCAGAGGGGCAGAGCCCACAACTCCACGAGCCCATCGGCCCAGAATCCAGACCCCCCCTGCCTGGAGGGAGGCTGGAGCAGCAGCGGGCGGGCGTCCGTACGCTCGGCCCATCTCATCCGTCGGCCGCGCGGACCGACGGCCAGGATGTGGACGGCCGCTGCGGATAAAAATCCCGACGAGAGAGGCCCGCTGGCGCAGAGCGTGTCGTGTCGGCCGCCACCTAACCAGTAACCTGCCGGGCCCCACCACGAGACGGGCGGGCGTCCGCGTCTCGCTTTGCACAGCACGCACAGCACAGAGCGGCAGTGCCTTTTTCCTTGTCTGATGGAAAAAAAAAGAAAATGGCCACGTGATCTTTTCTCGTCTATTTGCTCTCCTATGTCTCCTGTAGGTGGTTGCCTAGCACCTAGCTGTGGCTGGGGTCCAGACGTCCAGGCAGCTACACGTCCGTGCAAAGAGATGACATTTTTTTCCCTCATTAGGAAATGTGCTAATGTTGAGTACAGACAAACAAGCAGCTTATTACATATTTGTCCCTATCTCTCATCAGACAACAGAGTAGTACGTGTGTATTATGTCACGTGTACTGTAGGAGTACAGTAGCTTATTCGTAGTACGTATTTTTATAGGAGGGAAAAGTGCGTGATGAAATTCTGAGACGACGAGATGCGTTCAAAAGGTGCAGGTCTTGCTCAACCAAGACTATGGATTCCACCAAAAAAAAAAGGGTAGAGAGACGATTGGACACGAGTGGTGGGCGACACGTTTTGGAAAAGCAGCCGGATTAGGCGCGAGATGGGGTCGTATTTCTCGGGTGGTTGTCTTGTGTTGTGGAGAATGAAAAATATGACATTTTGTCATTATGTCTAGATAGCGTTGGGTTGGTTGCTTTTAAGTTAGCTCAACCACACGAGGATTGTCTTTCTATACTTGCAATAAGCGTAGTCAGGGCAAACTTGCGCGGCAATCAAACACAAAACTAAATCACAAAATTATTTTAGCGTAATTGTATTGTTTAATCACTCTGGTCCCCTTTCTCATCCCGTATGACAGCCACATTGGAGGCAAGTAGGAGCAAAGAAATCTCTCTATGATTTAAGTTTAATAGTTTTCAGGGTTTTATATCCAATCAAATAAAAGTCTATTCCATGAGCTGCAACTAGCATCTTTTCTATTGATTGCTCATCGGGACCCTATCTATCTTAGAGATCTCTGGTTCAGATGTTGCTTTAGCCATCTAGTCTGGTGGTCTTTGTGACGACTGTTTTTGTTGGGTCGATGCGACCGAGGTGGTCGAGTTGCACGTTGTCCACATATGTGGTAGCAACTCCTTGGATTTCGATCTCACGAGTGGCGGGTAGATATCCAAATTTCCGGATCCAACAATAATGTTTCGTATTGCAGGTGTTGGGTTAATAGGCCTTGGTAATCTTTAATGACGATCCAGCTGTTGGATGCGTCTTAGAAGTTTTCGTGACATTGGATTATGCGACGTTTCAAAAATCTGGTATCTATTGTTTCAGATGGATGGAGGGTTATGCTCCTTTGTTTATCGTTGATGTTACTAAATATTGGAATTAGATAATTGTTAATGTTGTTTAGATTAGAGATGAAAATTATTATAAGAGTCCATAGCTACATAAGTATTTTTTTTTATTTGGAGAAGAGACTTGCATATAAACATGCATGCAATTGTGCTATCTCATCTTATTAATAATAGATAGATTATTCTCCTTTAAAAAAAGTGAAAGAAAATGCTTTTCCCCACATCCTAGTTGTGGGAAAACCCTTTGGCTCAATCAGTGCGCATGTTATCAAAAACAAAAATCAGTGTGAGTATTATTATTATTTTTATATATTTAAAATAAAGTGTGGAAAAAAGAAAAAGAATAGAGCGACAGTCCAAGAGAAGGCGGGCGCAGCTGTCCATCGCTCGCGCGAACCTGCTACCCGTTATTCATCAGTTTTCTTTAACCGGCTGCTGTGCTGCCCATTTTACTAATCAAATCATCGTCGTCCCCTTTTCCCCCGTCCCCTCCCCTTCCGCGTCTCCTAGTCCTCTTCCTCGTCTTCTTCTTGCTTCTCCTCCTCTCCTCTCCTCTCGTCTCCCCTCCCTCCCCCACCCGCCGCTTCCCGACCCCGTGCCCTCGCCGAGACGGCTAACAACTTTGCTCGGAGAAAAAGAGTGTTTTTTCTTCCTTCTTCCCTTGACGTCTCTCCGGATCCGGGGCCGCTGCTGTTTCGGTTTTGCTTGATTTAGATTCCATTTTTGTTCGTTCGTGCTTGTCCCCTTTCTCGTTCGTTCGTTCCTTCGATTGGAGCTACCCGCTGCTCGGATTCCTTGGTGCGCCGCCTGGATCTGACCTCGCTGAGCTCCGGCTGCTCCGAATCCCGATTCGATTCGGCCACCGGCGCGGTGCAGGCGAGCTCGGATCTCGTCGGTCGGAGTAGAGGGGAACGATTCGCCTCGGGCCGAGATGGATCATGTGGTCGGGGGCAAGTTCAAGCTCGGCAAGAAGATCGGGAGTGGATCGTTCGGGGAGCTCTTCCTCGGTGAGTTTAGCTGTCTGTCCCTTCTCCGCGGATTGATAAGATCCCGACCCCGTGTTTTCGTTGGGAAGGAAAGACGCTCACTTTGTTTGCTTGCTACTGTTGTTGTTGCTCGCAGCTGTGAATGTGCAGACTGGAGAGGAGGTTGCCGTCAAGCTGGTATTGGATTCTCTCCTCTCCGATTGTTATTTATTTATTTACTTGTTTGTTACCATACCATAGAATTTGCCATGTTGGTTAGCATCACGAGATGCAAAAAAATCCAGCTAAATGAAGAAATGTTGATGGTCCATTTCGGAGCTGTTTGTCAACACTGTTAGCGTTTGGGTTGGTGGAACCGATTGTCACTGGCGTTGCTGCTTTTATTTGCACAGGAAAATGTCAAGACAAAGCACCCGCAGCTTCATTACGAGTCGAAGCTATACATGCTTCTCCAAGGAGGAAGTAAGTTAATGGCATAGCCCATAGAGAGCCTATCCCACTTATCCATTTTTAGTTATGGGACGGTAGTACTCTGTGGTTAGTTAGTTAGTTGCTAGGGTTGGGCTGACCTTTTTCGCTCACCCGCACCCTTTTTTGGTTTCTGTACAGCTGGCATTCCGCATCTGAAGTGGTTTGGCGTTGAGGGGGAGTATAATGTGATGGTGATTGATCTTCTTGGCCCTAGCCTTGAGGACTTGTTCAATTATTGCAGTAGGAAGTTCTCTCTCAAGACTGTGCTCATGCTTGCTGATCAAATGGTGAACCCCTCCCAGATTTTCCAAACTGTTCCGATTTGTTTCTTCACTTTAATCTCAGTTCGTTGTGCATAGGGCTGTCTGTACTCTGTCTCAACTCTCTGAATTGCTAGTGTTAAGCACATTCCTTATCTGTCTTTCAGATTAATCGGGTTGAGTACATGCATCAAAAGGGGTTTCTTCACCGTGATATAAAGCCTGATAATTTCCTTATGGGGCTTGGTAGGAAAGCCAATCAGGTATGATCCTATATATGTGCTTAATTCTTGCTATCCAACTCATTTTACATTTGAACCAAATGTTTTACATGCATTCTACCTCTTGCTTTGCTTGTGCTGCACTGCACTTGGGAAGCCCAAAAGATCCCCCACTTGCGATTTAGCTGGGTGGGTTTTAGTGCATTATGTGATGTATTTGGTTGTATTATGCGATGATTTGCTTGTATTTTACAGTCTGCTACCTATAATTTATTTCTAATATTTGGCTAATGATGGATGGTTTCCTTAGTTATATAGCTTGCCAATATGTTATATCCCAGAAAGCACCTCTTCTCTGGAATTGAGACCTTTAGGTCTAATTATTGTTTAACTTACTGGTTTTGTTGGCAGGTATATATAATAGACTATGGACTCGCAAAGAAATATAGGGACCTTCAAACTCATAAGCACATCCCGTACAGGTTGGTTGACATTTCTCATTTGGGTTGCTAAATACACTTAGTAAATGCCGCGTGTCGATTTTTTTTCAGAAAAAATGTATGAAGTTATGTGCAGTCATGCACAATGATACTATGCCAACACACTGTTCTTGTAGTTTTATGATGATGGGATACTCATTTCAATGTGCAGAGAGAACAAGAACCTCACTGGAACTGCACGATATGCAAGTGTCAATACCCACCTTGGCGTTGGTGAGTTTCTGGTTTTCATCTGGCTAATTAGTTGGGTTAGACTTTGCATAACCTCATAGTTTACTTGGGTGCAGAGCAAAGCAGGAGAGATGATTTAGAATCTCTCGGTTATGTTCTTATGTACTTCCTTAGGGGCAGGTTAGTTGGTCAACAATCTTTTCACCTGTCTGTTGCAATGGTTCAGTTGGTTCCACACTTGTTTCTGTGAATGGATTTAACATTTCATTGGTGTTTTTGTCTTTGAACAGCCTACCATGGCAGGGGCTGAAAGCAGGAACCAAGAAGCAGAAATATGACAAAATTAGTGAGAAAAAGATGCTTACTCCTGTGGAGGTGGCTCATAAATTCACTCTTGCTAATTCATTTTTTTTTGGTAAGAACTGCAGTAGGCAGACATTCATAAATTGTTTATTATGGGTTAGGTACTCTGCAAATCGTATCCATCAGAGTTTATCTCCTATTTCCACTACTGTCGTTCATTGCGGTTTGAAGACAAGCCTGATTATTCTTACCTGAAGAGACTATTCCGTGATCTCTTTATTCGGGAAGGTATAATTTTAGTGCACATGCTTATTCTTTTGGTATTTTCTACTAGGACATCATGTTATTTGTATTTCTATAATTGTGTCACTAATGCAGGATACCAGTTTGACTATGTGTTTGACTGGACCATTTTGAAGTATCCTCAGATAGGCTCCAACCGCGGATGAGGGTATGCTATCGCCTTGTGTTTCTGTTTGATGTACGTTTTGTAGTCTGTTGGGACTTGTTCTATCTGTTTGTCATTGCTTAGGCAGGGGAAAGAACTAGTGGAGCTGCTGGACCCGCTGCTGGACCCTCAATGGATAGGATTGAGAAGACCCCAGGTTTGTCCTGCTCTTGAAAAAATGTGTAACAAATCAATGATACAAACCGGACATGTGTTTGAGCATGATTTTTGTCTGCAGGAGAAGCGTCCGGTAGAAGGAATCCTAGTGGTTCTGTGAACCAGAGTGACAATTATGCACAACGACCACGTGAGACTGTATCTATGTCACTAAAGGAAATTGTAAGTTAAACTTCCCCTTCGCCCCTTATATTATCTATGATCATTCAGTGCTGCTGTGTCTATGCTCATGCAGTCCTCACATATCTCATGAGCTTTAATCACGCATTACCCATTTCTCCAGATGCATAGCACTGATCGGTCTGGGGAAAGGACTGTGGAGAGACCGCGTGCATCCTCACGCACAGGCAGTGCATCCCGTAGAGCTGTTGCATCAAGCAGTAGGCAAGCTTCATCTGTGGAACCAAGTGAGCAGTATAACCGGACAAGCAGATTGTTCTCAAGCAACAGTGGCAGTCGCCCATCTAGCACCCAGAGAGTTAACCCATCACCAAGCGGCGAGTCAAGGGCTACCTCCCTTTCGCGGGCGGCAGTTGCGAGAGGCTCCCGTGACGAGCCACTCCACCGCAGCCTGGAGCTTCTGTCCCTTGGTGGCGGTAAAAGGAAATAATAGTGGGAAGAAAAGCGGGCATCTGAGAGCGCAAGGGAAGATTGCTGCTTGTTTGTGACTCTGTAAATGACAGGATATCCATCCACCTATTCGTCAACAGTTCCCCTGGGGCATCCCATAATTTCAGAGTGCTCCAAGTCTGTTGTACCATTGCTTCATAGATAGCAATAATTCGTTGTTAAATGTCTGTCTGTGTGTGTTGCTGCTGCTGCTGCTGTTGCTGCGTTAGGGCCAAGTCCTAGCCTTTGTGCTCATGATTAAATTTAGGGGTGGTCAAGATTCACATATTTATGTCTCTTCACCCTCTCATGGACTTGGCGACTTTTCCTTCTGAGACCAAGTGCTCGTGCATTTCATGTTGAATTCTGAATTTGCTCATTCAACAGAAGTTGATAAAAAAAAAGGGGGACTTCCTGTGTAAATCGATGTCTTCTTGTTTTTGTAATGCCAGCCAGTGTCATTCCATGCCAATGCCAGCAGCTGGGACAAAAACTGTATGTGAAGTTGAACAGGATTGCATGATCTATCATGTGAAGCAGAATCAAAATACTGCTATTGCAAGATAATGATAACATAGCACCGATGCATGTTACTATACTCTCTATACGGGAAAATCTTTGGAGAAGCATGGCCTAGCTAGCTAAAAAAATAACTTCATTGCATTCATAAAGAAGGGCTAATAAATGGGCTATTTTTTTAGTCAAGCCTTCAACTAATTGTCCTATCTAGCTAACAATAACTAAGAGCAAGTATTATGGTGGGCTGCAAAAATACTGAATGCTGAGGTGAAAGAGAGAGTAGAGGAGAGAGAAGATAGGTGGGCTGTAAGAGCAGCTCCAATGTGTGTGCTAAAGTGGTGCTAGAAGGAGAGAGAAAATAAAAGATGAGGTGCAATACATTGGAGGGGTGGTGCTAGTTTGACACCTCTTGACACCTGTTGCCTATTCCAGCACCTGGTGCTAGGAGGAGAGAGGAGAGAGAAAATTGATTGGGAAGAGATGTGGAGATTGAGAAAGAATAATATTTTACTTCTTATGAGTCTTATTTAACTGATGCTAGTAGAGTTTATACATTGAAGCAAATAGAATAAGCAAGCACCACCTGATGTGGCGAAGCTAAGCACCACTAGAGGTGCTATACGTTAAAGTTGCCCTAAGCTTACTAGAGGAGAGAGAAGATAGGTGGGATGTAAGATTACAGTCAGCTTGGACACAAGAATCAAGAAACTCTATGAGATAGACATGTAGGGCATGTATTAATGAAGTAGAGTGCACTATTGTATGAGTGAGCCGAGAAAAGATTGTAAGCCTACAAGTGAGCTGTACTATGATACTTGCTCTAATTTGGACTAGTTTTTAGCCCTAGCAATGGTGCAGGTCTATTGATTTTTGCCCAGAATTTTTTTACTACTCCTGATTCATGGCCCAATAGGCCAACCCTAGCCCAGCAGCTGTTTTTTTTTTTAAAGTCAGCAGCTGAGGAGGCCTGAGCTGGCTGGGCCCCGGCCCCTCCGCCCCCCCCGATCCGCGCGATCCGCCTCCCCAGTTCCCCGTTCCCAGGACGAAGAGGCAGCAGGAACAGGCGACCAGCGAGGCCTGAGCGCATCTCAGCAGCCGGCGACCGAGGAACGGCCGAACGGGAACGGCGTCTATAAGCTTTAACCCTAGAGAGAGAGAGAGAGAGAGAGGGAGAGAGAGAGGGGTGAGAGCCACAGGCGGAGGCGATGGAGGTGGTGGCGCTGGTGAGCGGCGGCAAGGACAGCTGCTTCGCCATGATGCGATGCATGGACTACGGCCACAAGGCAAGGCTCCAGCTCCACCCGTTCACCCCGCAGTCCGTCCGCCCCTCGCCGACGGCTGCTGGCACCGTGCTGAGCTCTGCTGTTGCTTGCAGGTCGTCGCTTTGGCTAATCTAATCCCCCTCGACGACTCCGTCGATGAGCTCGACAGCTACATGTACCAAACCGTATGCCCCGTCTCTCTTACCTAACCTCCCCTCACTGGCACCTGACGCTCTGTTCTGTAATTCGGCCGCCGTTAGTAGTTGTAGTTGCTGGTATCCGGATGATGCTTGCTGATGCTCCTGCTTCTTGTGGTCGGGGAGGGTTCAGGTTGGGCACCAGATTGTGGTGAGCTACGCGAAATGCATGGGCTTGCCTCTTTTCCGGAGGCGCATTCGCGGATCCACAAGGCAAGCTATTAATTATCTCTGCAGACACTGTGGCCTATGACTCGGATGCTCTGTCTACAAATGATCCGGTTCCATCGATTCAAATTCTCAGATTCTTTTTTTTTTTTTTTTTTTTTTTGTTGCTTTGGGTAGGGATCAGGGTCTCAAGTATAGTGTCACGGCAGGTGATGAGGTGGAAGACATGTTTGCTCTCTTGACCGAGGCGAAACGGCGAATTCCATCCATCAGCGCGGTGTCGTCAGGTGCGATTGCATCTGATTACCAGAGGCTGCGTGTTGAGAGCGTTTGCTCGAGGCTGGGCCTGGTCTCGCTGGCGTATCTATGGAAGCAGGATCAGACTTTGCTCCTAGAGGAAATGGTACTTTGAAGAATCCTGTTTATTATTTTTTACCAGAATGATCACCTAAACTAGCACAGAAAGAACGGCCGCTCACATTGTAAGTCTTGCTATGCTGTTTACTGCTTATACAGATAAGAAGGGGCATCGTTGCAATATTTGTGAAGGTACATATTGTATTCGTATGTATACAAGATTTAACATTTGTTGTAGTGCAATGAGCGACTGATTTCTTGTGCTTTGTAGGTTGCTGCACTGGGGCTGAAACCTTCTTCTCACTTAGGTAAAGAACTGGCTGAACTTAAGTGTCATCTGCTCCAAATGAATGAGTATGTTTCTCACCACCCTGCACCTACCATATGTGTATCAGTCTATCCCCCACTTAGGAGGATTCATGTTAAAATAGTTGTTTCTTGTCCCTTTACCAGAAGTCATCCAACTTATGTTTTAGTTGAGCTTGAGCGTTTTCTCTAGTTGCAACGCACGAGTATATATTTTCTAGTTAAAAAAAACGGAAAGCTCCTGGCGGTGTTTATAAAAAGACGGAAAAAGAACATGGAAAACAAGTCATGCGCACGTTCGACGTTACTGCTGAAAACAAGTCACGCGCACGCGTTCAAGACGTTCCTGCTGGTTCGGAATCCGACTATCGCGGTGTTCGTCTCGCATACGGGGCCATTGCAGTTAGTTTCTGCTTCTGCCTATAAAAGGCGACTAATGTCCCCGTCGGTTTCTCGTCCAACACAAACAACCACAAGTCCGGCCGGCCACCATCATATTCTGGTGCTCATTGATTAAAACCATGTAGTCTCAAGATATGAGATAACATAGATTGTAATTTTACCCTTATCTTCATGTTTGTTTCTGACAAATGATTCTCTAAATAAATACTGGATCGTTTATTTTGTCTATACTCTATACACAGCTTTTTAATTTCTCTGTTTGTTTTCTTATGCCCTATTAGGAGTTATGGAATCAATGTGTGTGGTGAAGGTGGAGAATATGAAACACTAACTCTTGACTGCCCTCTATTTCATGTAAGTGAGCTTTTGAGGAGCTAACTGAAAACCTATTGTCACTTGTTCTAGAATGCTGTGTAATAGACTAACCATTGAATCACATGGCGGCTTGTTATTAGTTCTTACTGTCTGCGCTATGAACATATTTATTGATTTTTTTGGTCAACCATCCATGTCAAATTTCTTGTTCCTTAACATGTGTGTACTTATTACAGAATGCAAGAATTGTTCTCGATGACTCTGAAGTGATACTCCACTCTGCTGACTCCATTGCTTCTGTTGGGATTCTTCATCCACGAGCGTTTCATCTTGAGCACAAGCCAGATTCATCTGATAGAATTGAGGATGGTTCTGTCACTCAAGAGACTTCTAGTTGTCTATATGAGGTTGATGAAGTTATCACTCACGCTGATGTGGAAGAAAAACAGTCCCCAAGTCCAGCTGTTGATGCTTGTACCAATATAGACCTTTGCATCTCAAAGACAGGGAAGAATTTACGTTCAATTGGCTGTTGGATTCAGGATCCATCTAGAGCTTCAAAAGGTGCATACTGTCATCTTATGTTATCCGATTGGCATTGTTCTTTGCACCTCGTGACTGGAACATCTCATTACATCTATTGTTTCTTTCTTTATGGAACATACATTTAATAATGTATTGCATCAATAGGCCTGAAGGCAGACCTTGTAGCAGTTTTGAGCAGAATTGAAAATCAGCTCAAGGAAGAAGGGTTAGGTTGGGTGAACGTTTTATATGTTCACCTCTACATTTCAAGCATGAAGGACTTTGGATTGGCCAATGAAGTTTATGTCAGCTTTATTACGGAAAAGAAGTGCAACCTGGGTGTTCCTTCGCGCAGTACAATTGAATTGCCACTAGTTCAGGCGGGGTTGGGCAAAGCATATGTGGAAGTTCTAGTTTCAGATGAGGTGGTAAAAAGAGTTCTACATGTGCAAAGCATCTCCTGCTGGGCTCCTAGTTGCATTGGACCTTATAGCCAGGTACAAGATGCACACGTTGATAATGTCATGAATACATGTTGTAAGTTGTTAGTCATTCTACAAATTTTGCAAATGCGCCCTCTGATGTGAAACATTGGTCCATTTACTTGGGAATGGTGGTTTCACAATATAACGTGTTTCTTGTCTTTTTCTAGTTATTTTTATGGGTAATAAGATGTTAATTTTGGATCTCTCTCCTTTTAGGCAACTCTTTATAAAGAGATTCTCTATATGGCTGGTCAGCTGGGGCTTGACCCTGCTACGATGAAGCTCTGCCCTGGAGGTCCAAGAGCTGAGCTAGAATTAGCACTACAAAATATTGAAGCTGTGGCTAATGCCTTTAGCTGCTCTATATATTCGTCGGCCATACACTTTCTGGTGTACTGCTCTGCACAGTTGACATCCAGCGAGAAGGAAGAAGTTGAACAGACATTGAAGAGTTCTTATATTGCTCGTTTGGATTGCTCAAAAGCTGTATCATCTCCAACTGTTCTATATGTATTTGCACCAGATCTTCCTAAAGGGTATGTACATCTTCCCTTCTATATCTGATCAAGAAAGCAATGTTCTTTGGAATGATATATTTGAAATGTGCAATAAAATGCTTTTCTGAACTTCGTCAGAATTTTTTTTTACCCTTTTCAGAGCACGTGTGGAGATAAAGCCTATATTGTATGTCCCCTCCAATGATGATGGGGTTGATACCATAGAGATGGAGACTAGAGTTCCACTGCCAGCATTGAGGAAATCTTGGACTGATTGGAGTGCACTATACTCTGAGTTGCGTGATTCATGTTGCCAGGTCCACACGATTGGGGGGAGAATTTGTTCTGCTGTGGTGTCGATCACAAAAGATATCGCATCGAAGATCTGTTCTACAGCTGGGCAGCTAAACCACAGAGAGAATTTGAAAATTATGGCTAGATTCTGTGCTTTCGAGACCGTGAAGATCCTGGCGGATAACAAATTTTCCGGGACAGTATAACGGTAAGTTTGTCACATACTGTAGTTACTTGGTGGCTGCATTCATGTATCCTAACCAGCATTTCCGGGTTATAAAACATGCAGATGTTGAGGTTCTACTACTCGGTAGATCTCTCCGTGGCGGCAGATGCAGTGTCCGGAGCATTTTCTGAGGCCTTCGCCGAGCTTGTGCAAGACAACGGTTCCATGAGAACTGACAAAATCCCTTTCTACAACATTGTGCCAGTAGCCGGATCTGGCCGCTCTGCATGTACAAACGATATAATGACATGCGAATTACTGGCTTCCAACGTTTCCAGTGCATAGTCCAAACCTGGCTGGCCTGGCACACGCATCCGAATTGTTCGCTGTGATGCCTGCTGGAATGCAGCTTTCCTTTGGAAATTGGAGGTGGTACATGTTGGAATTGCAGCCCCAGCCCCTGGAGCCGGCGTGTGTATCAATTGCCAGCTGGACGACGACAGTTAACCAGCTTCTCTAGGGTTGGCAGCGAGCGGTAGCTTTCTGTGCTGATGTATGGTGATCATCATCATAGATACACCCATACTGTATTCTGTTTCTGCTTATGTTTCAGCATCCTATGGATTGGGCCTGATTACCCCCCTCCCTGATGCTTACTTGCAATGACATTGGCTCAGTTACAGAGGGCCTGGTCAGCAACGTGTGTATGTGTTGTTCCTCTGTTGACATTTCTCGCTCAGTTGTGGAACATGTTGCGGTTGGCGGAGTTGATTGAGGCCGCGTAGCTTACCCTAGTCATGCGCGCACGTCTCTGGGCGATCGGATGATCGGATCATCAGGGGAGAAAAAATAGAAATGGGGGAACAAATATTCCAGGATCTACAAGCTGTTGACAGAAACGAAATAACGATTTTTTCCCCCCTTCTGACGATCTAACGAAAAAAATGCAGATAAAGCAGACTACCAAAATATCGAATGAACCGCCGTCTGTGATTCTCTTTGTATCTCCCGTCCCTCTCCTCCCTTCCCCTTCGCTTCGCTTCCCTTCCCTTCCCCTCCTCTCTCTCACATCCCCCTCCCTGCCCAAATTTAGCCGTTGTAGCTTCCAGGCTCTCTCTGTCCCTCCAGGCTCGGGTGAGAACACGAAACGTCAGCAGAGGAGGAGGAGACGGTTAACCTTGGGCCGCGTTCTTGGCCGCGAAGCGATCTTTCTCCCACCCGAGCGCGAGGAGCTTCACTTGATCGTCCTCGCATCTTCTTCTTCCACTGGTTGCGTTTGCATTTGGGGGACAGTCAGTCAAGATGAGGCTCCTGGCCTGCTGCTACAATGATCCGGAGATGCAGATCGATCCGGACACCGTCTACCCCATCCGCCCCGACTGCCGCGACGACGTCCCCAAGACGCGCTTCAAGCCCCGGGTAGGGTATTTCTTTCCCCCATCCGAACCCTTTTTCTTTCCTTCCTGTTATTATTGTTCCCATGTTCAGTGGGCGAGATCTAATTGATACTCCTTCCTTTTATTATCATTGTTATTATCAGCTGTTATTGGAGTACGTAATAAGATCTTGTTTTGGACTGCTGGTAGTCTTACTGAATGAAGTGGAACTGCTAGATATCCAGACTGAATTGATGCATCAATCTAGTGAGATATAATGGGCGACTGTTCCAGTCAGATTGAAGGTGCGGCGCTTATGGGAGTGAATAAGTTTAACTAGTAGGGTAATTCAGAAACCTAAGGCCAATCTAGTGGTTACTGATGAATACTGAATCTTGGAAAATGATACCTGCTTTACCTGTCAAATCGAATTGCCAGGAATGCTAATGACTGAGATCAGTGGATGTGGATGCAATGCACACTGATCGCTAGCTGCATTAATTGACTAGTTATTCATGAATCGCCTTTTTGTTTCGTCCCTATTGGCAGCCTGGCCTGACCCTCAGTCCAAGGAGATGGAAGCTTCTCCACAATCCGGAAGGTGTTCTAGACATAGCTGGAATGATCAAAAGAGTGCAACATGGGGTAAGCCATGCTTTATCCAGATTCACGACTTTGCGCTTGTTTCGGTGATATATGTCTCGGTCTCAGAAAGTTTATATGAATTTTGTGTTAGTAGCATACTGAAGTATAGAGCTGTTAATCAGGAGGCTGTTAAAACTATCAAGAATTTTTTCACGCAAAATGAAGATTAGGGATCTCTATTGGATGTTCTTTTATGTTTTGACTTGCTCAACCTGTTCCATCAGTCAACACAAGGTCTGATGGGCAAACCTAGTCATAGCTATTTTCTGCTTTAACCAAGGACACCAACATGGATACACACTCTTCTATGGAACTAACTTACCTATACCTTATATGACCACTCCAACAGGCAGAATGCATTCCAACCGCTGGTACCTTTTTTCAGTCTCTTTGCTAACATTTTCTCCTTGCGGCCAATTTCTTGTTCATCAATTTCTTCTTCTAGTTTTGCTTAACGTAGCAAGTTCACCTACATGGCTGCACTCTCATAAAACAGGCATATCTTTTTTCTGAACGCACTGGCAGGAGCTCTGCCTTTCAATTAAGAAGAAATATAATTGACCCATAAAACAGGCTTACCTATATCCTACAACCTTTCGAAGAGTTTACTCCATGTTCTAATACAGTCCTCTGTACATTTCTTCTTGTTCTTCTCTATGATGATTTTTCAACATGGTGTGTCCCTATTATGGCCTTCACTGCTAATATGTGTTCTCTTTTTATGCCGAGGATCGTTACTATGTCATGGTATGGTATTTATTTTTGGATGTGCAAACAGGGAGTCCACCCAACAATCAAAGGAGAAGTTTGGGAATTTTTGCTGGGCTGCTATGACCCTAAAAGCAGTACTGAACAGCGCGAGCAATTGCGACAGCAGCGAAGGTTTAACCGCTGTTGCATTTTCTTTTTTGGTTTAAACATGCTTGTTCTTCTTCACGTCTACAATATGTCAGTTTTAATTGCCGCAAATCATTTTTATATAACCAAGGAAAGGCAATTTTTTCCTAAGAAAAAACTCTGGGCACTGCATCATGGCACATTGTTTTGTTCTTCAGGAAGTTCAGCTCTGTTTTATGTGGCTCGCTTACTATTGAAGTCTATTTGCACATCATATACACAGATGAGGAATATACTGATTTTCTTATTTTGATAGGTTAGAGTACGAGCAACTGAAATCAAAGTGCCGAGAAATGGACACAGCAGTCGGTAGTGGAAGGGTAATCACTATGCCTGTAATAACAGAAGATGGTCAACCTACCGAAAATCCTAACTCCGATGGAGGGGCAGCAGGTTCTGAACAGAAAAACAATGGTGCACCACTCCCAAAAGAAGTTATTGCTTGGAAGCTTACTCTACACCAGATTGGTAAGCACTGTTGCTCTTTTTTAGCATCTCCTATATCTATCATGGGCTTCCCAGAGCCTTCCGTCAAGGGGAGGCAAGAGACAGGGAGCGCTACCCCGTAAACCTGCCTATTTAATAATGATATGTAATTCGACCTGCCGCCTGCGCGTGGGACAAGGAGGTAGCTAGTCTGCACTTGGGCTGCCCAACGTCCCCTCCAATAGGTCTGGGATAACTAGGCCCATGATTGGTGTCTATAATTTTTATTTATCTTATTTTTCCACTATTCAATTGTAGGTCTTGATGTTAACCGTACTGATCGTGTACTTGTTTATTATGAGAGACAAGAGAATCTGGCAAGGTTGTGGGACATTCTTGCAGTGTATTCATGGATTGATAAAGATATAGGTTATTGTCAGGGTGAGTTACGTTGTTGAAATAGATGTTTTTTCTGTTAACCTAGTTTAGTTATACAATTCTTTATCATGTTGTACTTTGCTTAATGTGTAGTTGTTTGAACTTGCTTAATCCTCCGATGCAGGAATGAGTGATCTTTGTTCACCAATATCAATCATTTTGGAACATGAAGCAGATGCTTTTTGGTGCTTTGAGCGTCTAATGCGCAGGGTGGTAAGTACCCTTGCATACTTAACCTTTTATTCATTGAACATGAATATACATATCCTTTATTGCATTGTTCTAACATACTATACTGTACAGTAAACTTTCAGTTTATTATTATTTTGTATATGTGATGTAATGACATTATAAGATTGAGAAGTTAGATACTACAGAACTGAACTTATAACACAATAAGTCAAAATGGTTATTATGTGGTACATTAATCAGCGTGCTTGTCCTTCTGCGCCCCCCCCCCCCCCCCCCTTCTCTCTCTCTCTCTCTGCGCGCGTGTGGAGCATATTCCCCTAGTTTTGCTTTGCTTAATGTTAAGCGGTGTGCATTGATCATCAGGACTTCTTTGCCAAAAAAACTGCTGTAAGAGACATTTATTTGATATACTCCAGAACACCAGGGTTGAAACCATGTTAGAGAGGTATTTGATATACTCCAGATATTAACTGAAAAAAGACTATGGTCTTCTAGGCCACACAACGCATACAATTCTGGAGTATGTAAAAGCTTGAGTTTCTACCTTCTAACTATGCAGCGAGGAAATTTCATAAGTACTTCTACTTCCATCGGAGTTCGAGCTCAACTGACTACCTTGTCAACCATAATGAAATCTGTTGACCCAAAGTTGCATGAACATTTAGGTACAATCACTGGAGCTACATGTTTACTCAACAGCTCAAAGAAAACAGTATCTATATTTTGCAGTAAGGGAACATGTATGTATGCTCTGACAAAATATTGTTTATGCAGAAAATCTTGATGGAGGGGAATACTTATTTGCCTTCCGAATGCTGATGGTTCTTTTCCGTAGGGAATTCTCGTTTGTTGATACGATGTACCTTTGGGAGGTAAGTTGTCTTGAAAAAATATAATAAATTTCATAAGTAATGCATATTCTTAACAATTCAGTCTGAGTACCATTAATATCAAATATGTATTGGTTTATGCATGAAACGCTACTGTACAACTTCAAAATGTTGCAGCTCATGTGGTCTATGGAGTACAATCCAAATCTCTTTTCAATGTTGGAGAGTGATACTAGCAAATCTAGCGCAAACGCAAAGGATGAAAGTGTTCTAGGACAGTGTGGAAAGTTTGAGAGGAAAACATTGCAAGCAGCTAAGAAAGATGACCAGATCCCTCTATCTGTATTTGTTGTTGCTAGTGTTATAGAGGCTAGAAACAAGAAGTTACTGGGTGAGGCAAAAGGTCTAGACGATGTTGTCAAGGTCCTCTCTCTCTGTCTCTGTCTCTCTGTCTCTCTCTCTCTGTCTCTCTCTATATATATATATGATGATGATGATGATGAGGATGAAAGAAATTTATGTTGTGTATATGTTGCCATGCAAACAGATTTTAAATGAAATCACTGGTAGTCTGGATGCAAAAAAGGCATGCAGAGGAGCATTGCAGATTCATGAGAAGTACCTTAACACAGTGAGTTTTTTAATTCATAAAAATCTTATAAACAACATATGGTCATGCTACAGGCTACAGTTATACAATGAGAAGTTCAAAATAACCAGAATTTGTTCTTTCCTGGTTGCAGGTAAAAGCATCATAAGGACATGTACAGCTTCACTTGGATGGGCTATTTATTTATGTTTGGATTAGAGAAGTCGTTGTAAAACAGAACTTTTTCATTCTTTGTTTGTGTATTGTGTGACACACTTGCAACATTGCATTTACACAACAAAAAAGAAAGGATGAGGATTTCATTCAAAAGGAAAAAAAGAAGGATGAAAAGAATGTTGATCTTGTAAAGATGTGATACAAAATATTTATATACCATAATAAGCCATCATGATTCTTTTCTTCTTGTCGTCAGCTCTCAGAATGCAACAGGTTAGTTCACCTTGTTTGGACAATATGTGGTACTTTGAAGATAAGTATCACCGTATGACTGTATACGGGTGCATCGTGTGTCTTGAAAGGACCTACTATTTCATTGTCTTCAGCCAAAATTTCTCCCAATTCAGCTTCTCATGGTTTGGACAAGCAAAGTAGAAACTAAAGTGAAATTACAAGTAAATGGAATCTGAGCGAGGCCACGGTCTAAAATCAAACGAGAAAATGGAAAATATGAAGAACCCTCTAGTCCTGCAAATATTGCATTTCCTATGTAAATACGAAACTGTGCAGTATAATGGATGATCTACCCATTCTTTCAAAAGGGGGCAGGGCCTCTGAGAGCAAAAGGTTAGGGCCATCTTGGTGCATTGAATCTCAAATCACACCATGTATTATGGGACTGACCAGAATCAAATTTATAAGTAATTTAGCAACTTGTGGCTTTATCAGTCGTAACTCGTAACTAACATGCTATACATGGGAAATGGTAATGACTCCTGGATCCTAATTCTTAAGCAGTACTCAACATCCATTCCCGTCATTTGCGTGCGGACAAGTTGAACAGAGCCACGCATGGCCTCTCAAACTGGACTGCCTCGTGATGAACTGCAAACAAGGGAACATTCACCAAAAATAGGGCACTATAAATAGATTGGACGCAACAACTTTCATCCCTTCCATTTCTCCAACTAAGAAGGTGGGGAATCTAGGCCTGCTTCTCGTGGACCTCTGGAGGGGACTGCAATTCTGCTAATTTTTGACATATCATGCAGGATTAGGAGGGAGGCCAAGAGAATTTCTACAACCACAATGAAGATGGCTCCAGGACGATGAAATCCCGCCGACCGGATTTTGTAGCTCCTTGAATGTTGCTTCCTTAGGTATGTGAGCTTCATTTGATGGGTTTGATAAATCATTTAGCGGGTTCTCATTTCATTGCTGCGGGTTCTCACAATACTTCATGCATGGTATCATTGGTCGGCCTGGTTGATAATATTCAGGCTAACAACTGTCCATTTCTAGGATTTCTTCCCTACCCCTCATGTTGTTTGCCAAATTGCGTCATGTTTTTACAAACAATTTTCCATGAATGGCACAGGACCTTTGTCATTCTAGTTCAAACAAACTAGACAGAAAACTGTTCGTGCATTCGTATGATTTGTTATACTCCTTTTGTTCTCTCAACATTGTGACCTACATGCATGTGAAAGGCAAGTTGAAGAGCGCGGGGGACGCAAATAATTAAGTGGTGGATTCCTCTCAGGGCACCGCGGGCGGGCAGCCGCCTGTGGAACCTGCTAAGATGAAGGGCCTTCTCAAGGGTCTCCGATACATCTCGCAGATTTTCGGTAAGCACGGTCATCAACCTATTACTAGATTGCAATGTTTTTCTTCCAAAATGAAATTTCCTTGAATGTGTTTCATAGCACAGTTCAAATCAATAAAAACCAAACCAAACGTAGGAATAGAATGCGGGTGTTGTAACTAATTAATTAATATGTTTACCTTGTCTGCTGCACCTGCACGGGTGTCGCAGATGCGAAGGAGCCGGAGATGCAGATCGGGAAGCCGACGGACGTGAAGCACGTCGCGCACATCGGCTGGGACAACGCCTCCGTCACCGCGCCCAGCTGGGTACGTAGCCACTTCCATTCCACCCCCGACCACGCCATTCCCGTGCTCCTCCACGGTCCACGCCCCGTCCGCCCCCCCCCCCCCCCCCCCCCCCCCCCCCCAACTAACGGCTCCGGTTGGGCGTGTGCTGCAGATGAACGAGTTCAAGGCTTCGCCGGGGACGGCGAGGGGCGGCGATCCTGAGCCCTCGCAGCCCGGGGGATCGGGAGGATGCGGAGAGCAGCAGACCGGATCAGGAGGAGGAGGAGAAGACGCTGACGGCAAAGCGGAGCGGCCGCGGCGGACGAGGGGGAACAAGGGGTCTGGCGGGAACGAGCCGGCGAAGACGCGGCGTGACTGCGCGGCCGAAGGGTCGCGGCGCGACCGGCGGGTTGGGAAGGCGGCGGAGGCGGGCGCCGAGGGAGACGCCGCGGCCGCGCCGAAGCAGCGGCGGAGGAAGCCTCGGGCGGCGTCGGGGGGCAGGTCCAAGTCGTCGTCGGGAGGCGCCGCCGCCTCGGACTCGGAGGCGGCGCGGCCGGCGGGGGCCGAGGACGATCGCGACGGCTGCTGAGGCCAAGGAAACGGTGGCCGCGCTGCGGCATTGCTGACGTGGCCGCGCGCCGTTGCGCGCAGGGGATCGACTGGTATAAAACGGAGGGAGAGGGACGTTCTTCAAATTTGAATTTGGTTTTGCTTGGCTATTTGGAGATCGGAGAGATTTGGGCCTTTTTCTTGTGTTTTCTCTATTTTTTTCTTTATTACGTTGGTTTTCGATATTTCCATGCACGGAATTATTGCTGTTTAGGATAGTCGTGCAGCGTAGAGTGGCACGGCAAGTGTATGTATCAACAATTGTACACATAATTCCTTCACACACAGGGATGCATTTGCAGGTGATGCTTCGTGGCTAGGGCGTATTGAGACATTCTATGATAAGCAGGAATTTTTTTATATGAATCCTGCATAATAGGAAAATAGGAAAAATGTTCCAAACAAACATTCAACATGCTAAAATACTGTTTACTATAAAAATATGCATTCATGAAGATCCCATATTGTGTTTTTATTGTAGTCAGTTTCAAAACACATGTAGGTCGCATATCCTGATTATCTTCTGATTTTTTCTTAAAACTTTTAAGAACTTGAGAATATTTTTAGTGGTCGGAAAACATGATCAGATATTTATCTTATTTTTAAATTATAAAAAATTATGAATCTGCCTTGAGAACCACCTCTAAGTGGAACAAGGAGACAATTCAAAGAGTTAAATGCATTGGTAGCTACTAAATTTCCCAAGAGCTACTAAAAACATATTTCTAGATATTGAAACTTATTAAGCGGTGTATCATACATTTCTAAGCTTGTAAAATGGTGTACCACAGGTCCATTTCTAACCACTATGGTGCACCACGTAAAAATATATTTTAAAACTTTGTAGATCTAAGTGATATCTTGATAAATTCAGAGGCCTCTCACAGGCCTCACGCATTTAAAACTAATTTAAATGACTTTCAGGCAATTTTTCTAGTTAGGGTTCAGGAAGGTGACTTAATACTCCGGAAATAATTTAAGGAGGCAAAATTTGCTTCTTTTTTTTTGTTTTTGTTTTTGCCTTTTCCGCCGTTCACCGTATGACAATTGCGGCCCAATCTTACCTCCAAAGAAGCCTTCTCATCTTGGAATGATGGGCTAAGTCCAGCCCTTAGAAGGTCGGAGAATGGGCTGAGAGGTGGACATGACACTCTTGGGCCCAGCGGCTGTCGGTTCCGCTCGCGTCCGGGCTCTTTACCAGCAGCGCCGGACGGAGGCACCGATCGGAGCTCTGCGCCTCTCTCCCTCGGCCGCCGCCGGCCACCCGAGTTGACGTCCAATCCTGTCAGCCGGTGGGCCTAGAGGTGCGTCAGCCAGCGCTTGATGCTTGACCCTCAGATCGACGCATTTGGCATCGGCACGGAAGTTCAGTTCATTGTCGGCTGTCGGCATTTCCAAGGTATCTCTCCGGCACTCCGGACACCCGGTCGTTCCATTCTCGTCGCTTGGTGACAGTCTAGCTCTAGCCCAGTCCTCCTGATTCCCCCCAAAAAACATGTCTCTGGTTACGTCTTAACCTAAGCTTTCGTTAGTTTCCCGCAGCTGCGGCAAATCTGCATCTGCATTGGTTGGTGACTACCTGAATTCTGACCACCACCACTCCACTGCTACCAACCTCAAGCAGTGAAATGTGAAACTCTGAATTCGAAAACCAGTCGGGCACGGGTCCGAGGAGGCCGATTTCAACTGGTTGCGCTAGCTGGCACTGACATTGTTCACTAACCTCCACATAAAGCAAAGCAAAAAAAAAGGTGTTCTGAAATCGAAACATGCATGGACTGTAACTGGAGCATTTCTTTTTCCCTGCATTTATTTACTGTGTATGTATAGCAGGAATCTTTTTTTTTCCTGTGCTACTGCTAGTCATGAGACTGTCTTTTTTTTTCATGACACAGTTGTGAGAACGATTTATCGGTTTCAGGAGGGTGCTACCTGGAATGGGCCTTATTCTTCTGGTCGACAGAAACTTGCCATCAGTTGGATCGTCATCTAGGGGCTTCTTGCATTGATTCGGCCACACGACCGAACGAAGCAAGCAAGCAAGCAAGCATTAGATATCCGGGCCCATGCATTCCTCGCTCCTCTATATGGAAATGGAATAGAATCTTAGCTTTCTTGGGCAATTGCTTGCAATCGCAAACACATCAGCGGGGGATATCAGATACACACTCGATCGCATCACATTTGCACCTCTGAAAGTGGGGTGCCCAACAAGTGCATGTCACCCACTGAATTGAGCCTGAAAAGTTTCAGCTACTTTCAGAAAACAGTACGTGGGGGGCGGGCAGCTTCGTTTCAGACACATTCCTTTCCTCCCTGGTGGCGTACGTGGTATCTTTCTCCACATCTCACCTGCACTGCCCCTTTTTAGTTGTCTTGGGCCTGCTGCAAAAGTCTGTTGCGCTAGCTTAGCTATACTGTATATCGTATCCGGAGAAACGGACAGCTCCATTTGTTCTTCCTGTGCTCGATCGTCCTCCCTGGCCTGGAGTGGAGTGTTGTTAGCCACTGACGACGGCACTGTGCCACTGTAGGCGACTAGGTGTAGCGCCCCACCCCGGCCGGCCGCCCATGCATGGTCAGGACTATGGAAGTGGACAATCATCGTGCTGGTGATTCCAGATCTGGAAGTGAAGTGAGCACCAAACTGCATGCTTCCTGCAGAGATGGAGATGGAGATTGAGGGTGTGCAGTGCAGGCTAGGCAGCATTAGTTATGGCTTGTTCCTTTCCCTATCGTTTGGTTTCTAATGCTCCCTAATACTTACTAGGTAGAAGAGTTTATTAACAAAACAAATGATGCACAAATCTTTTGGTAGAGATTCTACTAGCTAGCTACCAGTGGGCTACTGGGCTGGGTACATAAAACTAACATTGGATGGTTACTACTGGATTGATTAGCAGGAGAGTAGAATGCTGGGTCGTCACGGGAGATTTTTACGTGTCTGCTCTGCTCTGCTGTAGGTTGTCGCTACTAACAAATGCATGCATATCATTGCAATGATGAGTTGTTAGCTAGTAGAGGTTGCAACTTAGAAGAATATGTATGTTGTAGAATCCCCGATCGATCTGTTGTACGTATATGGTATAGTATAAACTGCGTGCGAGTGCGAGTTCGAGTTGTTGTCAGATCGAACAGTGATTCAGACTGGCGCAAGTAGCTGTCCCGAGATGGACGGCGTCGTCTCTTCTGGGTTCTCTCGCCTCGATCCCATCCCACCGATCCATCCTCCCCGGCCCTGCCTACGATGGATGCGATTGCGAGCTGAGTTGCTGTCGAAATTATTGCAAGAAGCGCGCTAGGTAGCTGAACCACCGTTGTGTGAGGCTGTGACCACGATCGATCGATCGATCGCAGCCGCCCTCCTCGTCCATGTCCAGTACTGTCCCTTGCAATGCATTCCATATCCCGGCCGGCCGCGATCCCCCTCTGAGACGACGTACCGAGCCATCAGCTGGCCACGGCACACGATCGACATGTACGGGCTCCCGGCCGGCAGGCCACATTTCCGCGCCAGCGGCAACGACGAACAGCGGACAGCGCGGAGGGCATGCTTCTGCCTTCTGATGATGGGGTAGACAGCATTCCGTGAGCGAGCGAGGAATAGACATGGCACAGCGTTGGCAGCATCTGGACGGACCGCGACGTTGCCCGCGCAACACAACGTCTGGCCCGTGAACCGCGCCTTGTTCGTATCGTGCGTACGTCAATCACTCAATCAATCTAAGAGTGATGTTCATTGCAGATTTGCAGGCCAGCAGAATCCAGATGCAGCGCGCTAGCTGCAGGTACTAGCAGCTCCGGACGGACTCTTGCCGGCACTAGCAGCACAATACAATAATGCAGCCCTGCCCGGCCCCTAGGTAGGAACACCGTGGTCGTGCGTGCCCAAATGGACGGTGGTGACCATGGCGACTAGTAGTAGTGATGAGATGGCCGGAACTGGACATGACACGGAAGCATGCGTCCGGCGGGACGGGACGGGACGGGACGGCACGGGAGAGAGCCCGCGCGCGTCGGCGTCGGCCATTTATTACTTCCCCGGGCAGGCGGCTGGCAGCTGCCGTCGTTGTCCTCCTCAGTACTACTGTAGCTCGATACTGGATACTCTCTGTCACATTGCAGTTGGGTGCGTGTGGCATCCAGTCTAGTAGGAGTTCCTTAAAAGCAAAACCGCCGCATTGAATACACAGGTGGCAAAGGGTAAAAAGCAGGGACTGGAACTGAGAACGGCCGGCCGGATCGAGCCCTAGATCCTCGCCGCATGCTGCTTTGGCAGTACGTCCCGTCCGTGTACGTACGTATATCCGGCCGGCCTGGGTGCACTGCTGCACCGATCACGTACGGCCCGCCTGTGTCTCCGGCCCGTGTGACGTTGCGTCCGTCCTAGCAGCAGTAGCAGTAGATCAGCAGCGCGTATCTTGTTCCCAGAAGCAACACTGCAAGAGTCTCTCTGCAACAGCTAGCAGCGTTGGTCGCTACCAACAACAGTAACCGCACGCATTGCTGCCGCGAGCCGCTACCTCTGCCTGCCTGCCTGCCTGTAGATATCTATCTATCGGAGTACATGTATCTAGTCCACGCGTGCTACGCTAGGCTAGCTAGCTCCATATATCTCCGGCCATGAACGGACGGACACGTACGGCCTCGTGCGCGTACGCGGCGCCCGCCGACAGATGGCCTGGGTTCCCGCAGTGCCCGGGAGACTAGCTTGCCGGCGGTGGCAGGCAGCCACTGTTGCCGACGACGACTCGGAGTCGGAGATCTAGCTTGTCGCGTCGCGGCGGGCCGGGGTCGGATCGTTCTCTCTGTCTGACCCAGTAGCCACCGGTGGCGGCGGATGCGTACGTCGTCCATGGAGGCGTCCGGGGCGGGAAGCAACATTATAATGCAATCATCAAGAGTCAAGCTAGCGGTCGTACAGTACGCAGGGCCCCGCCCCGCGGCGTGCCCCTGGGATCTGGGTCCGGCCGGGGTAAGCTGCAGAGGACGTACATTAGACGTACAGAGTCGCTCACCAGTGTCCAGCCCGCCATCCACCAAGCCACCGGATCGAGCTTACTGCAGCCAAACGTTCCCACCCCCAGCGAACTCCATCCAAGCACGTCGCACTACCAGCCGGCACGGCCACGCCGAACGCCCCCCCCCTGCCCCAGCCCCCACACCCGCCCTGCAGTTATCGAGCGGCCGGGGGTCGCTGTCGCCGAGGGAATATATGCTGACGAGACGACGGATGCCCCGCCGATGGATCGACTGGTCCATCAATCATTGGCGCGGCCG
Organism: Microstegium vimineum; assembly: GCA_022036555.1. NCBI lineage: Eukaryota > Viridiplantae > Streptophyta > Magnoliopsida > Poales > Poaceae > Microstegium > Microstegium vimineum. Next base: position 64,835,086 of record CM039122.1, read on the forward strand.
CCTCCGATCCCACGTCAATGACGCACGCGGAATTCCCACTCGCTTATTTAGCCTCTGGAATCTGGATCGCCAGCTAGCGCCACGCCGCCCTTCTGCAGACGCAGACCCCGGCTAAGATAGGTGCCACGCACGCACGGTGTATAGTATAGCAGCAAAGCAAAGCACACACCATGGTATTAATTGCTATGCAGATCGAGTTTGCTTGGTTGTTTTTCCATATATATATATATATATTTGATGACTGATCGATCCATCAACTGCTAGCCAAAAACTTGTCTTGTGACGTTATTCTACACCCAAAGCATAACAAATTTGAGCAGAGTGGACATCTCTAATCTCTTATTATCGCCCAGCGCGCAGGCTGACCTGCTCAAAATGACCACACGCCTACAGGAGGAGGGAGCTATCCTAGTGTTGCTGCAATCAGAAATGCACACGTACGTCTGTCAATCAGAAATGCATGCCCCTCATGTGCTCATCTATCTACATGCACCTGCCAGTCGCACGTGCCCAAAACCAAAAGCTATATATTGTTGGAATTAGATCTCCTACCGTTAGGCCCAACGGCCTAACGGCCCCTAGGTCTGCGCCCTGATCGGGGGCGCCCAATCTTGTGGTTGGTGGGCCCCCGTCGCACAGCGCTATAAAGACTAGGTGGGGGCTGGGGCGCTAGGCACGAGGAACGAGGTTCGCCAGCCGCCAGTCACCCCACCGACATCTAAACCCTAATCCGATCTAGAGGGGCGCTGCCAGCGACGGGAAGCACCACCAACGCCGGCGAGCATCCGGATGGCCACGGACGCGAGCACCGACGCCACCCCCGACGACCATGACGGGCAGCGGCTCCAACTCCAACACCGCCGCCGCCACCAGCACCTCCTGTTGACTTCTCTGGTCGGTGATCTACTGCTCTCTCTCGATCTCTCTCTCTCGGCATCATGAAGAACTGCATCTACCCTATCTATTTACTCGAAACTCCACTGGATCCGCTCCTAGACGATCCTAAAACTCTAACATATATGTATACTTATGCAATTATATATATAGGCAGGATCATATATATTGTCAGCAAGGAACAATGGAGACAGTTCACCGAGAAGGTCTCAAATTCTTTCGATCGTACAAGGAAGGAAGGGAAGGGCATGATTGTTAACAGATTAAGTAGCCTTGTAGTCATGGTACGTAGTAGAGAGGCGGGTGCTTTAGCCATACTTTCTTCAAAAACATGGACACACTGTCTCGATCTGTCTCTGTAAGATACAGTAATGCGCACAGTAGTAATATATAGCCTCTTCCTTTCCCAAATTCCATCTAATATAAGATCAAAATAAATGGAAATAGTATATATGTGTAATAGTGTACAGATGAGAGATGACAAGGCTACAAACAGTTAGAAGAAGGCAACAACAATAATATATATGTACAAGATTAAGGCCTGCCTGATCGAAAAAAAAAACTTACACCCATCATGCATGCACACTTAGCTGCAGGTACTAACGGTACTAACATACAGACAACACTATCTACCTCATGCTACCTGTTGTATGTATGTATATCGGTGATCGACATTGCAGTGCTCTGATGGAATAATGCTAGTTAATTAATTCAGATCACCTCACATATATATTATACTAGTGATGAAATGATGAGTATGTAGGAAACAGACGAGGATTTTTTTGGGCGGGGTGCTCTTTTGGTTTCAGTCGCTTTCTTAGGATTTGAAAAAGGCACTGTGTAGGGTCTGAGTAGCAGTAGGGAAGGATAGATAGATAGATAGGTGGAGGAAATGGAGTGCGAAGCCGTCACTCTTCCTATAATTAAACAGCAGGAGAGAGAAAAAATCTCTCTGTTGGAATTAGCTAGGAACGGAAAATGCCACATGCATGCCATCACACCCATATGATTGCATCATGGTGTCCCCAGCTAGCTAGCTGCATTATATTCTTCTTCTTTTGCATGAAAGGGATAAGAGGCAGTTCCATTTAAGAAGCCTCCGATCCTGATTATTATTAATTATGTATTACACTCAGGTCATCCTCTAATATAATGCACTCGAGATCATATATTCAAGAGCTAGCAATTATCCTCCTGTCACTCTTGAAATAAATGAGATTCACAGCCATGCATGAGGCATGGGTTGATCATTGCCTTCTGGATGCATATGGCACTTGTCACTAGCAGGCTTGGTTTCCGGCCGGTGCCCATACACGGCAAGAATTCTGCCAAGTTTTGGACAGATCGATGAGGCGTTCAAGACTGCCTGGCTGGCTGGCTGGCTGGATGCCTAGCCTGATCCATGCTGTGACGACCTTGCAGGAACAAGCAACCTGAATATTCATCTCTGGCGGCCTGACACTTAGGATCATGGGCAACGACCAGCATATAGTACATGCATGCATGAATTAATTAATCTGATCGCAGGCAGGCACGTACTACCTGCAATGCAAAGTATGCATACATACTCGCACTGTTTGGCTTCCTCCACTTGAATGAAATAATGTGGCTAGCTGCCTCATATCAGACCAGATGTATTTCTCTCCTGCACTTGATGGCGTGGTGCCCATATACATATTATGACGACCATTCTTTGGTGATGGAACACACACACAAATGCAGCTGCAGCATGGCCATGGAGACGTACTACATACTGTGCATCGGTCGATCAGATTCGATCTTCTCCTTTCTGAACCACACCTTTCTTTATTGAAGGCCGGAGAGGATTTTGTTTCGATCTGCATGGTGACCCCCTGCTGCTAGCTAGCTACGGATTGTTTGTTTTATGCCATGCGTGCATATGCTGCACACATGCATTCCATTTCATATATATTCCCGTTTGCATCATCGGAATCCTGAAATTTTCAGCACCATGTACAACTAAACTCATCAGATGCAGAGTCCATATATCTAGCTACTGTACCACGATACCCTTGTTTAATTTGCTATGTCACTACAAGAAATTCCCTTATACATGACGTTTTAATTTAGTCACATACAAGCGAAAATGCGTCATGGTTAACTTACCATGACGATCGGTGAAAAGGTCATGTATCCTGCGTCATGCATTTTTTGGACCGAATTGAGCCGTCACAGATTAACATTCGCATTCGTCATGAATTAGTTGCCTATCTGATATAACCAGCGCAGATACAAACCATAGTGACGAAAAAACTATCACAAATTAGCGTCAAATCATCACAGCATTAACCATGCTCAACATTAACCATCAAGCACATTAATACACATTCATGAAACACATGGAAACCATCAACATTTGTACTTGTACAATCATTTACACGAAATACTAAGGCAATAACCCATCTATAAAATCTTTCAGAGATAGCCACCATGAGCAATTGTTCCTCTTGCCGCAATTCAGAGATAGCCTCATCAAACGCCTGCAAATAATACACTTGATCGGTAAGAAAACTCAAATGTGCCAAGGTACTATCTTTGAAAAAAATGCAAGGGGCTTTTGGCCAAGATTGTTAGCTTACCTAGAAGAAGACATGAACATAACACTTAGTCAACTGTTAGTCACCTGGACAATCATTTGGCTGCATGAGGCATCATCTGCAGAGGTAAAGAAAACACAATTAGTCTTTGAGGCACAGGACAAATGGATCAGAATGCATAGCCTTACATCAGAAAACATAGCTAAACTTAGCAGATCCGTTCGTTAACAAATTAGTCTAGTTAAATCTGAACTTGTTATAAGACAAGTTCACTTCTAAAAGTATGGAAAAAATATTCACAGTTATGAGAGTAACACTGATCAAATAAAAATTAGCCTACAGTTTCTGATGACAACCTGCTCCTGCAGAGTTTTGGACATCACCTGTGAGCTAGTAGTTGCAGTACCTGCACTACAATCAGAGACACGATGTCACACCCGCATTGTTGCTATCCTGAATGCTAAAATAAAGTTGCAGTACAAAATATTGATAGATTGATTAAGATACAATCCGCATTATTACTACTGAGATGGCAAGATCGATCAGATGCAACATGTTATATAGTGCAGCAATAGATAAGAATACAAGCAGTACAAATTTTAATAATGAAAAAAATTAAGGCTGCGTCTTCTTGATGGCACAACAGCAAGGGAAGGGGAGAGTGTATACATATAAATTCTTTAATCCTGTAAATGATATGGCATACATATGAATTCCTAATGTCACCACAGGCAAACAAAAGTAAAAGCTCCAATGAGGTTGTGCAAGAACATATTCACTTAATATATATAAATAACCTTAATTTTTCTAACAAATATCCAAGTTCATTAAGAATATCAGATCAAACCTTAGTAATCACTACAAGGCAATGTCAAAATCAACTCATTCTATCAAACTTCTCTAACTTGACCAAACTCATAGACAAATATTTTAACATAACTCGATGCAGATCCTGCAGGAAGACCAAAACAAGGAGATCCATTTAGCACATACATACATACACTTGGGATTAGATAAGCTCAGATCCGTTCACAGTTTTCCACAAAAGGAACATGCATACCTGCTAGAAGCGGGGCTCACCTCAACACAGACCGTCGCGCGGGAGGCTGCCAGACAGGGATAGACGGCGCTCGGGAGGCCGCCTCACAGGGAGAGGTCGTTCCCTTGAGGGCCTCATCGGGGGGGGGGGGGGGGGGGGGGGGGGGGGGGGGGGCGGGGAGCTGCTGCCTGAAAGGGCCGCGCCCGAAGCCGCGTGAAGAGGGCCCGGCAATCTAGCACAGAGAGGTCGCGTGAAGGAGGGATCTCGGCAGATCTGGAGCCGGCGGCGGCTGACGGCGGGCCTGGGCCAGCGCACGGGAGGGGCGACAGCGAGGCTGGGGCCGCAACCGGCGGTGGAGATGCGGAACTAGTGCTGCGGGCATGGGGCTGTGGTGGTGTGGCGGCGGGACGTGGTATGGGGGGAGGAGCAGGAAGACAGGAAGTGCGGCGCTGTGAGGGAGACCGAGAGAGTCATGCGTGAGAAGGATGGGGAATGAGGGGCGTAAGAGCCTACTGCTTTTCTTTACTTTATTTATTAATTTCTCGTCTCTGTAGTGCGTTTCTTCTTCTTTGTTTTTATTTCTCTGTTTGTGCAATTATATTTCTTGTTCCCATTTACGAAATTTTTTTAATTCTTTGGCCTTTCTAGAGTCTCACCTAAAAATCTTTGTCTTAATGGTAACACCTAGGGTGTTATAATTAATTTGATTTTAAACATTACTTGTAATTTTATGGTTAAGATTTATCAAAAAGGTGTCAAAGTGATCTGTGACGTCTAACCATGACGATAACTTAACCGATTATCATAGATGTATCATCTTAGGAGTGAACTGTCACAGATGACATGGGTCTATGATGATTTTTTAGAATGTCACCAGTAAACCATCATGTATAAGGAAATTTCTTGTAGTGTGTATATTTATATTTATTTCTCTCCTGCCTTCTTGGACAAAGATACATGCAGAGAGATGTCGTTAACAACGGCTGGATCGATCGGATCGGAGACGACGTCGATCGGGGCACACAGAGCACAGCAGGTGTTGCTGTTGCCCGGCCCAGCCCCGGCCGGCCGCCGGCCGGTTGATCTTTTCAGAGCCATCCATCGAATCGCAGGTCCATTGATGGAATGCCTGATGCTGCATGGACCAGCAGCAGACAGCTGCCGTTAATGAGCTAGCTTTGCAATTGCTTCCGATCCTCTCCATCTCTCTCTCATCCCAGCAGATCCGGCAGAGGTATCGCTGTACGTCTGGAGTGATTGGGATTGGACACCTTATTATTACCTTCCAGATCGAGCGACCCCTGGCTGCAGCTATACCCGGCCGCTACTATACTACAACGCATGCAATCAGGATTCAGGATTCAGCAAATAGCTGCTAGCGCCGCACTAAATTCATTATGCTAGCTATACGTACATGTATTTGTCATCCCAGCATCAATCAACGACGTACGTACGCTTCTTGTTGGATAGCTTATGTGTGTTAATAATCGGTTTATATATTCCCCGGCATGATTAATTAATTCCGATGGACGTTTGTTCAATTCCTCCTCATCTCATAGTCTCATCCATCATCCAATGATCAGCTCTTTAATTTTAAATTCCTTTTTATTTTCTGCATTCCTGTACCGGTGTGACGTCGTCACCTCTCTGGTAGTTAGTTAGTTAGTTATGGTTATCCCAATTCCAAAACCACGCACACCATGCATATCCTGGAAAGTCCAGCCCTGCTTGCCCGTTTACTATTCCTGAATATAATCAAGTTTAACTGCCACATACATATATTCTACAAATACAACTAGCAATCCAGCATTAACAACTAGCAACCGTAACCTTTGAACAGGATATGCATGTTTATTACAGTACGAGGATTAATTAGTATCCTAATGCTGTACCCTACCAACTTGCATCACCGACCCTTGCCTACTTAATTCAGATACTCCTCCGGGTTGATTTGTACTTGGATGGCCAGTACGTACGACATGTATATATATCAACTTGCAGGAGGGTAGGTACCTTCAATTGAATTCTCTTCTCTTGCTGCCCGAAAACGGATATTTAAGTATGTATCTGCAAATTTAAGATCGATGGCAGGAATTGAGTACTGTACTGCAGATTAGCCTTTCTCGAGGGGGATCGAATCGGACGACGTTAAGCTGCAACAACCATATACATATATAATGCATGGCTGTATATATATGCATGTACAACTCGGGCCGTACGTACTATATATGATGAACACTGATCATGCACTGGGACGGACACGCGCGTACTACTGTACCTGATCGCCCTTCCCTTGTATTCTGACGGATATGTCGGGCGCCACTACTGTTGTGGGATAGCAACATGCAACGGCAAAAAGCAAACTGCCCTAAATCCTCTCCCGATCCTTTATTTGCACTTCACCGTACCCTCTGCATTGATGACTGCACTTCAATTCCGCGTGCAATTAATCCAACACTGCTGGGTGTGATGGATCCATGAGGAACAACCAAGAACACACATGTCAGCGAAGCCAGAAATGCAAACTTTCTGTTATTAGGGGATCACCAGAGTGCAAATTTATGTTGAATTTGAATATTTAAATATGGAAATTACGTTAGTTTAGGGTTTCTTTAATCCCCCCTACTTGCTTCATCGATCGTATGGTATGAGTAGAGGTAGCCAAGAGGATATCATCCCTATCTGTAGTACGTATATATATGTACACTGCGTTCTGAATTTTATTGTTTTGCTGCTGCTGACAGCATGCATCTCTTTCTTTGTTAGCTAGGTTCCTTTGCTCATGCGCTCTTAGTGGTTATATATTCCAATAAATAATAATTAACCATCTTCTCGATCGATCCAATCGTTTCCCATGCATGTATAAATCAGCTAGGATTGTTTATTTAGTTGTCTTTCTTATCCTTTTCATCATCGCCTGCTTGAACATGCATGTGTCCTAAACCGCAGCATAATCGGTAGACGCCAAGTCCGTACATCTTTAATTCCGGTATATTCAGTCAGACTAGCTTAAAAAAACAAGACTATAGATATGTACTACCTCCATCCCTATAAAATGCAACTATAAAAATCGTGCTGATCAAGTTACCTCATGTTTGATTAACTTTATATTAAATACATTTATGTCTCTAAAAGAAATTATATTCTAAAAATAATCTAATGATACTAATAATTTCAAATCACGAATGCTAGTTGTTTTCTATATAATTTTAGTTAAAGTTTAAACCGTTTGATTTCTAAAAAAATGAGAATCGTATATTTTCAGTGACGGAGGTATTACGTGGAGAGAGGATGAGACTATGAAAGATGAAGAGGTTATAGTAGACGAATATCCAAACACACGTACGCGAGAATAGAAATGACAGTGACCAGCAGCTGGACCTCATCATAGCTTTTATTAGGAAAGGGTTGCAACCTGGGTCCGCACCCCAAACCTACTGCCTTCAAATTGGCTGCAAACAGCAGACTTAAGGGACTGGTTCCTTCAACTGGTAAATAGCGTGCCTACACCCTCAAAGGCAGGTATCCAATCCTTGGTTATGCTGGTCATTTGAGAGATTTGGCGAGAAAGGAACAGGAGGATCTTTCGAAGAGATGGCAGATCATCGCAACAGGTGATGGAAGGCATATAGGATGAAGCAAGAGTCTGGGCTTATGCTGGGAACATAGGACTTCAACACGTGCTCCCAAAGCAGGATGAAAGTGCTCTTCAGGCAACAACACTGAATGATGTAGATGCTACTATCAGTAATGTAAATTAGCCTCATGTACAATCCGGGGTGGCTTGGGGTTCAGATTGCTGATCGAACCACAAGTGATGTGTTGTTGACGTTGCTAACGCCACATCCTATCTCTGTAAATTCTCTCTTTACTTATCAATGAAAGCCGGTAACGGATTTTTCGAAAAAAAAAACTATACTCAGCAACATATATACATATATAGTCTAGTACAGAAGATGCTTTGCTAAAGTTACACTTCTAGTAATTAACCGAACGTCTAACTGTAATACCGTGTGCTTTAAATCTGTCCTCCCAAAATAAGTGACTACTTTCACAAAAAAATAAGTAACTTCAACCGCACATATATATTGATATTTTTGTTGGCTTTGCGTAAACACTAACATAATTTAATTTGTGTTGCCAACACTTAGTTTAGTAGCATAGTATCTCTGTGAGTGTATCCAACAAGCACACTTAATTACTGCTTGTAAGCAGATTTAAGTATTATTTAACTACAAAGCCAGCCAGAGCATCATCATCCAGCTCTCTGATCCCTGCAGGGCATATCCCTAGCTCCACGTACAAAGCTTTGTAGAAGGAGCTAGGATACCTCGATCTATAGATGTTTTGGCCTAACCGTCTTTAAAAATCAGATTTTCAGGAGTTGCTAGAAACAAAATTTTAAATATGAGAAATTTAAACATATTTTTCTCTCATAAATGATTTTATAAATGAAGAGGTTATCAGCTATAAAGTTTCATAGCTCCTCAAGATATGCAAACTTTGCTTTGACCACGTTTTAGAGGTGGCCGGCTGAAAATAAAACCGCGTCTTTGCAAATCGATTTTTAGATAGCCATCTTAAAATAGAACCGCCTCTATTTATATGGACGGTTGGGTTTATACGTCACTGTAGAGGCACTGAAAATTGAACAACCTCTAAAAAGCTCATGTTATATATTAAAAAAAGTAACAATTAATCACACTTACTCTTTGGTTGCTTAACTGCTAAATATGTTTGAAGCCTGCTGGCTTATTCTTTGGGAACAGATTGTAGACCTGGGAATTTGGAAGAGATCGAGTATTGTATCTGGATGATACGTCCTTGAGGATGATTATCAACTTAACCCTGTTTGCATGATGATGGGAGATTGATCGTCGAGAGTAGCTAGCCGGCGGATGGCCGGGGAGGATGAGCAACCATGTATGCCAAATGTGTTCTCTGGTGACAGTGCCATATATGCTGCTGTCGTTGGCTGCACATGCTATCTAGCTAGATCTATCATCGTGTGCACATCAAGTACGTGGTGCGTGGGGGCCGGCGGCAGCGAGCTATAGTTTCTCTTTCTCCCTGCTGCCAACAAGTTTCTTGCGCGCCTGGGTCTCCTCCTCTCCTCGATCGGTCCCTTCTTCTCCTCCTCCTCTAGCTAGAGCTCCACCACTTCTTCGTCTCTCCCCGGCGGCCACCTATCGATCGGCTGCCACTCGAGTTCGTGCTGCGCAAGCATTCTAGCTCTCTCCGCGCGCCCTCCCCATCTCCGGCCCCGCCGCTGCCCCTGCGTCCGGCGGGCGGCGACAGCGACGTCAATCAAGGACCAATAGTGCGCGCGTCTGCTCTCTCTCCTCCCTTTCCGCCGTATATAGCTGTAGACCGATATGATGGAACCATGTACTAGCTAGCAAGCTCTCTCGCCGTCCGTCGACCCCGCCGGCGTGGTCGTCGATCGTCGTCTTCTCCCTTATTATTATTAGCATCATATCCAGCTGCTCCTGCTTCGTACGTACACATCGGTCGATCACTCGATCCCATACTTCACACCGACGGCGCAACGTACGTCGGCCGAGCTAGCTAGCCTCACGCCCGGCCTCCTCTCTTCTTCTCGTTCTCAATCTCGATCGGGCCCCGGCCCGGCCCGGCCCGGTAGTACTATAGAGACTAGTACCAGCACCACCCTCCGATCTCCGTCGTCCGGCTCCGGCCCTTTGTTGTTGCTTGCTTCCCTACACTTCTTGTTTATATTTATTTCTTTGGTTCCTCTCTATCTATATATCTATCTATCTATATTACATATAATGATTAAATAGTCCCGGCACCAAGCTATATATATATATACTCCCATCCTTCCTACCAGCCAGAGTCCACACACAAAACTCATCGGCTGGCTACAGCAAGCAACCATATAGCATATAGTAGATGTGTGCAGTGCAGCCAATTCCTTCTTTCTCCTCATCGTCTGTCGAACTCTCTCCTCTTCAGATCGACGTGCTGCACCCGGCCTGCATATATAGGTCGTTCATTTGTCGTTCTTCCAGTTCCAGCTCAATCCATACAAAAGATTACTGTGCAGACATAGACAAAAGCTAGTTAGGAGAAGAAGGAATCCAAGATATATATAGCAGAGATATAAAGGTACATATATAGGAAATAAGGCAGCAGCTGCTGCAAGGCCGGAGCGAGCTAGCTATAGCGCGCCATGGGGTTGAGGGACATCGAGCTGACGCTGCCGCCGGGGTTCCGGTTCTATCCCAGCGACGAAGAGTTGGTGTGCCACTACCTGCACGGCAAGGTGGCCAACGAGCGACTCGCCGGCGCCGGCGCTGCCATGGTGGAGGTGGATCTGCACACCCACGAGCCGTGGGAGCTCCCTGGTACGTGTACCTACTTATTGCAGCTAATAATTGAATTGTTTGGTTAATTTAGTTATTAGTCCCTCTCCCTCTCCCTCTCTAGCAAGCAACTGCTGCTGCTGCTGCTGCTGCCTCCTCTGCTTCTACTGGGCTGGCTAATTAACTCGTCGATTCCGTGTCATGGAATGAGTAGTTACGCACGCAACCTCGGTTACGTTTATTGGTTCAGCGTGCCATATATATACATGTTTGTTCTGTTCTTGTTTGTTTATTGTAGTTATATTGGAAGAAGATGCTGCCTCATGCATGATCAATTGATCATATCAATTCTTCACGCATATTTATGATCTCGTCGTGTCTCTGATGAGACGACGTAGCAGCTAGCTTACGTTAATCTCATCCCAACAGTGTTTCTTACTTCTAATACAAGTCAGCTTGATCTATACTATAGCTAGCAGTTTGGACATCGATAATTCAGAGGGGGATAATACTACTACTATTGGAATTCAGTCATTGCATCCACGTGTGCAATTCGATCGAGCGTAAATTAACACGTACGGAATGCTAAAATTCTCATGTGATTGTTTCTTAGCTTTGAGGAAAATAAAGCCTAGGAAGAAACGGCTGCTGCTTTCTAATTCATATCAGCATTTTCCCCTTCCAAATACTCCGCCTCTCTCCCTCCCAACCGCTCTCTCTAATTTGGTTTGCATCGAATTTAAAACTACACAAAATTCCAACTTATTCGATCAGGCTGGTGTTCACAACTGATAAATTGCTCTACAAATATTTGAAGTTGTTCTTATTCTTACTGACTGATGAATCCATGCATGCGTACATGGTATACTGATGCAGACGTTGCGAAGCTGAGCACGAACGAGTGGTACTTCTTCAGTTTCCGCGACCGCAAATACGCGACGGGGCTGCGCACCAACCGCGCCACCAAGTCCGGCTACTGGAAGGCCACAGGCAAGGACCGCGTCATCCACAACCCCAGCAAGGCCGGCCACCACCACCGCGGCGCAATCGTCGGCATGCGCAAGACCCTCGTCTTCTACCGCGGGCGCGCCCCCAACGGCATCAAGACCAGCTGGGTGATGCATGAATTCCGGATGGAGAACCCCCACACCCCGCCCAAGGAGGACTGGGTTCTGTGCAGGGTTTTCTACAAGAAGAAGGCCGACGACGCCATGGACATGGACTACGCCAGCGAGCAAGCAGACGCCGTCGCCGTGCATATGCCTCGCGGTGACCCGAGCAGCTACGACTCGCCTCCTCCGTTGTTCCCCGCCGCCGCGCTCGGCGGCGGAAGCCACTTCCACCAGCATCATCATCTGACACCGCTGGTGGCAGATCACCACCACCACGGCGCGACCGCAGCCGGCTCCCTCAACGACTTCCCCGGCATGGCGCTGCTGCAGCAGCACGGTGGTGGCATGTTCGACCCCCACGTCGTCCAGGCGCCTCATCACCTTCGCGACGGCGTAGTCCTTGCTGGGCCGGCGGGGTCAAGAGACGGCGGCGGCGAGCTCATGGACCTAGGACTCGACGAGCACTACAGCTACAACAGCCTGCTGCAGATGTGATGGACGGACCTAGCTGCTCCTTTGCGTTACGTTGCTAATGACCATGCAGCTTAATTCGATCTCTCGTCATCTGATTTTACTGTTCGTTAATTAGTGATCTCTGTCTGTGCAGATCGACTCTGTGTGTGCATGTGCTGCACTCGTACGTGTAGTTAATCTCTACATATCAGTAGTGCTGTCAATTTGTAGTAGTGTTTGATTCAAATTGTTGGATTGATCATATACTATACTACTAGATCGAGGACACGTGGTTGAGGTGCTCTGTGACTAATTAATGTATATATATATATATATATATATTTGTTTGTGGATCAGTTTCAGTTGCTAGCTAGCTAGGGAGCTTTGCTTGGAACCTTTTTGTTGTTGTTTTTACATATCTTAGTATATGTTATACTCCTATATTGTTACCGGCCTGTTGTAACCATATATATCATTCAGAATTAACACCGTATATATAACCATATATATATATATATATATATCCTTATGGTCTAACATTCTTGTCAATACATTATCTTCATTCTGTTATGGATTATAATCCTTAATGAAAAAAATAGCTCCATGAGCAAAAGCCCCGGTCATAATGAACCCTGCAATGTATTGGTGATAGTATATAAAGCAGCTTGAGTAGTAAAATTTTGTGCTATGAATGCATAAGCAGGTAAAAAGTACATATGTTGAGCTACTAAGAAAGTAATAACCCCTAAGGAAGCTAGAGCAAAGCCTAATTGAAAATGAATCGAATTATTGATTGTATCATAAAGGCCTTTATGCCCACGTCCTAATCGACCCTCCGGAAGAGTATGCGCTATCTTTGATAATAAATATATATATATATATATATATATATATATATATATATATATATATATATATATATATATATAAAAAAGACGATCGTTGTTATTAGTAAACTTACTACGAATATACACATATGCATATTGCATCTGTCATCATCTGTAGTAATTTGAGACGACACTGATGACGATGTCTAATTAAAAAAAAAGTAACTGCATGTCTTGTAGATACCAGCAGCATGCAGCTAGCAGTTTTCTGTTTTGCACGCACGCGTCCACGCGTGAGTGAATGATTTGATGTCACCGGCCATGCGTAAAAATCTAGCTGACAGGGCAATGCAATGCAAAGCAGGATGGTTACGTACGTTAAACACACGGTGATACGTACTCTGCTCTATGTGCCAAAACCAGATTTGGGGTGGGGGGCATATATATCATATTTTTACACTAGCCACGTACTGTTGCATATATAACTACTGATACTCGTGCTGCTGATTCCTGATCGATCACAGAAACATTCCTTCCACACACACACAATGATAGATGCTGACATGCATGCATGTGTATTATGCTGCAAAGATGAGTGCAGATACTCTCTCTCTCTCTCTCTATATATATATATATGACTAGGTCTAATTTTTTCTCACAAAAGACTTGTGCGTATTTGTATTAAGAAGATTGAGAAATGAAATAGCTCGGGTGGCTTACAAGATTGAGCGTTCGGATGCCCACCTGGCTAGCTTAGCCTCAACACTAGCCTATTACATGCTGAATGAAACGACCTAGGTGCCTTGCTCCTGCCTGAACCCAGAGTTCGGCTTGCACCTTGATGATTGCCTTGATCGCGGGGATCAGTGTGGCCACTGCTCGAAAGCAGCGAGCATTGCGCTCTTTCCATAGCTCCCAGGCGATGAGCGCGAACATGGAGTCTGCACCTTTTGCACATGACGCTGGCCAAAGCTCTCTCCAGGCCGCCCACCAATCGACAATGGCGCCTGCCGGTTGCACTGCCGCTCTGAGCGTCGTGGCTGCCTCGAACCAAAGCTTCCTGGCGAAGGGACATTGGACAATGATGTGGTCGATAGTCTCCGGTCCCTGATCGCACAAGAAACATGAGTCGTGTGCCTCTAGCCCGTGTCTCCGTCTCCTGTCCGCGGTCCAGTGTTGGCGACGGACAGCCAGCCAAAGGAACAGTTTGATCTTGAGGGGCGCCCACCTGGGACGGGGTGGGAGCCGAGGTGCAAAGCCTGATAAGCTGATTGGACCGAGAAGCTTCCGTCAGACTCCCACCGCCAGACGAGACGGTCCGGTGAATCAGTGAGTTCTGTGTCCTAAACCTCGCACCATACCTACAAGTACTACTCCGCCATGGCTGGGGCTGTGATGCCGCCGGAAATGGTGCGCACCCACAGCCTGTCTGCAAGCGCCTCCACCACTGTTAGGCTTTGGATGACTCGGTTGGGTACAAAGCGCAGCAGGGTAGGCGCCATTGCTCTGATAGAGATGTCGTGGATCCAACTGTCTTGCCAGAAGAGGTTTTGTCGGCCATTGCCGATGATGGTGTAGGTTGATGCCTGAAAGAAGGATCTTGCTTCGTTCGATTGTTGCAAGGGAAGTGATGCCCAAGCTCTGTCCGCCCGTGTCAGTTTTCTGAAGCCATAGCCATTTTGCTTCGAAAGCCGTTGCTTGGAGCTTCATGTCAATGATTCCCAGCCCACCAAGCTCTCGCGGAAGCGGACGCGGACGCGGACACGCCTTCCAGGCCACCATGCATTTCCCTCTGACATCACAGTTTTTACCAGCCCAAAGGAAGCGTCGGCATATGGAGTCGATCGATCTCTGCCCTGGCCCATAGAGGCAAGCCGTCAGCTAGCATGCAGTAAACTGGGATTGCGGTTAGCACAGATTTAACCCATATCAATCTCCCACTTTTGTTCATAAGAGGACCATGGCACGCATGCAACCTTCTGGCGACGGCTTCCACTGTTTTCCGAATATGTTCCTTGGGGACCTTAGCAGTACTGAGCGGCAGCCCGAGATAGCGGATGGGGAAGGGTGTCACCTGACAGCCGAGCACTTGCCGAACGTGTTCGATGGAGTTCTCAGCACCATAGATGTTGGTGACCGAGCATTTGGACATGTTGGTTTTCAGCCCAGACAACTCTGCGAAGAGTTGCAGAATCCCTTTTATGGTCGTGGCTTCGTTGATGTTTGGGTGTGCGAACAGTATGACATCGTCAGCATAGATACTGCACTGGAACTTAATTCCTTCGTTGCGCATGTTGTGCAGGACCCCTTGCTGCCTCGCCGTGCTGAACAAACCACTGAGCACCTCCATGGCCAAGATGAACAGCAAAGGCGACAACGAGTCCCCCCTTGTCTTACCCCCGTCGGTGCTTGATCGGCTTCCCTGGTTGACCATTGAGCAGGATGTTGACTAGGTCTAATAACCCATCATCCGATCCATTAGCACTAGAATTAATTATATATATTCTGGCTGCAATTAATGCCAGCTGGGCTCCACAGTCCACATGTGTATAGTTCCATGCATTCGGAGAGATCCTGTTGTTTGTACATGCAGCAACGACGATCGATGATCTAATTAATTTCTCTCGCTGCTACAGAAACGGTAATTATTGTCGGTCCATCACTGTCGGTTTTGTTTGGGCCGGCAGCGATACCCCTTCACTGGCGGTTCTTCCTCTGACAGGCCCCCAATTATTGGGGGTAGGGACTGAACCGGCACTGAAACACCACATCACTGCCGGTTCGTGGCTTGAACCGGCAGTGATGCCTCTCGGCCCTATCACTGCCGGTTGACCGGCAGTGATGTGGTGTTTCACTGCCGGTTCGTGGCTGGAACCGGCAGTGATATTGTGTACAGTATAATGCTTCGATCTCCTCCCTCCCTCCTCTGCCCAACAGTACATAACAGTGCGTGAGGAGCTCTCTCTTCATTGTTGCGGCGGGTAGATTTCTTGATCTCCATTTTTGGCTCCTCTTCATTCTTGGATCATCATATCTTCTTGCTCTTGGTTAGTAACAAGCATAATTCTTTAGAATTGTTGGTTTACATTGTGTCAATTTGTGTTAGAGCTATGCTAATTTTCATGATCAAGAACAGGGATGTTGCAATTTGTGTCAATTTTTTGTAGCTTTTAGATCCAAAATTATTTAGAAAAATTGTAGCACTTTGTTTGTATTGGGTAATTATTGTATAATCATTGAGTAGCTAGGTTCGAAAAATTCGTCTCGAAAATTATGGATAAAAATTGTAATTAGTTATATTTATTATTTACATTTAATACTCAATACATGCATGAAAGATTTGATGGGATGTGGAATAGATTCAGTATTTATTACTTAGATTTAATACTCCATGCATGCATTTAATACTTACATTTAATACTCCATGCTTCCATTGTTATCTATTTGTTCTCTTTATTTTTATAGCGCGACCAAATTCAAATTATATCGAAGAATATTGTTCAAAATGCTTCTATTAATATGTTCCTATGTTTCCTCTGCTCTGCCCATCTTATTTTATCAGTGCAAACATGGCTCGAGGGTGGATGTACGATCTGTCACATACAGACCCACGGTACTTGACGGGCATCGACGATTTCATCAAGCGAGCTAGAGTCAATGATGGGGACTCACATCTTGTATTTTGTCCATGCAAAGACTGCAAGAATACGAGAAAATGGGGCGACGTGGAGCATATATGTTTGTACTTGATCACAAGGGGGTTCATGAGAAACTACACGATTTGGACTTTGCATGGGGAGGTTGGTCAAAATGTTAATGATGATGTGCTCATGCTTAGTGTAGCATTATTGTCTGTTCATGATTACACAGAAGATGTGTCTACCAATGATGATGTGTTTGTGAATACATTAGCTGACGACACTGAGGAAAATGATGGTATTTTACAGCTTCTACATGATGTGCATGGGGGATTCCTTAGTGCTTCACAGTTGAAAAACTGGAGATGATGAGAAAGGATGCAAAAACACCATTGTTTCCGGGCTGCCCAATAAGCAAACTGGAAGCCAACATCATGCTATTGGAGTTCAAATCAACGAATGGGTTGAGTGATAAAGGTTTCGATAACTTGTTAGTTATACTACATAAATTGTTTCCGGAGGCCGAGTTAGCAGAAAAGACTTACCTTGCGAAGCAAATGATTTGCCCAATTGGCCTCGAGGTTGAGAAAATTCACGCGTGTTCCAACGACTGCATATTGTACCGTGGAGAGAAATACAAAGACCTAAATGCATGTCCCAAGTGTAAAACTCCCCGATACAACCAAGGGCCATCAAATGATGGAAGCAAGACTAGAGGAGGGCTAGTAAAGTCCGTGTGGTATTTTCTTATAGCTCAACGAGTGCATAGGTTGTTTGCAAATGAGAAGTCAGCCAAGTTGTTGCGTTAGCACGACGAAGAGCGAAAGAAAGATTCAATGATGAGACACCCCACCGATGGGTCGGACTGGAGGACTATCAACACTATGTTCTATAAGAACATCGGTAGAGAGGTAAGACATCTGTGGTTTGCTTTGAGCACGGATGGGATGAACCCGTTTGTCCAGGTGAGAACCAATCATAGCACTTGGCCAGTGACGCTATGTATATACAACCTTCCACCCTGGCTTTGTATGAAACGGTCATACGTCCAGATGCCATTACTAATCCAAGGACCAAAACAACCTGGTAATGATATTGATGTGCTTCTAGAACCAGTGATCGATGAACTACTATAGATGTGGGAGACGGGTGTGAAGGATGTTTGGGATGAGTACAAGAAAGAACATGTCACGGTAAAGGTTGTACTTATCGCTACAATCACCGACCTACCAGGGCGAGGTTCCTTGTCTGGAGAGAAGACAAAAGGATACACTGGTGTGTCGAGTGCTTGGACGAGACTGATGCTACACATCTACCAGAAAACAGGAAGATGGTCTACATGGGACACCGTAGGTTCCTACGTCGTGATCACCCTTACCGTAGGAATACAAAAGATTTTAATGGGACTACTGAGAAACGTGGACCTCCAAAGTATCGAGACGGGAAACAGATGGTTCAACAATTAAGCAAACTCACAAATGTTGTCCTTGGGAAGGGGGACGAGGCAGTAGCAGCGCCAACCGATAGTATCTGGAAGAAAAAATCAATCTTTTGGAAACTACCTTATTGGCCACTTTTGAGTGTACGTCACTGTCTTGATCCAATGCACATAACTAAACACATGTGCGATAACACACTTAACACGTTGATGAACACCGGGGGAACAAGCAAGGATTCTCTCGCGACACGCTTGGACATGCAACACCTGGGCCTCAGGAAGGAGTTACACCCAGTAACTCTTGAGAATGGCCACTTGAAACTTCCGGTGGCATCATGGACACTGAAAAAGGAGGAAAAAAAAATGCTTATTTCTTTCTTCAATGATCTCAAAGTACCGAGTGGCTACTGTGGGAACCCGAAGAGGCTAGTTAACATGAGAGAACTTAAGTTTAACTATGGTTCTATGAAGGCCCATGACTGTCATGCCATAATGACTCAGCTGCTCCCAGTTGCCCTGCGAGGTATCCTCCCTGACAAGGTCCGCGCTCCAATCATAAAGTTGTATTCGTTCTTCAACGCGATCTCTGAAAAGGTCATTGAAGTGGGCAGGTTAGACCACCTGAAGCAGGAGATAGCCGAGATTATATGCAGGCTTGAGATGCATTTCCCACCGACTTACTTCAACATTTCAGTGCATCTACTTGTTCATCTTGTGGATCAAATAAAAGCCCTTGGCCCAATGTACCTACACGAGATGTTTCCTTTCGAGAGGCTGATGAAAGTTTTCAGGTGGTATGTTAGGAATAAATTCAGACCAGAAGGGAGCATGATAGAAGGATGGTCAACAGAGGAGGCTATTGAGTTCTCCACATATTATCTGGACATCAAGCTGGTTGGAGTTCCAGTATCTCATCACGATGGAAGACTAGGGGGCAAAGGAACAATAGGTGAGAAAGCTGTCAAAATGGATGAAGTCGTCTCCTTCAGACAAACACACTTCGCTGTTCTCCAGCAGGCCGACGGTGTGATTGTAGGAATACGAGGTTGCTACGCTAGCCGGAAAACAAAACTTTTCGACCTCATAAACCAGGATCTACTGCTAGTTACAGGTTACGGGATTACCACTAGACGCGCAGGTGCAACGGAAGACGACTTGATGTAGTCGTGCGCGTCGCAGCAGGCAGTGCAGTTGCGTGGTCGTCCGTCTCAACGTCCCCTTCGCGCGGTTCGTCCTTGTGCTCCAGATGCAGCACCTCCGAGGAATCCCACACGTGCAGGGAGGAAGCGTTGCGCCTCCGGACTGCTAGGTCCGCGAGGAGCAAAAGGCGTGAGCGTGGGGAGGCGACGGCGGCTGCCAAAAGGCGTGGATCCATATCGCCTCGCGCCCACCCCTTGCTTATATAGGCGTCCTGACGAGCTCCCACGTTGGAGGCCCATTAGTAACCCTAAACCTAGTCTAATTCGGGTCCAACCCGAATTAGGCTTCCAGCCCCTTAAGCGTGCGACCCTATGGGCTCACGCATACATAGACATGGCCCAAGTACTCTTACTCGACCAATAGTTGATAGCGGCCTCTAGCAAGGCGTGTCAACTCCTATACATACGCTATGATCATATCAGACGAACCACTATGACCATGTACAAGTTATTCCCTTCGCCACTCGATATATGGTTCAACTCGTGGGTTAACACTTAACCCAAGCATGGCCATGCATTTGTTGATCCAATCACATGAGTGATCCAGTGATATCTCTCTCACGAAGAGAGGGGCAAATTCCATCTTGATTGTCTATGTCTCATAGCATGTTTCCTGACCACCCAATGACCACCTTTATAACTACCCAATAACGGAGTAGCGTTTGATAGTCCCTAAGTAGATCGTTTCACATCTTGAGTACATACCACAATCTCAGGTCTAAGGACATAACGTACATGACATGAATAGAGACTTTCTCTTGTTGGGTCAGTCCAGCCTACATGTCTCACATGTGCCCACATTATTAGTTTGACATCTCCATGTCTATGACTTGTGAAACATAGCCATCAACTAATACATGTGATGGTCTAATATTCAAGTGTGCTCTTACAAGAATGCCGACCAGGGACAACTTTTAGAATAACCATTCAAGTAATTGAGTTCCACAAACAATTCACATAATCGTCAATCAATACTCGTTGTCTATAATGGATATTCAAAGAACACTTTATTAATCATGGATACAATCGGAATATAATCATCTACATGATTAGCTCTAGGGCATATTCCCAACATTGATGGCATACATTGATGAGCACAAGCAGTTTCTGCAAATTAAGCACATAGGGACACATAGGGAGGTCATAGGCTTGGCTTGAGAAAAAACATAAGGAGGAATTTGGTGACTGGTTTCGACGCCAAAGGCTAGGAAAGATGACGGGATGTCAGCTAGATCTCTTAGCCCCCGGACCTTCGACTACGCTAATGAAGTACCAAGGATATCAAATAAATGGTTTTACATTTAACACAAAAAAACAGGACGGAAAGAGCACGAACCAAAACAGTGGTGTTCGTTTCGACGCCCACGATGAGTACGACACGGTGGTGGCAACATACTATGGTTTCATAGATGAGATATGGGAGCTAGACTATGGACATCAGTTGAAAGTTGGTCTTTTCCATTGTCTATGGGTCCGGCTGAATGAAATCAACACCGACAAGGATGGGTTCACTACCGTTGATCTATCCAAGACCGCATACAGAGATGACCCCTTCGTCCTTGCAAAGGATGTTTTGCAAATCTTCTATGCAAGAGATAACAATACAAATGGAAGACGACATGTAGTATTGCAAAGCAAAAGGAAGATTGTAGGTGTCGACGGAGTGACAGACGAAGAAGAGTACAAAGGTTATGAAGAAATGGCTCCTTTTGGGGCGGACGTTACCCTACATGTCCTTGAAGGGTGACGAACCTGCTTACCTCCGGAGTGATCATGATGAGGCCATCATCGTGCCTGCACCGTGAATTGTTAGAGTATCACAAACTATGTAATCCTTAATGAAATGTTGTTTTAGTAATTTGCATCGAATTTGAGATCATATGGAGTTGTAGATTGATGAGTTGTACCACGTTGTTGATTGATGTATGCCATGTCAAAAGGAATTAAAAAACTATGAAGAATTAGACCTTGAGTGTATAAGCATTAATGTAGAGCTCCTCAAAACTAGCAAAAGCTATGTTGGAAGATTTTCAACTTCTATTCAAATTTTTGAAGTAATTACAAAGGGGTAATTGAATTTTAAACCCTTATTCAAATTCAAAATGGAATTCAAAAACTATGAAGAATTAGACCTTGAGTGTATACGAAATAATGTAGAGCTCCTCAAAACTAGCAAAAGCTATGTTGGAAGATTTTCAACTTCTATTCAAATTTTTGGAGTAATTACAAAGAGGGTAATTGAATTTTAAACCCTTATTCAAATTCAAAATGGAATTCAAAAACTATAAAGAATTTGAATATGCTACTTCAGCAAAAGTTGTAGAGAATTAAAAATTATGCAACTTATATGTTTGCAATTTTTCAAGTTATAGTAAAAAATAGGAGTAATTTGAATTCTAAAGTAAAGGGCAAATTTAAAAAAAACACATATCACTACCGGTTATAGGGGAACCGACAGTGATGTGCCCCTATCACTGCCGGTTCTAATAACTAACCGGCAGTGATGCGCCATCATCACTGCCGGTTCAAAAGAACCGGCACTGATGCGCCGTCATCACTGCTGGTTTTTATTACAAACCGGCAGTGATAGGGGACATCACTGCCGGTTTGTAACAAGAACCGGCAGTGATCTGACCGAGTATATAGGGAAAGGGCGCGGTGTGAAATTTTCAGACTCGCGCCCTTCCACACTTAGCCATTTCAGACTCCATCCCGAGGAGCACTTGCCGCCGCCGCAGGAGTACACGCCGCCGCAGGAGCACTTGCCGCCGGCAGGAGCACACGCCGCCGCCGCAGGCAAGAGCACTTGTCGCCGCCGCAGGAGCACACGCCGTCGCTCCAACCTCACGCCACCGCTCCAGCCTCACCGCCGCTCCAGCCCACCATTGGACGCCGCCGGTGCACGCAGGAGCCGGTGCTCGCCGCCGCCAAGAAGGACTCCCGAGCACGTCGACGCTCGAAGCCAGTGCAGGAGCTCGGAATCCCCGCCCTGCAGGAGCCCGAAAACCGGCCCAAACCTCCACGCGGTGAGCTCCATGTCCACGAACCGAAGGTGTTCGATGAAATGTCTATATGGCATTCAGAGTGCTTTTTCTTGCTTGATTGCTTGCTTTCATGGAGATAGGGAGGAAGGAGGGAGATAGAGAGCTTGGAGTCTTGCTGGTCATGGAGATAGGGAGGAAGGAGGGGGATAGAGAGATAGAGATAGAGAAATATATAGAGAGAGAACCACATAGAGAGATATAGAGAGATAGATAGATAGATAGATAGATAGAGATAGATAAAGAGAGAACCACATAGAGATTACAGAGATAGATAGATAGCTTAGAGAGATAGATATATAAATTTAGTGGCTACCATGACTTATATATATACATGTAAACCCCCATATAAATAGATAGATAGAGAAAGATGCTTGAGTGTATCTATCTACCCATGAGCTATCTATAGACTTATCTATATACTTGTATAGCATGAATTATCTATAGACTTGTATAGCATGACTTATCTATATAGTTTGAACAAATTTTGAGAGACATTGAGATACTTTGAGCAAATTTTCTTATTATTAACTTATGCTTGCAATTTTCATAGATAGATAGAGATATATAGAGAGAGAGATATAGATAGAGAGAAAGATAGAGAGAAAGATAGAGAAAGAGATATAGATGTATAAATGTCATATATGCTTGTATATATGGCATCATATTATGCTTGTTATACATGAATTTTTTGTGGGGAGAGAGATATTGTTCTATCATCTATTTATTTTCATGATAGATAGAGAGATGCATGACTTATAGATAGATTCACTTATGATAGAGAGAGAGAGATAGATAGAGAGAGAGATATATAGAGAGAGAGATATAGAGAGATAGAGATGTATAACATGACTTATGTATAGCTAGCTTGAGTCTATCTATCTACCTATGAGCTAATACCAATAATAAAAATTCATGTCCAGAAACATGACAATTAAGCGCCGATTCACCACCCGTCGCCCTGCGACTGAAGCCGATGACCAAGGAACTAGTGGTGGCGGTGCTGAACGTGACCAAGGAGCCGATGACAACCAGCAAGGGGATCAAAGACCTTGGAGCCCTAGCCATATGCTAAACCTAGAAGAGGGCCAAGGAGACGAGGTAATAACTTAGGTCATACCTAAAACACGGTAGATATAGCCATAAAAGTTTGATAGGGACTTATTTATAAATTTTGAAGCAGGTTCCGCCGGAAGGTCCAAGTACTAGTGAGAGTTCCAGAAGGACTAAGCGTGGTGCAACAAAGCTCCCTCAGACAACTAGACACTGGCACATCTCTCAGTTCAATCAACTAAGGGAGCCGGTGGAGCCACTTAAAGCATTGGGCCCATACAAGAGTACCATCGGGGCACTTGTAAGGGACTTCATCTCGATCAAATACAGGAAGTGGAATGGAAGTGAGCAAGACCCGTGGAGGGTTCCAGAAGTTGAGAAGGAACTAGTTTGGAACAAGCTCAGAGGGTATTTTACTTTCCCTAATGATTGTGATGAAGCGAGAGTCAAGAAGAGGGCCAAGGAAATCATGGGTCACTCCTTCAAGAATTTTAAGGGAAAGTTGCACAAGCTCATCAAGGAGGAAAAAGAACCGAATTTTGCGGAGATGAATTCAGCAAGCAGAGGGACTTATGGGAGGAGTTCAAGGCTTACAAGTTATCCGATGAGGCCAAGGCATCAAGCGAAAGAAACAAAGCAAACTCGCTTAGGTCAAATAATCCTCACCGCCTAGGATCGCGTGGGTACGTAAGGAAGATTCCGGATTGGGATGCCCAAGTCGAAGCACTAGAGCAGAGTGGCGTTACACCTCAGACAAGCGATTGGCAGCCAGATCAGTGAACTACCTACTCGCAAGGGGGGCACAATACAATCCTGACGGGAGCCTTTCCGCCAGGGCTGAACCCGTCACCGATCTCCTCCAGAAGATTTCCACGATCACTGAGGAAGTGCATAGAGGGGTCCGCAGGTCGGATAGAGAAAATGACGTGCTCACGCAAGCACATGGAAACAAGGAGCACCCCGGTCGCACTAGAGGAGCCGGGGTAATTCCTTGGGAGAAAGCATTTGAAAGTGAATCTGGTTCCTATAGGAGCCGGGCAAGGGCTAGAACGCAAAGAGAAGAGGAGTTCCAAAGGATGCGACAAGAGCTAGAACAGAGCATTGAAGCACGGATAGCTCCTCAAGTGGCGAGCGCTATGCAAACCATGTGTTCGAGTCAAGGGCCGCATGCAATCCCGGCTTTGAATAGCCCAGTACCCGGCAAGGGCCGCAGTAGCTGTGGCTCAACCCCTATGCCTGACGATGAAGAGGTCAATGCTCCTCATCCGGTGGACGACATCAAAGAACCTGTGAATGTCAGGTTGTACATCCGACAGCAGTGGACCAAAGACAAGGTGGCGGTCGGACAAACATTTCTTAGAGGAGAGAACACCATTCATGGCAAGCCAGTGCCACTTGGGTATGCCAGGGTCAGCATTGATAAGATATTGGACAAGAAGTACAATAAGATACATATTGATTTCCCAGTGGAGGAAGATAGGTCGCGTCTAGTTCACAACTTGGGCACTCATGTCGCCTGGCGCAAACGCTTCATCAAGCTAGATAACAAGCCATCTTTGGATGATGATGATGACAGTGAATCATCCCGGTCGCCTCTGCCAAGAGGTTTCTCTCCTCGTCAAGATCCACCGACACCTCCTCCACCGCCAAAGGAGAAGACTCCTTCTCCACCGCCAAAGGAGAAGACTCCTCCTCCTCCTCCACCAGCTTCAAAGTCCCCAGGACTGGGATCTCGACGGCCTAGCTCTAGATCAGGTTTGACTTCGCAACAGAGGAGGTCATCAACTTCAGTTGGTAAAGATCCCAAGATGACTAGTAAAAGGCGGCAGCCAGTGCCGACTAAGGAGGATATTCTACGAGCTCAGATTGCAGAAAAGGCCGCCAAACTTGCCTTGTATGAACGATTGACTTATATACCTGAGAAACAGAGCCAATTTGAAAGGCAAAGCAAAAATCCGGGTAACCAAGAAAGAGCTAGAGAAATACACACCTTTCAGCAGCTAGAGATACAAAACTTGGCCACAGACCTGAATATAAGCACGGAGGATGCCGAGAATCTCTATTTTGAAAAAACCGATTTTGAAAAGGCCAAAGTTGCATACAAATTTGAACTAGGCAAGCCTATGGTCGCCAGCCAAGAAGAGTATAGAAATTTGCCAACAAACATACGATAGTTGCATGATTATTACATCATAGATAGTAACAACAGCAAAGACAAGAATGCAACCTTTGAAGTATGCATCCCTCCATGTTTTATTTTTAATCATCCTGAAGAAGTTGTGCATACTATTCATTATGAAGACCTCTTTCAACTCTTTCAACGACGCTCGCTGGATTTGCAGATTATAATGTTATGGACTATGTAAGTACCATACCCTAACAACGTTATAATAAACTATGTGATCTGCATTTGAATATATCCATGCATGTTTATTTTGCAGGTCTGTAGCAAAATTTTGCCTTCAAAAACGAAATAGCAATTTTGACTTCTTGGACCCCATTTATGTAAATGAGACAACATGCAAAACCGGTCTCCAAGATCCGTATGTCTCAGCGAGTTTGAAGATAGAATTTGAAAGAATGTTCTCAGTCGGCAAAACAAACGCACTGCTAACCTACAATTGCGAGTATGTGTTCTCGACCCTTACTTAAGTATTTTTTTCTTGATATATCATTCAATAACATGAACTTTGTGATTGCAGCAACCATTACGTCCTCGTAGATATAAGTCTTAAAAATCAACTATCGAGGTGTGGGACTCAAAAAAGAAGCGACTTAAACTTATCGAACCCTTACTCAAAGTGCTAAATATGTAAGTGAACCCAATATCACCACACTTTTCAATCACATATGATATTGTAATTAATAATGTCCTGAGCCTTCACACTTCATTTACATTGTCACATAGAATGAAGGCGTTACCTGATTGGAGAAATGTGGAGCCTAAGATGCAAAAGAAATGGAGAGAACCATTCAGAGTGGAGTATATGAAGAAGGTCAAGACCCTAGATCAACCAATGGGGAACAACGAATGCGGGTTCTATGTGATGTGGGCAATGCTTTGCTACTTTGGCGCAAAACTAGGAATAGGAGATGACATGGTACGTACGCGTCACATTTTAATTCTATTGTTTTGTCTTACGTATGTGCATCTCAATATCATCTTGTATCAATTTACAGCGCAAAGATCAGGGCCGCAATAGGTTGGTGGATTTTGAGATAAGAGGATTTCAAGAGGAGATAGTAGCTCTTATTCTGGACGATATAGTGTATAGAAAAGGATGTCTATCCATTGTGAAGAGTAAGGACTTCAAGAAGAACTATGGAAAAGACCGCCTCGAAAGGCTATTGTAATGCGACAATTAATTTGATACTTTAAGTTTTGTTTGGATGTTTTGTAATAATTATTATAAATGTGTGATGGGTTTGTATTGTCGCTAGTCCATAACCACCTTTAATTCACATCGATATCAAATGGTTCGATAGCAAACACCTCCACGATCTCCCACCCCACCACCTCTACCATAAACCCTAAACCAGAAACCCTAAATGAAAATAAAACAATTAAAAAATACAATTTTTAAAAATAATATCATTGCCGGTTGGGGTGCCAAACCAACGGTGATGGCTCAAGCATCACTGTCGGTTGGTGAAACAAACCGGCAGTGATGGCTCAAGCATCACTGCCGGTTGGTAACACGAACCGGCAGTGATGGCATGAGCTCATCACTGTCGGTTTGGAAGTGCCGGTTCAAAAACCGCCACTAAAGGGGGTTTTTGAACCGGCACTGTTTGCCGTTTCTGTAGTATTGTCTGAAACGACGAACAGTGGTCAGTCAACGCCTGAATCTAATTTGGGTTAAGCAGCAGTGAGTGGAAGGGTCTTTCTCTTTAATTTCTTGCCTGCCTAAGACACTTTGCCTCCTTCATTGCTGAGGCATGCATTTTGCATTGCCCATAGCCATTAATTGGTAGCACCATATATATCATCACTGTCAGGTAGAGACAGTGTATGCTTCAGCCGACAGTATTTTCTCTTTTATATATATATATATATAATCGTCACTGTCAGGTAGCTAGTAGATGAGACCAAAATAGGACAGCTAGGTCCGTTTGGCTGGTTAACCCAGAGCCGCCCGGCCGGCCCGGCCCCCTGCATGTCAGCATGTGCATGTGATATGTGCCTTGTGATCGATGCAGTTGCTGCTGCTGCATGGCCACACTACCACATTACCAGTCGTCGGTTACAGTTATTCAGTTATGCAGAATGATCTGAATATGCCCAGATCGATCAGGGCCCTGCTCCGCTGCTCCCTTTTCCCTCGACCTTTATGTTGCGTTGCTCCTGTTCTCATCTGCCTTTTGGATGGTTCATTCGTTTCTCCTCGGCCCTACTACTACAGACCCTAGCTACTACGACACCGCAAGATCCATGACCACGCTTTTTTCTGATGATGAAACACTGACCTACCCATCGATCCATGCATAGCTGCTAGCACGATATGATGCGACATTTAATTAGCTCGTCGTCTACTGCTGTGTTGTTAATTAATTAGCTTTGGAAGTATGGATTAAAATTAACCAATGTTCAGTTCAGACAAAAGGCTATTATTCATGCTTTTACAGTTTTACACCCAAAGGAAAACAGGATCGGATCGGATGAGTTGCTGCGCTATATTCCAAGTGCCTACTCCTTCCATTCTACTTCATCCATCCCAAATTAATTATAAGACATTTAACTTTTTTCACCTCAAGTTTGACTACTCATCTTATTCTAAAAATTATGCAAAATATCAATTCGTTTGTTGTGGACTGCTTTATTAATAATCTTTTTCGAGAATGACTTAAAAATTGACTATTTTGGCACATTTTTTTTGAATAAGACAAGTGGTCAAACTTGGGGTAAAAAAAATTAAATGTCTTATAATTTAAGATGGAGGAAGTAGTTTATATATCGCTTTATATAGGGCGGATCCAAAGAGCTCCAGGCCCCCCTACAGTATAGAGATGTTGAGGGAAAAGAAAAGGGGAGAAAAGAAGAAAAAAAGAGAGATTAGAAGAAGAAGAAGAAGAAGAAGAAGAAGAAGAAGAAGAAGAAGAAGAAGAAGAAGAAGAAGATATTAGCCCTCTTCAATCATATTCTGCATCTACATCCATCACTGTATATCTCTAGATGTATACCAAAAACTGAGTATCCAGAAAAACAAAAAACGATAACCAAGGAGAGGTAGTTTTTAGGAATTTTTAGGCAACAAACTTACACAATCAATTAGTATACGATTAAAAGAACAGCTCACCAGAGACAATTTATTTGTTTTTTCTATAGCTAAACGATTATTAAATTACACCTAAAAACAATAATAAAAGGCGAAATAGCCATCTTGGTCCTCCAACTATTGTCGGAGGCTCACTTTGGTCCTCCAACTTTCAAAACGTCTAGTTTAGTCCCTAAATTATTCTTTTGCGACTCGATCTGGTCCATCCCCATCAAATAGTCGTCACGTGTCCAGGCCTGAATGACAAAAGACATTATTACCCTTGTCATCCTTTTAGAAAGCTGCACAATCTTCACGACGTCATGTCTCGATCTATTTTCCCACCGTTCCTGATTTCGCCACCGGTATGTCTCATGTTTGATGTCCAAAAATAAATTTAACATAACACCAATACCTCTTGTCTGATGCTCAAGTTTTTAACAATACAAATTCTAGTGTTCACAGAAATTAGCACCAATACCTCTTGTTTGATGCTCATGTTTTTAACAATACTCTTTTCAAAAAAAGTTTTTAACAATACAAATTCTAGTGTTCACATAAGTTCATTTATGTCAACATTAGAATTTGTATTGTTAAAAACTTGAGCATTAGACAAGAAATATTGGTACTATGTTAAATTTATTTTTGGACATCAGACATTAGACATAACAAACATATTAAATTTGTTTATGAACATCACAAACACGACAGACCTGAGGTCTCTGCGCTGCCGGTGGCGAAATCAGAAACGGTAGGAAAACAAAGACATGACGTTGTGAATATTGTGCAACTTTCTAAAGGATGGCAAGGGTAATAATGTCTTTTGTCATTCAGACCTGGACACGTGGCAACTATTTGATGGAGATGGACTAGATCGAGTCGCAGATGAATAGTTTAGGGACTAAATTGAACGTTTTGAAAGTTGAAGGACCAAAGTGAGCCTCTGGTAGTTGAAGGACCAAGATTACTATTTCCCCATAATAAAATTACGTACATGTTGCCTGAACAAAAGGAAAATTCAGACACTTGAACTATATGAAAAGCAAGAAAAAAGGTCTTTAATTTATTACATGAAGTTATTACTATTATTTCTAAAAAAAATGGAAGTTAATAAGCCAGCAGTAGCATTGCCGTGATCATTTGCGTTGCTGTAGCTAGAACCTAGAACTAGAAGTGTGCAGCACGGTCATAGCAGGAGGCAGGACCATGCATGCATGGCTGCTATAGCTTGCCTTTTTTCATCACGCGCGCGTGTTGCCCTCCTCGCTAGCTTTAGCTCTCCCATTGATCAGTCAGAACAGAGTACACCTTTTTCCCTCTGACTGCCTCTCATTTAAGTCCTATTATTAGGACCACACTGTTATGCACATGTTGCAAATCGATCGGAAGATTATTTGTTAGTTCGTTTATTTAATTTCCTTCTTATATTTATTATTGGACACTCAATTTATATGGAATCTTCAGGCATATCATGCAGCTTTACGTTAGTTCACTATCATAAACTGGTCCTGACGTTGACTCCACTGCTGTTTCACTGATTGATTTTGGATACTGATTGATCACACATATTTAGCCTATCAGAGAGAACGACTATGCATGTACATAGTTTCTTGTGTGTCGTTGTAATCTCTAAAGTCTTTGGAGATTATGATTGGGGGGATTATATATACTTCCTTCACATTGGATTTTGATGTCATTTTGGACAATGACACGGTCTCCAAAGCATAACTTTGACTGCTTATTTTTTTAAAAATATTATTTAAATAATATATATTATATATATATATGAAAATATTTTTAAGACAAATCTATTGATATGATTTTTATTTTTCCAAACTTAACAACTTAAAAGTTATTCATGATTTATATTCTCAATGTTTAACTCAAACCTTGTCCAAAACAACTTTTAAATCCGATATGGAGGGAGTATATATAAATAGCAAGTATATATGTATAGCTGACAACTACAGAACAGTAGTTCTATATGTGTGTGTGGACAACAAACCAACTAGATTATCTGCAAAATTAAAAATATCCTAGTTGAATGTTCCTTTTCTAATTTGTTTACTTTCATGACATGGAGAGTATAATAATGCAAGTATATATGTAGTTATTTTTATTTGTACTGTACACCTCATAAATATTAGATGCCTAATTTAGGCATTAGATAAGAAATATAAAATAAGATGTACACAAAAAGCTCGGTCAAGGTCCAAGAGAGAAAATAAAATGCATTAGAAGCGATCTACCCAATGAATTGAGAGGTTCTAATGTACACTTGTCTTTACCGTAACCAAGTAAAGTTCTCTAAGCCAAGATTTCAAGGTAGCAATAAAAAAAGTGCCATTGTAAAAGGAAGCTTTCAATAGATAGAGGAATAATATCGACATCAATGGTAGTGGCTGGTTAGGGTTTAGGTCAATGGAATGATGAAGGAGGCAAATGGTGGAGAACGATGGTTCAACGGTGGAGGATTACGGGGATTTGGAAAATGGAGTGTAGTAGGGTGAGATGGTCGGCAAGCAAAGTA
Organism: Microstegium vimineum; assembly: GCA_022036555.1. Taxonomy (NCBI): domain Eukaryota; kingdom Viridiplantae; phylum Streptophyta; class Magnoliopsida; order Poales; family Poaceae; genus Microstegium; species Microstegium vimineum. The sequence continues at coordinate 64,866,449 of CM039122.1, forward strand.
GACCCGACATGGGAAATTCAAAGCTAGCTGGAGGAGGACGACAGAAGGCAAGGGCTGAGGACTTGAGAGACCAAGAGCAAGTTGTGCACATGGAAACAATGGAGAGAAATAGAAGAGAATATGGCGGAATAGACCAAAGTGTCCTTGATTTACGATGATTTTTATTGAGTTATCACAATGCACAAAACACATTAGGCGTAATATGGTTAGGCATGATGTGCAGTGGCCAACGAGTTTGTGGTCTCTGTCGTCGAGACCGTACCCATAGGGGATGGCGGTGTCTCCCATGGCTTGTCAATGCATAGTTTGCAAGTTTGGCACCATCTAGCTTCGCATCCATATGCCAAACACCAAGAGAGCTAAAATGGTCAAATGGATAATGCTAATGGTGGTATTGTCCACTAATTATCACCATACGAAAGGATCAATACATGTAGCATCCGGCGGAGGGAATCGTTGCGAAACAACGAATCATCCCAACGGCCTCGGTCGTAGAAGATCAAAGTCACTTCTATGCCGAATTCTTCTCCTAACTTCATCTCGGTTCTATATGCGGGAAATCGTCATCGATACTCTGTGGGGCTATCCGGATTGCTCTCTCCACCCTTTCACTTACTTCAAAGGGACTAAGATCCTATTTTTGTACCCCCCCCCTTCGGGATATCTTACTCAATAGCTACCAGGATAGCCAAGCATTCATTTTTACCTGGGATAAAAAGATGTATGAGTGTCCATAGTTTTGATTCATCGACGCACAAACCCAGTTTGGCACCGATTCTCCCGATTCTTGTGAGAAACATAATTCTTTCTATCATCCAAATGCACCCTAAGTGTGTATATATATTGTTGCAACATGTACAAACCAGTTTGGCACCGATTCTTGTGAGAAACATTATTGTTTCTATCATCCAAATGCACCCTAAGTGTGTATATACATTGTTGCAACATGTACTAAAGTGTCGTGCTAAATATGCTCTCTTCTCTCTATTTGTTCCATTTGTGTTCTAATCTGACCGAACCTAAAAATAAGATACTACACAAATATATACTTATGATATAGACATTCCATGAGTAGTTTAATTATGTAGTATGTGGGTATAAATAATATGGTGATCGATTGATTTTACCTTCGTGATCACTAATTTGGCACCGTCACTTTATACTTTATCAAGGTACTATAAAACAACTCAAGCTTATTATGGTTGTACTTAACTATAGAAATATATTTTTAAATACTAAAGAACTAAAAAAACCTATTTGTGGGTTTCCAAGACAATTAAATTCGACCTTGATGGTATATCTACATGTATATGTAAACAAAAAACTATGTTGATAAATGATAACATTAGAATATATAGCGAGAAGTGCATAGAGCCCATTATGTTAATTATACCCTTTTAATTATATTTATTTGCATATGACATATAGGTGTGGTGGTAGATATATAATATATGTGTTGTCCACAAACACCCTACACAAGTCAAAAGCTCTTTTCCACGAGAATGTACTTACGTACATGCCCACTATTATTCAATTGCATGCCTTGAGAATTATTACCACCTAACTTAATCCATGAGATATGGTAAAGTATATAGTGCTTAGCAATGGTTCAATAATTAACTAACTATATAGCGACAACATGGTTTTCCTAGCTTTCCTAGCTCATTCTTAGCTAGTGAATGAATGGTGATCCAGCTTACACATAACGTGTGTTCTGGGCTACTTAAGTAGTACTCCAGTATACTAGGAGTACTATATAGAGCAAGTGTGTCTTTTTGTAATAGCTTGGGGAGAGGTTCTAATCATGTTAATAACCGATCGATCGAGAGGGTTGTCCCGAAGCAAAAGCAACTTAACCTGGGTTATGATTGGACGATACTGCATTGCAATTTAATCTTGTGACGATCGAACCTACCAACATTATTCCAAATGCCCGTGTGCATCTCACTATATTTTACATACAAAAACGCCGACAGAATGTCAGATGACGTCATCGTGCATGCACCCTAGCTATTTCCTACCGTTTGCCCTGGCACTGCTGACACTAGTCTTGCCCCTGTTTGGTTATTTGTTAGGGCACATTTTCAATATTAATCTGTGCATTTTTATTGTATATGATCGAGTATATATATGCTAGTGGGCAACAGAGGATTATGTTTTCTATATATGATCGAGCTGCGTCGAACGAAAGGTTTTACTTCTGTCGTCGTGTCTATCCATCTCTCTCGAACTTTACTACTTTTGTAAATTGTAATGAAATGTGTTCAATTTGAGCAGTTGCGCATTGTTTTTAACTCCACTCGTTTTTTTATTAACTGTTGTCTCTATCTCTTCTCGATCTGTTATGGCTTAGCCTTAGCTTTAATTAATTTGCTATCGATCAGGGTTGCAAATGGCGGCAAGTCAGTGAAGTATATATATATATATATATATATATATATATATATATATATATATATATATATATATAACATACTAACACACACATTCATGCCAACACGTGATGTGTAGGTATATTGCAAGATCATATATATGCTTTCTATGCTCACTACACGCACTGACAGCCACGCATAGACAAGTACGTGCATGCGTGGCCGCCACGAACATATCGATCTCTGGCAACCGATCGAGACTATGCATGATTTATGAGTGACACACACTGTAGGTGTTATTAGGTGTTATGACTTAGGGGTCAAGACCACTAACTAGTAAATTTAAATTTGTATATTGCATGCTCCCTCTCCCAGACGTGATACAAGAAAAACACAAGATTTATCCTGGTTCGGGCAAAAAAGACCCTACGTCCAGGGGGGATGGATTGTATTATCTTGCACCGAAGTGCTCGTACAGGGGGTACAAGCTGGTTTACACGGGTGTGCTCAGGATGAGCTGAGGCCTAGGACTAACAGGGCTACCCTAGGTGGTCGGTTGGTGGATTGCTTGATATGTTGATCAAGCAGGTAAGGAGTGGTGTTGCGAGTGTGGGCGGATGTCCGATGATGTGACCCTCCGCTCGGCTTGGAGGTGGAGTTTTGTGTCTCTCTGTGTGCCTCTGTGTCCTCCTTCCACTATCCCAGCGTCCCCTTTTATAGACCAAGGGGAGGCACGGGAGTACAGCGGTCCTAGACTGTAGCGGCATGGGAGGTGTGTCCATGGCGCAATGCTTGCGGTGGGACATCGATCGCTGTAGCGGCGTGGCCTCCCCGTCCTTCTGGTGTTTCGGGGCATGGCGATAGCAGACTGGACACCGCCATACAACATGATGCAGTACGGTTGGCCTTCTGTAGATGGGTACGAGTCCCACAGTTGACGCGGGACGGACTGGACGGGAGTCATGCCAGAGTGGTTGGAGACGATGGTCGAGCCCCTGGTCGAGGGGGGTCGAGGCCAGCGTGACCCTGTCGTATCCCCGAAGACACAGTCGAGGGCTGTCCTGTTCATGGCTCGAGGGGGTGCCTCTAGATTCCGTACCTGCGATGTGGCTACAGCGACCGCATGGTTGACGGAAGTCCCGGGCATGGGCGGCGAGTTGATAGATTTGACCGTGGCAGAGGGTGCCCATGGCGTTAGGCGGGAGCAGGTAGGCGCATTGGATTCTCCTTACCCATACTGGGAGTAGGTAAGCTAATCGAGCCTCCTGCGCGCGGGTCGTTCGATCCACCCCCTGTCCGTCATTTGAGGGGTTGAAGTCGAGGCGGAGGGGTCGTTCGTTCGACCCCTGTCCGTCAGTCGAGGTCGAGGCGGAGGGGGAGGGGTCGTTCGTTCGACCCCTGTCCGTCAGTCGAGGTCGAGGCGGAAGCGGAGGGGTCATTTGTTCGACCCCTGTCCGTCAGTCGAGGTCGAGGCGGAGGGGGAGGGGTCGTTTGTTCGACCCCTGTCCGTCAGTCGAGGTCGAGGAGGAGGGGTCGTTTGTTCGACCCCTGTCCGTCAGTCGAGGTCAAGGCGGAGGGGCCATTCGTTGGACCCCTGTCCGTCAGTCGAGGTTGAGGCGGAGGCAGAGGGGTCGTTCGTTCGACCCCTGTCCGTCAGTCGAGGTCGAAGCGGAGGGGTGTCCTGCCTACTGTTTGACCAGTAATGGGTCGGCCCATGACTGGTCACTGTTGCCGGTGAGGGAGGCCTTTGCGTGATGGGCCTTCCTCCATTGACTTGAACAGCTAATCGGATCCTGCCTTAAAAATGGTTGCTATGTTGAGCTTTAGATTATCACACGTTTAGGGTACCCCTTACCTTTGTACCCGACAGTAGCCCCCGAGCCTCTATGCGGATAAGAAGAATCCGTATAGGGGCTTTTGCCGATGATCTGCAGGATTAGTAAAAGGTCTGATTCTCCGTGGGGTGCGCACGAGCGCACCCCGCGGGGTTAGCTCCTGAGGCCCCAGAGGAGTGATTAAGAACTCCTCTGGGAGCTTTGACGTGTGTTCTATCAAGGGGAGTTAGGATTACCTGGAGTCATAGCGCCCTATCGAGTGGTTGAATATGTTCGCCAGGCTACGAGCGTTTCACTTCCTTGGGAAGGGGGTGCTCGAGGGTGGCTGTCGAAACCCTTTCGAGGGCCAGCCTTTGCTCCCTCGAGCGTTAAACTGGAGTCATAGTGCCCTATCGAGGGGTCAACTCTGTCTGCCATGCTACGAGTGTTTTCGACCCTCTTTCGTCGAGGGGTGCCGTGCGTAGTCTAGCCCTCGAGCCTCGTGTGGCTGGGCTTTCACTACCTCCTAGCGTCCTTCCCACGGATCCTTACGCTCGGATTGTGGGGCGAAGAGCATCGTGCTATCCTCGTTAGGACGAGCCTCGAAGTCCTCTGTGAGCTGGTAACGGATAGAAATCCGTAACGGGTAGAAATCCAAGTGAGAACTCGTGCCCCGTTCGATAGGGGTCGATAGAAGCCCTGAGGCGTTCTCATTAAGCAAGACCGCGTGGATTACCTAGGTGCCAACTCTGTTCGATGGGAGTTGGTGGCTCGATGCCTCCCGTCATAGGGATCCTTGGGTATTCCCTGGTTATGCCTTGGATATGTCCCGGGGGGCCTCGAGAGTTCGTTCTCGAGCTAGAGGCTCGCGCCGGCCCCCCCTGGGTCATCCCTGACTCGGGTACTCGAGGGCGGCTGTCGAACCCTGTTCGTGGGGCCAGCCTTCGCCCCTCGAGATTTGGAGGTGGACCGAAGTCCATAACCCTGGGTCCTTCCTGACCTCAGGTACTCGAGGGCGGCTGTCGAAACCCTATTCGAGGGCCAGCCTTCGCTCCCTCGAGATTTTGACGGACGGGTCGACGTCTGTTGCTTACCTCCGAAGCTAACGCCCACTGTTCCACGTTGTCCGCCGTAGGCACACCTTTTTAGGATATGTCCGTTCGACTGCAGCCGTAGCGGGCGTAGGGTGCGGCGTGAAGTGCGGCGCGGAGCCCGATGACACGACGGGTGCGGCGGGGAGCCCGATGACACGATGGGTGCGCCTTATTTTATGGAAAACGAGGGGGCGGTAGGTGGGCGCATTAAATGCGGAGATTTACTTGCCTTTTCGTTTGATCTGCCCGTTGGGCTTCCGGTTATAAATACTGAGGGTGGGGAGTCGGCTCCCTCACGCTTGCCATTGCCTTTACTGCCTCCTTCTTCTCGCCATTGCCTTCGTCGCCCACCGAGCTGGATCTCCGCGTGCGCGAGAGTAGGGAGAGGAGAGATTGGCAACATACCTTCCACCCCCGCATCCGAGCGCATCCGTTTTCCTGCTCCCATGGCTAGCTACAGCTTGCGCGGACCTGACGCCTGGCTTCCATCGTCGGCGTCCGTGGGGCGTTTGGGGGATTTGGTGGAGAGCGGCCTTCTCCGGCCTATCACCTCCGCGGACCGGCCGGAGTGGATAGTGCCGCCGAGGGAGGACGCTGAGCCCAACCCGCCGGAGGGCTATGTGGTGCGCTTCGAAGTTTTCCACCGGGCGGGGCTGGGATCCCCCCCAACCGTCTTCTGCGCGGGATCCTCCACCACTACGGCGTAGAGCTCCAACACCTCTCCCCCAACGGCATCTGTCACGCGGCGGTCTTTACCGCCGTGTGCGAAGGGTACCTGGGGATGGAGCCGAATTGGGAGCTGTGGATCCACCTGTTCGAGGCGGGCCTGTTCCACGCCTCGGCCGGGAGCGGTAGCCGCAGGATGGTCAGGGAAGGGTGCTGCAGCATCTCCCTGAAGAGGGCGGACTACTGGATCCCGGCGAAGCTCACGTCGAGCCACTCAGGATGGCACTCCGGGTGGTTCTACCTGAGGAACGACGACGGTCTGTTCCCCGCCTACATCGGGAGGACGATCGACTCGAGGCCCGACCACTGGAGGTACGGCGTCGAGCAGAAGAAGCAGAAGCGTCTCGACCACCTGCTTGGCGCGATCTCCCATCTAAAGAAGGCGGGACTTACGGCGGCGATCGTCGCGTCGGCCTTCCACCAGCGGCGAGTCGTGCCGCTGATGGCTCGCCCGCGACGCCTTGATAAGATGCGCCCGGCGGTGGATCTCACGGGGTGTCGCCTCGTGGAGGACGAGCTGCCCCTCGAGAGGGTGGTCCGCCGAGTACGCACCTCCTTCGTCGGCGCGTTCGAGGTGGAGAACGTCGCCAGCGTCCCCATGATGTCAGACCAGGGGCACGTCCAGTTGGTACGACACCTCTTTCTCTGTCAATGCCCTCTTGTCTGTCTTGTTTGTCTCCTTTGCCTGCGTCCTAACCGCCTAGCGTTCCCTCAGGGGAACGTCGTCTTCTGGGAGTCGCTTCCACCAGTGAAGGAAGAGCGGCACATGGCCCAAGTGATACACCTTCGGGCCGAGCAGGACAAGAAGGACAAGGCCAAGAAGGATAAGGGCAAAAAGGCCCGAGAGAAGGAGGAGTGTGAACAGCGCCGGGCACGGCAGAGGCGGGCCAACCTTTCCGAGGAGGAGTCCCCCTCGGAGGAGGATGAGGGCGAGGGGTCGAGCAACGACGAGGTTGTTCAAGATGATGTCATGACATGACGGTATCGGGTTAGGCCCTTCGCTTTTGACATGAGGGGTATCGTCCTTATGCAAGAAGAGGAGCCGGAGCAGGAGGAGGAGGCCGAGCCACAGCGAGGGCTCGAGGAAGAAAGGGCGGTGCCCATGCGTCAAGGGCGGCCGCCGATATTGGAGGAGGAGAGGAGGAGAGGGGTCGATGTCGAGGTTGACCCCAACTGTCGGAATTGAGTCGCAGGACGAGCGCCCCACGGCTCTTCAAGGTGAAGTGCCGCGGCAGACGCGTAGCCGTTCGTTGTGGTCCCTGTCGAGGGGTCGGTCGAGCACGCCCCCGGCGCCTACTCGGTCGAGCGCACGGGCATCAGGCCCGTCGACCCAGGAGGAGACCAGGACGGTGGCGATGAAGACGCCGTTGGCCCCTGCCAAGGATACGGTGCCGGGAGCAGCCTCGACCCCTGCCGTGGCCAGCGCTGGCGGGAGAAGTGGCTCCCGACGTGCCTCGCAGAAGCCCCCGAGCAGCTCGAGGTCCACTGGTCGGACCCCCGTGAGTCCGCTGGGGTAAGTTGCTTCCCTGTCGATCCCGAGTATTTTTCGTTGGTTATGACTTGTGCTTACCGTTGCGTATGAGTTCCTTTTTTAGGGTGAAGCGCTTGTTGGAGGACGTGACCCCCACCCCGGCCAAGAGGCTGAAGGCGGAGGCCGCGGCCAAGATGGCCATCGGGGCCAGTCCTGCCGCCTCGTCCCCTTCGACCCCTGCCCCGGCTGCGGCATGGGTGGCCAAGGCGCGGGAGGCGATAGAGCGTGGGCAGGCGTAGTCTGCCGCGGAGCGAACTCGAGCGGAGGAAGAGGCGGGTCGACCCGTCGCATCGGCAGGATCCGCCGGAGTGGCGGTCGAGGCCCTGCTCACCACCCCGTCGGAGGGGGCACGCCAGTAGCCTCGGAAGGCGTGGAGCTGGTGTCGACGACGGCCGTGGTTGAGGGGGTTGAGCCCCAAGCCGCCGTAGAGATGAAGGTGGTCGACTGGACGTCCGCCGGCGATGAAGAGACACTGGAGCGCCCGGCGCCGATGCGGTGGCCCGAGAACCTTGTGTCGTGGGAGGCACATCAGCGGCGTGAGCACAAGGAGAAGGCGCGGCAAGAGGAGGGAGCGATTGTTGCTACGCCGGAGGTGCCGCCGTCGGTGGAGACCCTCGTCGAGGGGGCCTCGGCGTCGCCCGCGGCGGGGACGGCGATGACGACGGAGCTGGCGGAGATAGTGGTGGGGACGACCCCTTGGCAGGAGCCGGAGGGGACCGTCGTGGCGCTGCAAGGAAGCAGCGTGGCGGACGTGACGATGTCCGAGGTGGCTGCTCGGCCTGTCGTCGAGGTCGGGCAGCCGTCTGCTCGAGGTGCTCCGCCCCCTGGTTCGGTCGTGGTGGAGGGAGGGGACCGCAGTGAGCCTGCGACATTGGGTGCTAACATGTGTTTTCTTCACCGCGCAGGGTTATTCTCATGGGGGGGACCTCTTCCGCCTAGAGGCGATGACCCGGAGGGGCCGGCGGCGGCCCTGCAAGATGACTCTGAGGCCAGGAGTGCCCGGCTCGAGGGGGCGACCTCCTTCCCCACTTTGGCTACGGGTGATGCTCCACGGGGGTGACCTCGAGATGTGCCAAGGCATCATGCGGGAGGTCAAGGAGAGGATCGACCTCCGTAGCAAGTTCTGGGGGTAGGAGCCCCTCGAGTTGGCCGACCCCCGAGACCCAGGGCGCACCTTCTTCAAGCTCGATGATCAAGCCGAGCTCGGGGAGTGGGAGCACCTGGAGGAGTTCCGGGCATGGCTTGCCCATGTGGTACGCATGTTGGCGGAGATCGCTTCCGCGGATTTGTACCGGGGGATGGAAGTAAGCCTCGTTTTCTCTTTGATCTTGCTTGGGTCATTTTGCTATTCTTTTCTGATGACCTTTCTTTTTATCCCTGTCAGGTGTTGAGGGTGAGGTCGTACGATAAGTCCCAATTCATCCTCCGGGCGCAGGAGCAGTGGAGTCAGCTCCCCATCCTCCGCGCCTCGCTGGAGAAGGCGGAGGCTAAGGCAACGCAGGCGAAGGTCGAGGCGGCCACCGCGCAGGAGGGGGCCAAGGCCGCTCAGGAGGAGGCCTCCCGGGCACAGTCGAGGGCCAAGGCCGCCTTCAAGGAGGTTGACGAGGTCGGCCAGCAGCGGGACGCTGCCCGGGAGGCCTGGCGTAAGGCGGAGGAGGAGTCTACCCAGCTGAGGGAGGAACTGGCTCGAGCGGCGGAACGTGTCCGGCAGCTCGAGGCCGACCTGAAGTAGGCGGCTGCCGACCGCACCTCCCTCGAGGGGTGGGTCTGGGAACTCCAGGCGGATGTTCACACCGTCTCCCGCGACCGCGACGCGCTGGGTGAGGTGGCGGCTAACCAAAAGAGGGCCCTCGATAGTACTGGCAAGATCATCGAGGACCTCCGGGCAAAAAACAGCAATCAAGCTGCAGAGCTTGTTGACGTCCGCCACCAACTTCAGAAGGCTGAGCAGGACTACGTCACCCTGGAAGCACACGCCAAAGGTGAGTTTTTTTTAAAAGTGTTATTGAGCTCGCTTGGTCTCGCCCCTTCCTCTGCTTTTTGGTTTTGATGGAGTCTTCTATTTATTCTGGTAGAACTTGAAGGGGACAAGGCCCGAGCCCACGAGGATCTGACCAGTCTTCAGAACCTCCTCGGGGCGGAGACGAGCCTGAACGAGAGGCTTGGGGACGCCATCTCCTCCTTCTGCGACGACATGGGTGTCGAGCCGGAGCTGCCGGTCGCGGGAGACGTGCGTGGAGATTCCCTCTTGCGTTGAGAGCCCCCTGAGAAACCATCTCTTCTTCTTTGCATCCGTATTGACATGCTCCACAGCATACTGGGAAAGGTGGTTGAACTTGCCCACGTACTGCATAACAGTGGACTCTCCTTGCTTCAAACTCAGGAACTTTTCCAACTTAGCTTCCATGACACCATCAGGAACATAGTGCGCACAGAAAGCCTCATGAAACTCCTTCCAGGTGGCACGATGACCTGCTGGCTGCATAGCCGAAAAGGTCGTCCACCAGGCTCCTGCTGCCCCGCGAAGTTGTTGAGCTGCAAAGAGGGGCTTCTGCACCTCTGTGCAATTTATCAGCTCGAACTTCTGCTCCATGGTGCGAAGCCAATCATCAGCTTCTAAAGGCTCATCCGCCTTGGTGAACACCGGAGGACGCGTGTCGGTGAAATCGACATAAGTCGTCTCCTGGTTATTGCGACCACGACGCTCATTGCCGCCTTGCTGTTGATGCTGAGTTAACTCATTCAACAGACGAGCATTGTCCACTGAAACACTGATCAATGCCGCCAAAGCTTGCGTTAAGGTTGGTGGATCAGGAAGTTCCCCATCATGAGCTCCAGCATTGTTATGTTCAGCCATCTGTTTGCACAAACATACTTTTATTGAGACAAGCATAAAAGTACCAAAGTGCACAACATATATTACATGACATCACAACATTACAGTGCTGATAACTAAAGAGTTCTGAAAGCGATAAAGGTAGATTATGTTACACAAGATCCACTACTCCGATCGAACTAGATAGCCAGGCGAAATATGATCTACTCGTCGTCACTAAGGACTACAACTTCCTGCTCGTCCTCGACGATCACCACTGGTTCTGGTGCAGCTCCACCCTGACCCTCAGGTGTAGGTGCAACGAACTGGTCTGCCTGAACAAGATCCCCAAGATCTTCTGCCATGGCCTGCTGCTGGTACTCTGGGTTGTTCATCATGTGGTGAAGGTGATGCACCTCCTCATGAAGAGCATTGTTGTATGCCTCAAGATTGCTCACATAGAGCCCCAAGTTATGGTACATCTCGGACAGAACGTGTTCTCGTTCCCAGGCTTCATTCCTTTCTCCCATCACCTCGTACATGTGACCCTCAGCGATGGACACTTCTGTTGCCTTGGCTGCCAGCTGCGCCTGACATGCCTGCAACTCAGCCTCCTTCTCCTCTATCTTAGCCTTAAGATCATCAGCACTGCTAGCCAACTCAAGCTCCAAGTGCTCGATCTTCGCCCTGTGGCGAGCACAGCAACTGGCACCCTGCTGACTGCTCTCAGCACAGTCTCCACGTGCCGCCAGCCTGTGGCGAGGAACGCCCCGAGGTCCGGAAGACTTGCGAGCTGTGCGCTTAGTTCTGGCCATTCTATAGACAAGATTTCAAAGGAGGTAAGTAAGTAACAGGTCAAAATTTTAGTAGCTTAAGAACAAAATTTTAAACCCATCCCAAGTTGTATGATATGATGCATGATACGGCCCTACGTATATGATAGTATTTACATAACACATATATATAGGGCATATATATAACCATATTCATACCATCAGCTTGATATCCTAAAGTCTACTCTCCTAAACTTGGAAAGAGAGAAAAGATGAGTTAAAGAATTTTTTTAAAAACTCAAAACACCTTTTAATTTAAGATCCAAAAACATTTTGAAAACTTTTACAGCTGCAAGATTGGTAACCAGGTGAGCTTTGATACCAGCTGTGACAGAACCTCTTAAGATAGGGCCCACTTGTCAGGATTAACCAACTTAATCTCCAACAGATGATCCAAATCTTAATTAGCCCATCAGGTGTCGCCACTTTGCAGCGGGTCATCCACCTCTTTCCGAACAGGATCACCTCATTACAATCATGACAGAAGTAATACGAAATTTTTATATTACATCAAAGTAGCGGAATTTAAAGTCATATTACAAACCATAAGTTTTGAAACATAACTTAGTGTCATACGATAAAGATACATCAAGCTGCTGATAGCGAAAGAACAGATAACCGAGTTACTCTTGCCCAAGAGTCAAGCAACGACAGGTTATTCTTCATCTTCATCTACACTGACCACGGTCATGCAACAAGGAGCCACACACACCGGGTTGTGATCCTCATCTGCAACAGGGGTTAACAAACCCTGAGTACGGGAGTACTCCACAAGACTTATCCGACAAAGAAAAGTATTTGGTGGACAAAGCAGTATGCAAGTCATAGGATTCAAGGGGTGGTTTGCAAGAATCAAGTATTTTGCATAAATGAGCATTTATAAAAAGAATTGAAATCATTTATGTTATCCATAAGATTACTCAAGTATCGACCTGGAGGTATGATCGATAACAAGGTAATAAACATCCACGAAGGGATCCAACAAGTATCCAGTTTAAGTGTATTACTACGAAGAAGAAAACAGGGTCATGTTTCCATATCCGAGGAACACGACGATTCGAACCGGTTTATCCCAGCTGGGGCTTCCCTATCACACGACATATACAGCCGCTTAAAGCACGCATATGACTACCTTTCCCTGGATCCTCTCGCCAAGACCGGGGTTCCGCCACCCGAGAGCACAGTACACCTCCATCCAGTTCGCTAACTTGGAGGGTACACACTACTCTCGCCATCTCTCCACTCCCAGTGCGGGTTAACCGTTCTTCAAGCGAGAATAGCCAGAGTCTAGCTTCCCGGAGTATGTGATAAGTACTCCAAAGTCACAACCCTAGTCATGCATCATCGGACGGTTCCTAATCGACACAGGCGGAAAGAACCCGCTCACCAGATATCCACATCTGGTGGCTCTCCAACACCGAGTCCGCCCGGTCTCAGATTATTACTTCCATCAAGAGGACATAGCCATTTGCCGCAGCAATCCGCTATTCATCTCGAAAACAGAACCATTGCCGAAGCAAACAGGTTACACCTAATCTCGCAGATGACAGGAAATCATCTGACTCTATCGGTCTAAGCATTGCTAAGCAGCATAAAGCAACAAACGTATTTTATAAAACAGTGTCAAGGTACAGGAATAAATAATTCAAGGTAAGGCTATGCATCAAGTAGGAATTTGATTGAATACCGTAATGCAATAGTATAAACATAAGTGTATTTAAAACAAATATTTTAAATACAAGGAAGTGTTTGAATGCACCGGGGCTTGCCTTGGTTGGAGGGATAAACAAACTCGGGCTCAGATTCAAGAGAGAAGACCTCTGCACTGGAGGTATCCAACCCAACCAACGAACAATCTACACGATTTAATGACATGTTTAAGATGATGCTTGAATAGTAAACATGATGCTTAACACAAACAAGCATGCTATCGAGAGAAAACTAAAACAGATTACCCTAAAGGAACTCAGCAAACAGCATTACATCGAGCATGTCCAACTTGTGTTTGTCACTGGACAAATGACCATATTTATCAAATAATCCAAAATCACTCAAAGCCTAAAGTTATTAGGGTTTCTAAACATTTTAATTAAGCATGGCATTGTTTCAGAGCTAAAAACAGGAAAACAGGAAGAACTCTCCTCAAGCCCCTCAAACGGCTGAGACTCGACCATCAGCGGCACAGAGGCTCGAGCGGTGGCGTCGAGAACCACAAAACACGGCGGCGAGTCGCCGTCGATGACCAAACCGAACGGCTACCCCTCGAACTTGCCTCGGCTTGCCGAGCCGAACCCAACAAGGTAGGCCACGACTCAAACAAACCTTCAGAGACACCTCATCGAGGGTGCTGACGAACTGTCGGGGCTCGACCGATCGCACACCATCGAGAACAGACCTCGACCGAAGAACTACCCTCGATCCGAAAACTAGGCCTCGATCGACAAAGGAAAACCTCGCTCGATGAAACTGGGCCTCGACTGGAGAAGCTAGACCTCGATCGAAAGAAACAAGGCCTCGACTGAAGAAGCTAGACCTCGATCAACACTCGATCCCGAGGCTAGGCCTCGATCGACCCTCAAACCTGAGGCTAGGCCTCGATCACGACTCAGAAGACAACTGCGAGCAAGACGCCCAACAGAAGCGAGGCTAAAACCTACATAGCCAACCTCGTCGACGACCATGGCGGTGAACTGAGCTCGACCGCACACACATGCCGACGGACACAGGCCTCGATCAAAGGAGCTAGGCCTCGATCCGACTCGACCGAAACAACCAACAACTCCAGCAAGCTAAGCAGCCTCCAAACAACGCGAAGCGCAAGCCAAACAAACACAGAGCTACAAGCAACACCCCCGACGACAGCACTAGCGGTCGACGGAGCAACTGCTCGACGCGCGCCGAAGAGAACACGCACGCGCTCGAGGACAACTACCCCTCGAGACTGACTCAGGACGACTAGGCGAAGCTAGCGCAAGACTCAGATCTCGAAAAGATCAACTACAACGACAAGGCGACGAACACACCGCCGCGTTGAACAAGAACAACGGCGGCGCTTGAGGACAGAGCTCTAAGGCTTGATACAAGGATAAACGAGTACAACGAAGAGGTCGAGGAGCTCACCCTGCTCACGGAGCGTTAGCAAGCGTGGCCGGAGATGAAGCAGAGACGACCGTCGATGGAGATCTGCCGGCGGAGACGGAGAACTGCGCGACGACGGAGAAATTCTCGGAGCTATGGTCCACCATTTGCAACACGGAGAACCAGACAATACTCAAAGATGAACAAAGAACAAGAAACATACGGCAAAAAGACAATGCGGCTCCTGCGCAGCCCAACCGAAGACTGACCAGAGCGGCGACGGTTCCGGCGGAGCTGAGGAAGACAGAGCCGCACTGACGAATGCGGGCTCGAAGGCTTCAACCAACTTACCCTGAGGATGCGCACGGTCAAGGCGAAGGCAATGACGAAAAAAATTGAGTGATTAGCAGCCGCTAACGAGCTCGGACGAGTTCGTCAACTATGGTGAAGGTGGAGCGCTCGGCGAAACAGAACGGAGCAGAGCGAAGTAGAGTAGAGTGGAGCTCCGCAAGATCGCCACGTACCCACGACAAGACGGGAGTCCATGGATAGGCGTTGCGCGGCTGGCGACACGTGTCGGCCAGGAGCGACGTCGAGATCGACCCCGCCATGCAACTGCTCGACGAAAGGACAGAACTGACCCTGCGGCTCTTTTGCAAAAATGCACCAGCTTCCAGGGGCTTTCAGGAAAAACTTTGAACATGAAAGATGTTCAAAACTTAGAGATCTACAACTTTGCTTAAACAACCACAAGCAAAAACTTTATAGATTTTGAAAATCGTGTTTAGGGTTTAATCCACACCCTGTGGGAAAAGGGTTTGGATGCAAATTTTAAATTTTTGAGACTTTGAAAAGATGGCCTACATACAAACAATTGATCAAACATGGAAAATTAAACTTATTTTAGTTCAATGCATAACCAGGTTTTCAAACAAATGAATGATGCTTAATGCATATGATGACATGATCAAATTTTAATTAAGAGATTAGCAAGGTTAACACCGGGGTGTTACAGTCAGTGGGGAGGACGGCCTCGGACCCATAGACCAAGAAGAACGGGGAGAACCCCATGGCTCGACTTGGTGTCGTTCTGAGACTCCATAGGACAGAGGGCAACTCATCGACCCATCTCTTGCCGTGTTTGTTTAGACGGTCGAAGATCCTAGGCTTGAGGCCCTGCAAAACCATACCATTGGCGTGCTCGACCTGGCCATTAGTTCGAGGGTGGGCGACTGCAGACTAGTTCAACTTGATGTTGTGGTGGTCACAGAAGTCCAAGAACTTTTGGCCAGTGAACTGCGTGCCGTTGTCGGTAATGATGGTATTGGGGACCCCGAAGCGGTGGACGATGTCGGTGAAGAACAACACAACTTGTCGAGATTGAATGTTGGCGATGGGACGAGCTTCGATCCATTTTGAGAACTTGTCTATGGCCACGAGGAGGTGGGTGTGGCCACCTTTGGTTTTCTTCAGGGGGCCGACCATGTCGAGCCCCCATACTGTGAATGGCCAAGTTATGGGTATCATCTGAAGAGCTTGGGAGGGGAGGTGAGTCTGCCTGGCGTAGAATTGGCATCCCTTGCAAGATCGAACAAGTTTGGTAGCATCGGCGACGGCTGTCGGCCAGTAGAAGCCTTGTCGAAAGGCGTTTCCTATCAGTGTTCTTGGCGCCGCGTGGTGGCCGCAAGCCCCCGAGTGTAGGTCCTTCAGTAGTGCCCTCCCCTCCTCGAGGGTGAGGCAACGTTGAAGTACACCGGTAGGACTGCGTCGATACAGCTCGCGGCCATCCCCATACAAGACGTAGGTTTGGGCGCGTCGGGCTATGCGTCGGGCTTCGGTGCGGTCCTCTGGGAGCTGGCCCCGTATCAGATACTCGAGGTAGGGTGTGCGCCAGTCCGTCGAGGGGGTTGGTGTTGCGGTTGTCTCGTCGATCTCCATGACCTCTCCTCCGTTCGAGGGAAGATCGGTCGAGGAGGAAGGGTCGGCCCCTCGCTCAAGGGCGGGAGCCCCCGAGCCTAGGTCGACGGACGGCTTGTGAAGGTCCCTCGAGAATACGTCGGGAGGGACCGTACCTCGAGTGGATGCAGTTTTGGCTAGCTCGTCGGCAGCTTCGTTGTACCGGCGGGCGACGTGGTTGAGCTCGAGGCCGTAGAATTTGTCCTTGAGCTTTCGGACCTCCTTGCAGTAGGCTTCCATCTTGGGGTCGTGGCAGCTCGAGGCCTTCATCACCTGGTCGATCACAAGCTGCGAGTCCCCTCGAACGTCGAGGCGTCGAACCCCGAGCTCGATGGCGATGCGCAGACCGTTGACGTAGCGCATGTGGACCCCTGAGGGTGATATGAAAAGCAATCCGGCACCTACCCCCGTCTTCATCAACGATCCGTCGAATTACATGGTCCAGAGCTCGGTCTGAACTTGCGCCAGGGGTAGTTGAGTATCGGTCCATTCTGCAATGAAGTCTGCCAATACCTGAGACTTGATGGCCTTCCGAGGGGCGTAGGAGAGAGTTTCCCCCATGAGCTCGATCGACCACTTGGCGATTCTCCCAGACGCCTCCCGGTTCTGGATTATCTCGAGACCAAAGTAACCGGGTGGCCCAGGAAATAGTGCTTGAGCTTCCGCCGAGTGAGGACGATGGCGTACAACAACTTCTGAATGTGGGGGTATCTCACTTTGGTTTCTAAAAGCACCTCGCTTATGAAGGAGACGGACCTCTGAACCAGCAGGGCATGTCCCTCTTCTGCCCTCTCGACCACTATGGCAACGCTGACTACCTGGGTAGTTGCTGCAACATAGAGCAAGAGGGGCTCGGCTGGGCTTGGGGGCACCAAGATAGGTGGCGAGGTGAGTAAGGATTTGAGTTTGGAGAGCGACTCCTCGGCCTCGACGGTCCATGTGAAGTGTTCTGTTTTCTTTAGGAGGCGGTAAAGGGGTAGTGCCTTCTCTCCGAGCCGTGAGATGAACCGGCTGAGGGCGGCGAGGCAACCCGTGATCCTTTGTACGCCCTTAAGGTCGTTGATCGGGCCCATCCTAGTGATTGCGGTTACCTTCTCAGGGTTGGCCTCGATCCCGCACTGGGAAACTATGTACCCTAGGAGCATGCCTCGAGGGACCCTGAAGACACACTTCTCTGGGTTTAGCTTTATGTGGTTTGCCCTGAGGCACCCAAACGCGATTTCAAGGTCCCCGACCAGGTTCCCGACTGTTTTGGATTTGACCACGATGTCATCGACGTAGGCCTCGACGGTCGGCCCTATGTGTTTTCCAAAGACATGGAGCATGCATCATTGATATGTGGCCCCAGCGTTTCGCAAACCGAAGGGCATAGTGAGGTAGCAAAACATGCCAAAGGGGGTGATGAAGGAAGTCGTGAGCTGATCGGACTCCTTCATCTTTATTTGGTGATAGCCAGAATACACATCAAGAAAGTAGAGAGTTTCACATCCCGCAGTGGAATCTACTATTTGATCAATACGTGGTAATGGAAACGGAACCTTAGGACATGCTTTATTTAAACTAGTGTAGTCTACGCACATTCTATCCTTTCCATTCTTTTTCTTGACAAGTACAGGATTTGCTAACCACTCTGGATGATGTACCTCCTTGATGAATCTGACCTTCAAAAGCTTGTCGACTTCCTCCCCGACGATTCTGCGCTTCTCCTCGTCGAAGCGGCGCAGTCGTTGCTTCACCGGTTTGGATTCGGCCCAGATGTCCAAGGAGTGCTCGGCGACATCCCTCGGAATACCCGGCATATCCGAGGGACTCCACGCAAACACGTCAGCATTCGCGCCGAGAAAGTCGACGAGCACGGCTTCCTATTTGGGCTCGAGGGTAGCGCTGATCGTTAGCGCCTTGCCATCCGCGTGGTTGGGGTCGAGCGGGATGGTCTTGGTGTCCTCCGCAGGCTTGAAGTTGCCAGCGTGCCGCTTGGGGTCGGGGATCTCCTTGGAGAAGTCGTCGAGGGCCGCGAGGATGGCTGACTCCTCGACCGCCTCGGCGTTTTCCACGCACTCGACATCGCAGTCATAAGCGTGCTCGTAGGAGGTGTCGACGGTGATGACTCCCTCGGGCCCCGGCATCTTTAGCTTGAGGTAGGTGTAGTTCGGGATAGCCATGAATTTGGCGTACCCCGGTCGACTGATGATAGTGTGGTAGATGCCATGGAACGCGACCACCTTGAAGGTCATATCTTCCTTCCGAAAGTTTGAGGGGGTACCGAAGCAGACGGGTAGCTTGACGCGGCCGATCGGGAGTGCCTTCTTCCCTGGAACGATCCCGTGGAATCCCCCCGCGCTGGGCAGGAGCATGGTCCTTGGGATCCCCAGGAGGTCGAGAGTCTCGGCGTAGATGATGTTGAGGCTGCTTCCCCCATCCATAAGTACCTTGGTGAGGCGGGTGTTGAGTATGATCGGGTCGACGACGAGTGGGTAGACCCCTGCGCTGGGGATGTGCTCGGGGTGGTCGTTCTGGTCGAAGGTGATCGGCGTGTGGGACCAGTCGAGGTATCGAGGATCCTAGGCTCGAACGGAGAAGACCTCTCGACGCTCCCTCTTGCGCTGACGCGCGCTGAGTCGAGTCGAGGGTCCCCCGTAGATCATGTAGCAGTCGTGAATCTCGGGGAAGCCCCTGTTCTTGCCATTGCCCCCGTCTTGTGGATCCTCCTTCTTGTCATCTTTCTTGAGGCCAAGAGAGTCAAAGTATTTCTTGAGCATGCGACAGTCCTCGAGGCTGTGGTTGGCCGGTCCCTTGTGATAGGGGCAGGGCTCTTTCAGCATCTTGTCGAAGACGCCCCCCTCGAGAGGGGGACCTCGAGGCTTCTTCTTGTCTGTCGCAGCGACAAGATCGTCGGGCTCGACGTTGCATCGACCCGGTTGGTTCTTCTTCTTCTTCTTCTTCTTCTTGTTCCTCTTGGGCCCGTTGTTCGAACCGGTTGAGCTCCAACTTGGTTTCGCCGTTGTACTTGACCAGGCTGGTGGGTGGACGGAAACGAACAGGCAAGGCGGTTTGCCGGATAGTCCTGTCGAAGACTCGTGGCCCTGGTGGTTCCGGAGATCGACGTCGATCCTCGTCACTGTCGTAGCGCCCACCTCGATGAGCACTGTAACCTCGAGCCTCAGCGTCGCCGTGTCGGCGTCGTTTGTTGTCGTTGATGTCGCGTTGCGCGTCTCGTGGTTGTCGATTGTCGAGGATGCGGTCTCGAACTCGTCGCTGCTCCACTCTGCCTTGGGGCGCCTTGTCTTGGTGGACAGATACCTCTCGATCTTGTCGAGGGGGCACGTCCCGCTGCTCGGAGGCAGCTCCCCTGCGCCTCGAGGCCGAGCTCTCCGTTTGTTGTACGACCGCGGTTCAGAGAAGCCCCTGGATTTCATCCCTGATGCGTTGCGCCTGGGGCGTCGATGGTGTCGGCATGTCGCGGAGCAGCATCGCGGCTGCCACGACATTCTGGCTAGCGCGGTTGTAGACGTGGCGCTCGTTCGCCCCTTCGTTGATGATCTGCCGACGGACTTCCCGGGCCCGCTCGCGAGCTCCTCCGCCCTGTGGCCGCCCGCGATCTCGCTCGAGGGCGTGCTCGAGCTGCTGAAGTCGTAGGCGCTCTTCCTCGAGCTTGGCGAGCAGCTCTCGGACTTGCGCGATCTGGACGTCCTACGGTGGATCGGCTTTGTCAGGACTCGGGGGGTCGGCGTTTCGCGCCGGTGTAGCGTTGCCCCCTCCCCTTTCATCCGTGGCCGCGGCGTCATTGATGTCGTCCTGGGAGTCAACCTGGTCGTCGAGGTGGAAGCATTCCCGGGTGGGATCATAATCCTCATCGGGGGAGTCCGAGTCGGGGTAGCCGTGGTAGAAGTTGGGGAAAGATCCCCTGCGCTCCTCCTCCAGTTGTCGTTGTAGCGTGCCCCAGATGTAGTAACCTGGGGCCGGGGCTCGCCGTGGCACCGAGCGCTCATCTGGTGGAGGGGTGCTGACGAGGTTAGTCATCGCACGTAGCAGGTTCCCTGAGGACCCGTAACGTGTCTGCTTCTGCGAGTTTACAAAGGCAGAACAGAGTCTGGCGCTGTTGTAAAGTCCGTGCGGAAGCAGGTTGCACGGCGGCGTGGCCGAGTATGTCGGAGAAGCCGCGGGGACCTTCTGAGATGACGGTATGGTAGAGCCAAAGTTAGGCTCAGCGAGGTACCCGCCCCCGACCCGCAAGCATGGGTCAAACAGGCTCCCGAAGGGAGGAACTGTGTCACCAGCCGAGGTCGGGGAGATGGCGTCCAACGTCTTGGAATCCGCGCGGTGAAGAGTGCGGCGGTGTCGTTCACGCCTCCCCCTGGTCGCAGGCGAGATGCGCGAGTGGTGGGACCGTCATCTGGTCCTCCTTGGCCCCGGCGTACCGGAGCTGCTGCTATCCATGCCACTACCTGAGAGTAGAACCATGTCGTGGCCGTGGCCCGTGGACATGAACTCTAGGCTCCCAAACCAGATGATGGTGGCGAATGGAAGCGATGGGATCGTGGAATCCATCTGGGAGAGTAGTTCGGAGTTGATCGACACGCAAAGCCCCCTACCTGGCGCGCCAACTGTCGGTGTTATGACCCAGGGGTCAAGACCACCAACTACTAAATTTGTATATTGTGTGCTCCCTCTCCCAGACATGATGCAAGAAGAACACAAGATTTATCCTGGTTCGGGCAAAGAAGGCCTACGTTCAGCGGGGGAGGATGGATTGTATTATCTTGCACCGAAGTGCTTGTACAGGGGGGGTACAAGCTGGTTTACACGGGGGTGCTCAGGATGAGCTGAGGCCTAGGACTAACAGGGCTACCCTAGGTGGTCGGTTGGTGGATTGCTTGAGATGCTGATCAAGCAGGTAAGGAGTGGTGTTGCGAGTGTGGGCGGATGTCCGATGATCTGACCCTCCGCTCGGCTTGGAGGTGGAGTTTTGTGTCTCTCTGTGTCCCTCTGTGTCCTCCTGTGTCCTCCTTCCACTATCCCAGCGTCCCCTTTTATAGACTAAGGGGAGGCACGGGAGTACAGGGGTCCTAGACTGTAGCGACATGGGAGGTGTGTCCATGGCGCAATGCTTGCGGTGGGACGTCGATCGCTGTAGCGGCGTGGCCTCCCCATCCTTCTGGTGTTTCGGGGCATGACGATAGCAGACTAGACACCGCCGTATAGCATGGCGCAGTACGGTTGGCCTTCTGTAGATGGGTACGAGTCCCACAGTTGACGCGGGACGGACTGGACGGGAGCCATGCCGGAGTGGTTGGAGACGATGATCGAGCCCCCTAGTCGAGGGGGGTCGAGGCCAGTGTGACCCTATCGTATCCCTGAAGGCACAGTCGAGGGTTGTCCTGTTCATGGCTCGAGGGGGTGCCTCTGGATTCCGTACCTGCGATGTGGCTACAACGGCTGCATGGTTGACGGAAATCCCGGGCATGGGCGGCGAGTTGATAGATTTGACCGTGGCAGAGGGTGCCCATGGCGTTAGGCGGGAGCAGGTAGGCGCATTGGATTCTCCTTACCCATACTGGGAGTAGGTAAGCTAATCGAGCCTCCTGCGCGCGGGTCGTTCGATCGACCCCCTGTCCGTCATTCGAGGGGTTGAGGTCGTTCGTTCGACCCCTGTCCGTCAATCGAGGTTGAGGCGGAGGCGGAGGGGTCGTTCGTTCGACCCCTGTCCGTCAGTTGAGGTCGAGGCGGAGGGGTGTTCTGCCTACTGTTTGACCAGTAATGGGCCGACCCATGACTGGTCACTGTTGTCGGTGAGGGAGGCCTTTGCATGATGGGCCTTCCTCCATTGACTTGAAGAGCTAATCGGATTCTACCTTAAAAATGGTTGCTATATTGAGCTTTAGATTATCACACGTTTAGGATACCCCTTACATTTGTACCCGACACACACGTATGGAGTACGTACATATCACATGCCTTTGTGCGTGTGGATACGGACCGTGTGAGAGAGAGAGAAATCCATGCATTATCATATCGACGATGACCTTATTAGTTCGCCTACCTTTCACGTAAGAATCTTTGAACGAGAGATCTCGATCGATCACTGCCCTATAATCCGGCCGGCCGGAGATGTTTACCAGCAGGCCAGGCAGAGCACGACACGGTCGATGATAACACATGTTGTACGGCCCATCTAGCTAGTGTAGTGAACGACACAACGAGAGACTCGACGAGAGCTAAGCTAGCAGCTAGCGCTGGCTGGCTTAGCGCTTATTGACTGCTCGATTCATCATTGATCAGTAGCAAAGCCAGCGCCGGAACAACCGACCGACGACCGAATACTACAAACAGCTAGCACTAGCAATTAACGCGTTCCACAGAAAACCATACGTACGTGCTCTGAAACGCGTTACTAGTACATCACATCTCGATCGATATACAGTGGACAGGTCGGTTAATTTGATCGGATATACAGTGGACAGGTCGCTTCGATCAGGACGTACAAGGATCCAACCCATCGGATCGGAGCCCCCTGCTTTGTCGGTTTTTCGATCTTTCTCGGTCTGCATGCCATGCCGACGCGCGCCGCGACCGCGCATGCACGCACGGTGGCGTGGTGCGGGGGAACTCCTCCGTCCGGCGTCTTTGACTGGCCGCCGCGCGCCGGCCGACGGCCCAGCCACACGTACGTACTCGTGTGCGCATGCACAGTGGCCTAGAGTATTTTTAACAACTATGGGTTAGGACACCTATTATCTTAGCCCTCTGTTTTTTTTGCTTTAAGATCTGTGTCAGCCAATATAGGAGGAGCAAGAGGTGGAAGAGCAGTAAACAGGCGGCAAGTGGCTGACAAATGTTGCATGGTTGCAAACCGATGAAGGGGGGCATAGATTGATTTACCGCCCTGAACCCTTTTGGCCATGCATGCGCTACGACCTGGCTTTTGGACCGGCCGGCGCTGAACCCTTTTGGGCAAAGCCGCGTGGTAACCACTCACCACGTACCGTACCCATCTACAGACTCTTCTGCTTTTTTCACCTTGGCTTGACCACCGTCCTCCACCGGCCGGCCCTGCAAGAAAAGCTGCCAGTTTGACCGGCGGACCGGCCGGTACGTTTTTTTTTTGAAGGAGTACGTCATCAAAAGCCGCTGTCAATAATTTTTGGTCTGTGATCGATCAAAGGCAGCAGCCGTGGTAAACTGCACCTACTAGTCCCTTGTACGTGAGTGTCACTGTAGTACAATGTCCTCTTGTCTTTTTACCTTTTTCTCCTAGATCTTCTTCTTCTTCTTCTTCTTCTTCTCTCTCCACAACAGGCATGCTTTTTGTCTAGCCCTTCGCAGTTGGCACCAGCGTCTTCATCCCCTTCCCTGAGCATTTTTGTAGGTCAGGCCAAAAAAACTCAATTTATTTTGGACCAAAAATCCACACCTAGAGATCTTTCGAAAAAAAAATCCATACCTAGTACCGTATGTACTACGGGTAGAGATGCATGTGTGTTATCAGGACGGACCGTCCACAAAATTTTAGTAGGAAAAAAAATGAAATTATTACATGGGATAGGCT
Organism: Microstegium vimineum; assembly: GCA_022036555.1. Classification (NCBI taxonomy): domain Eukaryota; kingdom Viridiplantae; phylum Streptophyta; class Magnoliopsida; order Poales; family Poaceae; genus Microstegium; species Microstegium vimineum. The sequence goes on from CM039122.1 coordinate 64,890,214, forward strand.
TGGTCTAGGAAATTTTTTAGGCTCTAGTCCAGGCCCTATCGAGTACGGTGCGTTTCAGTGTACAATACGGTGTGTGGTAGTATGATAGGGCCTGAGGTTCAAGGTTCAAGGTTCTGCTTCTCAAGTACTTTGAAATGTCTGAAGGCCCAATGGCCAATGTTCTCCTTCTGAAGGTTCACCACACGCTTACGCGCGCGCACCCCCCGTTGAAGAGCCAGCACCAGCAATGACATATCTCTCCTCCATCTGCACGTACGTCCAGCCTCAGAGCCGTCGACGTTGAGCTTTTTCATTTAAAACATGTGTTCGCACACACTGGTGCTGCTAGCTTTGTGCCCTCATCAAATTTTGAAAAAAATAAATAAACATAGAGATAGTAAAAGCAGGGAGCAGGAGAAAGTAGAAGTAAAGCAGGCTGGGGCTAGAGCCCATACAGGCCCATAGAACTAATGGGCTGTCGTGGTTTTCACACGTGTAGCACTAAGGCCATGAAATGGAAAAAAAAAGGTGTCCATTTTAGCTCAAACTGTCGTAGTTGTTTTATTTTTCTTCTTCTGAAACTCTAAAACCAAACATCTCACCCCTCTAAACTCTGAAAACCATCCAAACTACCTTTGTTGACATGTGTTTAAACTGGTTCTACAAAGGTGTTATGTCCCTTTGTACTTAAAAATTGATAAACACTTAAAGAGGTTATTAAACCACTGAAAATGTTTCTAAGCCTCTCTATTTTTTTTTAAAAAAAAAGCATGTCAAATATTTACCAAACCTTTTAACTAAAAAAAGACCACCTAACTAGTTAAAAAGCAAGACATGGAGGTAATTCAAACGGTGTTGAGGGTTTATGGCTTAAGAGCATCTCCAAGTGTATTTTCTAAACTCACCCTCTAAATCATCATTTGGAATCATGTGGATAAAAAAAGAGTCATCGCCGCTCTCTATTTTTAGTTAGCAAGAAATCTAGAACATGGAGTGACAATAGTTTGAGATCCTAACTAAGGAAGTTATTGTGATGTTTTTTAAATCAAAATCTCTATTCTTATCAATTATTACGTAGGATATGATTGTACTTCGTAGCAAGAAGTTCTTGGAGCTCCGTTAAGAGGTCTAGGGCAACCTTTTTTTTATTTATAGAAAGTCTATTTTTCCTCCCCGAACTATAAAAGCAAAAATCTTTCCTCTTCCAACTTTAAATACCTCCTAGGTCCAAAACTGGTCAGAAAGGTATAGTAACGTTGGTTTTGCCCTTTTATTTTTTATTTATTTTGATTGAATCTTTGAAAAAATTGTAGTAATTCACAAAAAAAACTTAAAATGGAAAATTCATATCTAAGTTATGTAAATCATAGTAAATCACAATAAAACTAGTCATAGTAAATCATCATCCAACACCGATCAGTAAGGTAAAATAAACGATTTTTAAAGTAGGAGCAAAAATTTCTAGTTATAATCCAGAGAGGAAAAACGGAGGCACGCTAAAGTTTAGGGATAAAACATTATATTTTTTTCTGACTTTGTTTTTCATCCTCCAAGAGTTTGAGACCGCCAAAAGAGTTTGAGACAGCCCGGTTCTTCTGAGCCCAAACCCAGTGCGCAGCCGTCAAAGACTTGTGGGCCCACATAGGCCGCTGCCCATACCTATAGATGGCCGTCGTGCCGTGCTAGCCCGTGCCGTGCCTAGTCGTGCTTCGTGCCTGACTGTCGGCCCACGGCTGCCGTGCCGTGTCGGCCCATAGCCCGTCAAACGAGAAACACTTCAAAATTTTTGTAAGTGTTCATATTTTCAGTTTTTGACAAGTGTTCATCATTTTTAACATGTCACAATTTAATTATTAGTTATCATAAATCATTTTAACAACTTATTTTAACTGAATAAACCGTTGGAATCACAATCTTTGTGCCGCTCCCGTGCCGCCTTTTAGATCGGGTCGTGCCCGTGCCGTGCCACGTGCCTAAGTAGCGGCTCAGACACAGTGCCGTGCCGTGCCGTACTCGGGTCAGGTTAAAACACCGTGCCATGGGCCATGCCGTCGGGCCTCGTGGCTCATGGACAAGTATACCCATACCACTGTCCTGTCCACTACGAAAGCACCGGCCAGGCCCACACGCCATCCCACCCCGTTGCGTTCCGGATCACTCGCCATCCAGATCTTATCGTGCAAGCAACGGCAGCAGCACACGAAGACAAACCGCTCACCTGCTCCTCCCCGCCCGTCCGATCCGGGAGACCGTGGCCGCCTGACCGCGTCATCCGATGCGGCGACGAGTCGTCGGAGCCGCGTAACAGGGCACCAATTCACGCGGCCACACCGGCGTGTGCAGCGGCGACAACGGTTTCTTTGCTTACCAATTTTTTTTTCCTTTAAATGAGTATATCGGAACATATATTATGAGCTTAGAAAGTCGAGCACGAATTGTGGAGGACATCATTTTCTGCCCTCTGCCTTCCATGACATCCACCCTCTGCTCTGCCGGTCCCAACTCCCAACCTCCTCCAAGCTAATTCTCCCACCAAGCATTAATCAATCAATTAATAATAATCAGTGTACTCACAGTAGTTGTAGTGCTCCTGGCACTGCCATTACTAGTTAGCCCATGGTTTAAGGCAAAAGCAACCATAGCACAGGCCATACGACAGGCAAGGCAGCCTTTTGCTTTGCTTGCCCACTGTTCTTGCACAATTTCAGTAACACCCTTTGCTTTCCTCCTTTTCACACTTGCACACCTCCTCCTCCTCTCTCTCGTGCTTGCCGTGCTGTGTCTGTGCAGCAGCTGGTTGGATTTCTTCTAGGTTACCCCAAGAAATGTAGAATACCAGTTACCACCACCCACAGGTTTTGCTCCTCCTCCTCGTCTCCCTCATTTTTTTTTTCTCTCCCTGCAAAGCTGAAGAAAGAAAGAAAGAAACCCAGCAGAGCAGCAGGCAGCCACTAGCACTATTTATCCTGAGCCCCCTGTATTTTGGTTGGTACTACTACAGAATCCCTCTCTTCTTCTCTTCTCCGGTGGATTGGATCTGCCTGCTTATCTATCTTCTTATCTATCTGTTCATCGTCACAAGAATAATAACAACCCCTGCCTGCCCTGCCTGCTTGTGTTGCTTGCTACCCTGACCTGGCTGAAGAGGAAGAGGAGTGGTGGGATCTCTCTAATCTTTGAGGGTCAGGGTCTCAGGGAGGAGCAAATCGATTTCTGCAAAAGAAAGAACAAAAACAGAACGGGTGGGTAAATCTCACAATTTTTTTTCGTTGCCGCAAGTTCTTGGATCTGGCAAAAAAAAAATAAAGCACGGCTGGGATGGGACGATGACGATGATTCTGACATGAACGATTGAACACTGGCCCCCCTCGCCTCAGGCCTCACAGCTCAGCTGACGGATCTGTCCGATCCGTGCGAAAATTGCTGGTAATTCTCCTCTTCCCCTTGCTCCTCCTCCCCCAGTCGTCGTCTGGATTGGGTGGGGGATCTAATCGTTCTTGCTTGATTCTTGCTGCTGCTGTTCCCTTCTACTTTTGGTTCCGTGTATATATACGCATGCTGTTTGTCTGTATGTTTTCTCTTAGGAGGATAGGATTTTTTTTTGGAAAGGGAGGATAGGAATAAGAGCGAGAGTTTGTTTGCAGCCGATCTGAAGGTTAGAGCGACGACATGTATGTATGTATGTGCATGCAAATTCGTAGATCGGTGTTGGAAAATTCGTCGTTGGACGGTCGGCCAGCCGTACAGATCTGTTGCGGCTCGATTGCGTGTAGCTAGCTGTTCATAGTAGGGATTAGCGCACTCCTGAAAATTTTTTTGGGGAAAAAGCAAAGTACAACTTCGATCGATCTAACCAGGCGACAGGGCTGTCCAGATGATTCAGAGCCAGATCCGTTCCGTATGTGTCTTCTTCACGGGGGATTTGGTTTTACTCGTTGGATTTTTCGTCTCGTGATTTTCGCAGCGTGTGGGGTGCGGATTCGTTGCTGCAGTACTCTCTCTTTCCTTTTCGTCGCTGCCCAGTTTCTGTTTGACCGCATTTGCTTCTCTCTGTCTCTCGTCCAGAAAAACATGAGAGCATCCGAATCCGATTGGGCGTTTGGATCAGAGTGCGCTTGAGCTTGCTTGCTTCTCATTTTCTTTGATTTGTGTTTTGTTTTGGTGGCATTGGAGTCTTGATTTGTGTTTTGTTTTGGTGGCATTGGAGTCAGATCTGCCTGCATGCTGTTTGATCAAATCGGTTTTTTCTGCATTTTGATTTTTGAGTGCCCAACTTTGGGACGAAAACAAAAGGCTCTTTTGATGTTTGATTATTCATCATCAATTTAAAAAAAGGAAAAGAAAAACAGAGGTCTCAACTCCTGCATTTCCCCTTCGCGGTCTCTTCCGATTTGCGTCGAGAGGACAGAGATTCGTTTCCAATTTCCATGCCCCTCCACGTTCCATTCGCAACGTACTGTAGTAGTGTAAATCCGAAGAGAGATGCGATGAGGAAAAGCAAATGGTCAATTTGTGCGGACGAATAGAGAGGAGAAAAGATGCGTGTGCGTGCTCGCAATCCGTGTCCGTGTGCCGGGACAGCGATGCGTGCGAGGTAGACCCAGTGCTCCAATCAGCTGGCGCCACGTCGCCCTCGCATCGGGCCTTTTTCACTCGCCGGGCTGGCTGGGCCGGGCCGGCTGATGTGAAGAGAGACGTGGTTCTGTGTGGGCCGGCTATTACAGGCCATCTGGCCCATCCATCCACCCACGTGACGGAGACTTCTCGTTTCCCCTTCGTCCGTCTCTGCCGCGGTGCCGCCTCGCCCTCTTCGTTCCCGCGGCCGCTCCCTCTCCCTTCCCTCCCGTGGAGGCGTGGACGGCATGGAGTTGCGGGAGCCCCACGACAGGGTGGCTGGCGGGGCCCCGTGCGATTATTGTTCGTGGCTGGCTGTTTCCTCTCCCTTCCCGCCTGTTTTCAGTTGCGATTTCCTTCACCACTCATCAGAGGGGGAAATGGCCGCGTTGGGTGCGCTTGTGCTGGGATTTGTGCCCCGTTGCCAGTTGCGGTCTTGCAGAGCAAGGAGCAATGGACGTCTCGTGCTTTCATGTGATTTCTCGACATTCCATTCTACTGTCTGTAGCCTGCTGCGCTGTAGTGGCTTTTGTGTTCAAGATGAGTGATTCAGTGTAAGTACGATGGCGTGACAAATGCAGTTGATTTCTTCTGCAATTAACAGAACATGCAAAACGTTGCATCATTTCGATGATTTGGTTTGGAACACTATGAATGCGACGATGTTCTCTACTGCAATTAGCTTATATACCTATATTGAGGTTTCATGGTTGCCTTGGTAGTAGGTTAACAGTTGCATATGTTTAGCTCTTTTCTCTGTAATAACCATCTTAGTTTCACTGTATCTCTTAGTTTGCTCATCAAAGTGTCTTCCTTTGATGCAGCAATGATGGGAACAGAGTGCGTCATGGCCACACTCAGCGGGGATCCTGAACCCTCAATTCCACCTGGATTCGGACCTTTCGTTGTCCTCGCGTTAAAGGGCATCCAAAACAGTGTCAAACCAGGTGATGCCCATTCTACTTCTGCTCAAGCAGCTCAGTGCATGGAGAAAGACGTCGAAATTCTGGAGCACAATTTGGCGCATGGCCGCAGTGGCGCTCCTGCTAGTACTTCTGGGAGCCATAGTTGCAGGAGGTCACTTCGTAACAGGCCTCCAATAGACTATAGCCAGTTTGACCTTATCTCGGACGAAGAATCTGATGTTGAATCACCAGAAAAGGTTTCACTTGTGTATTGATCCTTATTTCTTGTGCAGTTACCTGAATTGTCGTGATTGTAATGCATTGCCGTGACATGGTTCTATTTTCTTGACAGGGAGTGGGATCAGTGAGACGCAGACGACAATTACCGAAAGGAGTACTTCGGGGATGTGCAGAATGTGCTGATTGTCAGAAGGTTTGTGTAACTATGCTAAATTGCTGAATTACTTCCAGGAAGGTGTTTTCCCATGTTTTTTTTGTCAGCTTATGCACATCACATCATGCAGGTTGTTGCGAGATGGAATCCATCTGGTGCAAGGAGGCCTGTCCTTGAAGAAGCTCCTGTTTTCTATCCGTCCGAAGAGGTATCTTATATTTATCGCACTGTGCTGTAGTATCACAGTACTTAGTTTATTTTTACATACACTAATCTCGTGGTACCGTCTTGTGGATCAGGAATTCAAGGACACCTTAAAATACATCGAGAGTATACGGTCTATGGCAGAACCATATGGAATTTGTCGTATTGTCCCACCACCTTCATGGAAACCTCCATGCCTTCTTAAAGAGAAGACCATATGGGAATCCACAAAATTTTCTACTCGGGTACAGAAGGTTGACAAGCTCCAAAACCGTAAATCATCCAAGAAGAGCAGAAGAGGTGGGATGATGAAGCGGAGAAAGCTTTTAGAGCTGGAAGACAACAGTAGTATTAATAACAATCAAACTGGGATGCAGCAAAATCAAGAGAGGTTTGGATTTGAACCTGGACCTGAGTTCACACTTGAGACATTTAAGAAGTATGCGGATGACTTCAGTGAACAGTATTTTAAGCAAGAAGTGTCTAGGGACTCAGTGCCATCAGTCAAAGACATTGAAGGCGAGTATTGGCGCATAGTCGAAAGGCCTACTGAAGAGATAGAGGTACCAAGACTTCTATTATCATAATAGTGTAACTATGTCGTTTACAATTCTTAGCTCTGTTCAAACTTTAGAAATATGTCGTTTTAGATGTGGACTTGTTAGAGTTTCCAATGCAGCTCTGTTGTTCTGTATATGATTCCTGATTGCCTGAATATAGTCCTTGCACTTGGGCATGAGATATTTTTTAGCCTAACTGTAGCATATTCGGAGTTCTAATATCTGTTTTTGACATAGTCCTGCTATCTTCTAACTTACTAAAAAACCCCGTTCTCATACAGGTAGTATACGGTGCTGATTTGGAGACTGGAACATTCGGTAGTGGCTTCCCAAAGTTTTCTCCCGAAGTAAAATCTGATGTTGAGCATAAATACGCAGAGTCTGGTTGGAATCTAAACAACTTGCCTAGACTACAAGGTTCAGTTCTATCTTTTGAGGGTGGTGACATCTCTGGTGTTTTGGTACCTTGGGTTTATGTTGGAATGTGCTTTTCATCATTCTGCTGGGTAAGATGCTCGTTGGCATGTCTACTTCTCTTACAATTAAGATTGTTGTCATTGTCCAAATTTAATATTCATGTTCTGACATTTTACACTTCCATGTCCCTGCTGACAGCATGTTGAAGATCATCATTTGTACTCACTGAACTACATGCATTGGGGTGCTCCAAAGATGTGGTATGGAGTTCCAGGAAAGGATGCTGTGAATTTGGAGGCTGCAATGAGGAAACATCTACCTGACTTGTTTGAGGAACAACCTGATTTGCTTCATAACCTGGTAAGTGTTTCTATCTTGACTAGTTATTTTAAACTAGGGCTTCAGGTATTCATGCATCATTAGACATTAGTTAGTTAATAGTTAACAGAACGTAGAATAGGAGCTAATTTTTTTAATGTGACTTACAATAACGTGTCTTCCCACATTTCTCTCCCTCCCACATGTGATCCATTTATATTATGATGTAACATCACTATAACTAGTAAACAGATTTGGTGCTGATTAATGTTAAAAAAAAACTCCTGCTCTTTCACACCTGTCTTCTTTTCTGTATTAGAATTATTTTGCCAACAACCGAGTCACCTCTTGAAGCAAGGCAGCTTTTGATATATTCATGAAGTGTTCCTGTATTAAAATTAAACACTTGCATGTGCGATAAACAGTAACACCTTAACTGTACATGTACAGGGTACATATATGGTCATCTGAATATCCAGAAACATTATTTTTTTTATTTATATACGTGTGGGACTGCACGTTCTCTAATTTTTTTATTTATTTATATGTATGATGAATATTTAGCATAATGGTGTGATAGTGGATATAGGGGATTTGGCTCTGCTGTGGCATATGATGTTTGTACGAGTTGCCTTCCTTTTGATACATATTACATGGGGGTGCATTTATAAGATGGTAACTCCTTCGCAGGTTACTCAGTTTTCACCAACATTGCTTAAATCTGAAGGAGTACCAGTCTACCGATGTGTTCAGCATGAGGGAGAGTTTGTCCTAACATTCCCACGGGCATACCATGCTGGTTTCAATTGTGGCTTCAATTGTGCAGAAGCTGTTAATGTCGCACCGATAGATTGGTTACCCATTGGACAGGATGCGGTCGAGATTTATCGTCACCAAGCTCGTAAAATTACTGTTTCCCATGATAAGCTGTTGCTTGGGGCTGCAAGAGAAGCAATAAGAGCTCAGTGGGATATCCTGTTCCACAAGAGAAATACTGCTGATAACTTGAGGTGGAAAAGCATGTGCGGACTTGACAGCACCATATGCAAATCGCTTAAGGTAAATACCCATTACACTATTTATAAATCATTTTTTATTTAAAAATCAGTGAAATCTTATGTAATTTCCTGCTCAGGCAAGAATCGATATGGAGTTGGTTCAAAGACAAAATATATGCTCTCCTTCTCAATCTAGAAAAATGGATGCTGAATTTGATTCTACTGAAAGGGAGTGTGCATTGTGCTATTATGATCTGCATCTTTCTGCTTCTGGCTGTCCATGTTGCCCAGAGAAATATGCTTGCCTTGTACATGCAAAACAGCTTTGTTCATGTGACTGGGACAAAAGATTTTTCCTATTCCGTTATGATGTCAATGAACTAAATCTGTTAGCTGATGCTTTAGGTGGTAAGTTAAGTGCAATTCACAGATGGGGTGTCTCTCATCTTGGTTTAAGTTTGAGTTCATGTATCAAACGAGAAAAAGACCAAGATTCGAAGACTCTTCGCAGAGTAACTGATGGCCCCAGAAGGTCCTACATGTCTCAGGCGTCAGCAGTATCATTGGCACCTTTGTTGGTTTGCAATGAACAGAACAACAACGAAAATAAGATGCTGGGCACATCTAGTTTAAAAATGGATACTTCTGGTCCTTTTTCCAAGCAAATAAAATCTGGAAATGTTTCATTACAAAAGGAGACACACACGAGGAATGAGGTATCATGTACGCTAAACAACAGTGTCAGTCCTGAGGTCCACAAAGGCTCACTAAACTTTCCATTTACTACTGGTCAGTCATTTTCTTCCAATTTTGCAACAAGGTCCTTGAGTACTTCAGGTGAATCAATGAAAAATGCATATGGATTGAGAGTATTTGAAGGGAGTAGAGAATCTTCTCAGTCCGGAGACTGTATATCTTCACTTGGTGTGCATCATAACATACCACCAATGATGGTTCATCAAGGAAGCAACATGAATCCTAGTATGGAAAGCTCAAATAATTCACATAGGTTGATTGCATCTAACACTAATGCAATTCAGTGTCACTCTTACAAGGATCAAATGCACGTAACACCAGAGACTGGGGCTTGTGCTTCATCAAGTCAGCCCTTTGTGAGAACTGTTTTAAGAGCACAAAGTGTATCTCAGGAAGCATCAGCTGAATCGTCTCAGTCCAGAGACTGTATATCTTCACTTGGTGTGCATCATAACATACCACCAATGATGGCTGATCAAGGAAGCAACGTGAATCCTAGTATGGAGAGCTCAAATAATTCACATAGGTTGATTGCATCTAACACTAATGCAATTCAGTGTCACTCTTACAAGGACCAAATGCACGTAACACCAGAGACTAGGGCTTGTGCTTCATCAAGTCAGCCCTTTCTGAGAACTGTTTTAAGAGCACAAAGTGTATCCCAGGAAGCATCAGCTGGTGTCTTTGCTTCAGAGCCTCTCATAAGTTCTTCACTTGTGAAAAATACATATGGGGGTTTAAGTTCATGCGGTGTCCATCTTGGGCATCCAAATTTTGGTAACCAGCAACCAAGTGATGGATGCCTTCAAAGAAAATCTGAATCTTTATGTGGTTCAGAATCTAGAGGGCATCCAGTTTCAGTAGTGAAACCTACTCTAGAAAATCATAATAGGAATGGAGGTGCACTCAAGGGCCCTCGGATAGCCAACGTTGTGCATCGATTCAGGAGCTTAGTTGAACCTTTGGAAATTGGTATTGTGCTATCTGGGAGGTTGTGGTCCTCAAGCCAAGCAATCTTCCCAAAAGGTTTGTCTTTCCCTGACAATTGGCATGCCTCTGCATCTTCCAGCTTTGTTTTAATTAGAAGAGATTTTGTTATGAGGAGCTACATTTTGTAGCTTTGCATCCTTGAACGATTTTTGTGTTATATATGAGTAGTATTCATGGTAGACGAATGTTTTGCTGCTGTTAATTGTCGGTTTACAACTTACTTGAGTGTTTCACTGATATGTTTGATTTTCGTCAGCAGTTTGATTTATATTTTTCTGTTTTCCTTATCATGTTTTACCTTTGTAAACACAGGGTTCAGGAGCAGAGTAAAATACTTCAGCATTGTGGATCCAACACAAATGGCATACTACATATCTGAAATATTAGATGCCGGACCACAGGGACCTCTGTTTATGGTAAGTTTCAGCCTTTTGTACCATCTGTACATTTGTTCTTCTGTATCTTGATATAGGTTGCTTGATGTGTTACAGGTGACTCTGGAAAACTGTCCAGGTGAACTTTTTATCAACATCTCTCCTACCAAGTGCTGGAGCATGGTCCGTGAGAGGCTGAATATGGAGATACGGAGACAACTCAGTATGGGAAGAGCTAACCTTCCTGCACTACAGCCACCAGGATCAGTTGATGGTATTGAAATGTTTGGGTTGCTGTCACCATCAATTGTTCAGGTGAGGAAAACATTCACTTGAGTACTTGACCACACTGTGAAACACACCAACGTCATGAGAAGTGAAAACTGTTTTCAGGGTTGCATAATTGCATGATGATTCCGCGCATGCTGGGCTTGCCCAGCGTGTAGTTGTGCAGCTTGCCCTATCCTGTTAATTTCCCAAGCCACTGGTGACTGACATTTGTGAATCATTCCTTTAATTCCTCTCAGGCCATCGAGGCACTGGACAGAGATCACATCTGCATAGAGTACTGGAGATCCAGGCCCCATATTGTCACTGAAGATCGTGATAGTCGGCGGATGGTGCCATCTCAGGCTCCGGGTCCACTGCATGCTCTGAGGGAGCTGTTCCAGCGAGCCAGCTACAATGAGCTGCTAGCCCTACGGAGTCTACTGGTGAGCAACAGCAGTCTGGACGACTTCTCCAGGCAGCAGGCTGCCCAAATCCTCGACGAGGAGATCGCCAAACAGCGGCGCTGACAGGCGTAAATTCAACTTTTAATCTCTTGATGGCATGGGATTTTCTTTGACGGGACCAAGCAGTTTTTGAAACTGAGAGAGCTGCTCCTTCCCGTTGCCCCCGTTGCCCATTCTTTGTATTGTTGTGTCCATGCTCGATGCCATAAGATTTTGCCCCATTTGGGTGTTCTTATGCGATCGGATCACTGACAGCTCATCCACTGACCAGTGTACATACCGTTCTGTTCTTCCTCACTGTGAAGGGAAATAAATACTGTCTGTCTGGAAACTCTTGTGATGTTCAGATGCTCTTGCCGAGTAGGTTTAGTTTGTTCTGCTGTTCTTGCCGAGTAGGTTTAGTTTAGTTATCTTTCTAAACGAAATATTTTACCTTCGTCTTTAGTGAGCCGGCAAATGCATGAACATGAGACCTGAGATTTACTTGGAAGGTTGTACTACATCAGATATGTGCCGTGCCTGTTAACACAAGCATATAGGAGTAATTTATATGCCGAGTTGGTCAGTGTGAGACAGTTGATGTACTTCAGGTCTCGGCTGCACGCTGTACATATATGGATGCTAATATGCTACGTATGTATCTGGTGTGGTTGACTGGTAGTTGGTACTAGCAAACTGATGTTACACACCAGTACTCCTATCTGTCTGGTCGCTGCCACGTGGGCCAACCACAACTAGTTGCAATGCCTTTGCATTTGGCTTGTGACGCTAGGCAAAATCTTCCTTGTGTTTCGCATGCCGTCCTGAGGATCTGGATTGGGCTCACAGAATGTGAAGGCTGTAGTTACAAAAGACGGAGCTGGACCAACCTTGGGCAGATTTCAACATGCAAGCGCACGCCAATGCTCTTACATTGTAAGCACTTGTAGCAAGGGCATGAAAAATGAAAATGGAAATCCAAATTATTCGACGTTTGTATTCGCTAAAACTTATAATATGAATATCTATATTCGTATCCGGTTTTAATATGGATACTAATGGATGTAGCTTAATTTATTTTAAAGTATTTTCTCTATTTGATTCCAAATTTGGAATATCCAAGATTTATCTGTATTCATGAAGAACAAGGTATAGTGAATCTATTTTAATTTTTTCTCTCTATTACTAGTGACTAATTATTTAATTTTAATATTAATGATGGTGCATTGAAATTATTTAATAGTATATCTATAATTTTTTTCTAATAATTATTTAATATATGAATGGTACATAAAGATTAAATAAGTTTAGTATTTTCTAATTTAATTTTAAACCTAATATATTTGTTGTTGTAAATTACTTTAATACTTCAATTTATTTACTTACTGATCTAGAATTTGATGATAAATATTATATAAATTTAACCGATTAATTGATATATTTAATTATTAAATATGTATTTATAGCTATATTATTTTTTTGATGGGCTATCCTTGTCTATGTTATATACACATGCTAATAAATTTGTAATTACAAAAATATTGATAAAAGGAAAATGACTATTTGTTTTTTTATTTGAAATTATTCACTTGGCCTATCATTTTATTAAATATTATCTATTATAATTTAGTTCACTTCTGTATTGGAGATCATTAGAAGTGTATTTTGATTTTATTTTGTTTGATTTGATTATCAGTGGACTTAGCAATACAATACTATTCATGTAGGGGGTCTTTTGCGACCGCACCTTATAGCACACATTTCATTAAGAGGGAGTAGAAAAAACAGTCAACAAACAAAAAGAACCCTCCACAAGCTAGGTAATTAACCAAAGGTTGTCAAATGCGGGTGCAAACTAGAAAAAACTTCAAAGAAAGAAGGCACAACGGCGCCACAAACAGAACGAACTAATTACAGCACTGTCAACGCATCATGGAGGATCAGGTGCGTGATGGCCAATGCATTACATACAGCTCACATTCTTGAACATCCAAGCATTATTCCGCTCTATTCACGTATGTTAGAGTTTAACATTTTATATGCATTTTGAGTTGAACTGAGTAAAATTTTATTCATGTGCCGTATCGTGCTGCCTGTTCAGACACACACACACACACATATATATATATATATATATATATATATATATATATATATATATATATATATATATATAAGCCTATGTATTGATCATTGATCATGAACTAAGCGTAGCTTAATTAGCTGGTTAAATTTCTTTTTGGTGGACTAGAAATTGTCCACCCGCAATGTAGCGTCTGCAATTTGCAACTTTGTCAGTGTACGTGTCGCTGGTAGCCGATAACTAATTAACCAGAGAGCAGAGCTAGGCCTGCAGTCTTTTGGGATTCACTTAGAGCAAATATAATAGAAGGTTGCAAGCCGGTTAAATACTGATGTGAAGGAGAGAACAGAGGAGAGAGAAGAAAAGTGAGTTGTAAGTTTATAGTAACCAAAAAAGTTTGTGTGAGAGACAAATGGATCCTATATCCATAGTTAAGTACAAACCATTATATGGGTGGACTAAGAGAAGACTGTAAGAAATCCTTATAGCCAAGGGTTGACTGTATTATTAGCCTTGCTCTTAATTGGCTGCTGACTCTGATGAGGACATCACCGGCTTAGATATGACCATGCCAACCACTTTTATACCAAAGGTGAAACCATTCTATATGGGTTTATCATTGTTACATTTGATGAATGGGTGCTGCACTATGAAGTGTGTATGTTTTCATTTTTAGAATTGCTTACATGGATCAAGGAAGGGTTAGATTGCATATGGAAAGCATGGATGGTCAATGAAGTTGATTGGGTACCAAATCCAAGTGTTCCTAACGTTCTCCACCAGGCCACCACGTCACATTGGATCCAAGGAAACAAAGAGTCCAAGTCCAACACGTTTTGGAAAGTTCAATTCGGACTGCAGAAGAGTCCAAACTTGCGACGGTTGTCACGACTTCATACGGACTCCGATTGGGACGTTCTAGCACTTTTTGGAAAGCTTATCAAGTCTACTTTCCAATGGGTCCGGACTCATACCTATATCCTATCAGATGCGTGTGCAGTAGACAATTTAATACCGAGATCTTTTTTGCCAACGGTGCTGCGTCACCCTATTTTGGGCCGATGGCCCGTGTATCAAGTTGAGTCCATTAGGGACTCATCCTAGGGTTGTAGGACGACACTAGGACCCTTGTGCTCGTCCTCCCTCCTCCTTATATCCCCCTAGAGCCGCCACAAATAGATTGAGTTTTGTTTAGATGAAAGTTTAGCTGCTGCTACTTCCTTGTAGACGCGTGTGTCGACTAGACCATCCGTTCTACTTGATTCGGAACCCCACCTTCATGAGTATCAGATTTGAACATTTATCTCTTATTTGCAATTGAGTGCTTGTTCTACTTGTTCTTGCTTGTTCTTCGATTGCTTGCAGGAATAACCCTAGTGGTTTGGTTGGTTGTGATCCACAAGATCGTGAGCAACCGCTGGAATTGGTGTATCGATCGCTAAGGCGCAGCGTCCTTGGATGGTTGTAGTCGGATCGTGAACGTCTCTCCAGTCAAATCGTAGTTATCAATCTCCACCGAAAGATCGGGACACCCATACACTCATCAAGTGGTATCAGAGCAAGGTTTCATCGGTGAGAGATTTCAGTTTGCTTTTAATTTCCTATAGTCCAGAAAAAGCCAACAAAAAATAGTGGATTCGTTTTCCTATAATCCCATAGACCTTTTGAGCCTTCTACTAGTACTGATTAGTTCAGGCTTGTTGAGTTTGTTTACATCGGTTGAGTCGTATTGCTGGTTTTAGGGTTAGGCTTTTAGAGTTTCGAGTTCTTGTCACGTTTCGATCACTATCATATCTCTACTGCCATATATATCTGCTGCCATCACCACCACCATACACATCTCACTACATAATTTATATCTCCATTGCAATCATTGCTATCATATACACCTTTCCTGCACTATATCCATCTCCAATTTTTTTTCTACACCGTGAAAATCTGATTTGGACACACAAATACAAATCTACCTTGCTAGTTCTTTTCTTGTTGTTCCCTAAAAAGAAATAGAAACACTTTGTAAATTGTTTTACTGAAATCTGATTTGTTAAGATTCAGATTCTTGCTAGTTGTGCAAAGTAAAAGAAAAGAAGAAGAAAAACTAGAAAGAAAAGAAAAGAAAAAAAAGAAAGAGGAAGAAAGAGAAAGAGAAAAAAAAGAAAAACAAGAGAGGAGGAAAAGAAGGAGAGTGTGTTGTTCTTGTGCCTTTTTCCTACTATACCGTGACTTCATTTGTGTCTAGGCTCGCGTCTCTAGCACGGTCTAGCCTAGGACCAACACGGTACCTCCGTTGAACGATTTTTCAACTTGCTTTTGTGACTAATGTGGTGCTAGTACTTCCTTGCACATTATTGTTTAGCCCTCCTATAGCTCCACATATCCGGATACAGCTTGACATGTGTTGTTGCTGCGATGTCGATACATTACTTCCAGGGTTTCTGACTTGTTGGTTACTGCCACCTCTTGTTTTGCTTGGTAAGAACTTGTAAGAATTTGTTTGATCAAGTTGAGAGTGAGAGAATTACAGCAACCACATCCTACTAGTTGATAGGGACATAAATATTATTGTGTATGTTTCTTGTTTTCTTCTAATCATGGCATGAAACTACATGAAATTAGGAGATGATCAGGTTGCATATTCGAATCACTTTGCTAGTGGTATGACAAGTGATAAGCTTGCTACTTACGAGGTATGTGATGCTTTGCTAGATAAACTACAATCTGCACTACCTTATTTTGAAGGAAACTATGATCCTTATGCATATATTGAATGAGAGCTACATGTAGATAAGGAATTTAAAAAGTATGATCTATCTGAAAAACAAAAGGTTAAAGTTACTTCAAGTGTTCTTATTAAGTATGCTTTAACTGAGTGGAAACACCTTTGTAGATTTGCTGATGCTCCTCAATCATGGAAAGATATGAAAAGACATTTTAGAGATGTTTTTGTTCCTATCTATTATTCTGATATTTTGTATGGCAAATTGCAATCTATAAAACAAGAAAACAAAACTGTAGCAGAATACTTAGATAGACTGAAATTATGTTTGCTACGTTGTGGCTTTGAAGAAAACGATGAGTTTCTAGAACATAGATTTTTGCAAGGTCTTAATGTGTAAATTCAGAATATCCTTGTTGATAAACATTATAAGACTTTTGGTGAGTTGTTTGATCTTGCTTGTGAATTTGAAATAACACTAAAAACCAATCTCACAAATACTATAGAAGCATATGTCTCTCCTATTACTAACAATTTGCAGCAAGCGGATGCCAATATACCAATGGGCATTGATCAATCTGAGATTAGAGGTGACATATTAAAGGAGAGCATGAATCTAGCTGCAAGAACACCATTTGCGAAGAGCATCAAAGGTAAGTTAGATGGTTGTAACATAAATCAAGGTGAGCATGCTTTAGTTGAACTATATTTGTCCACTAATCTTGATGTCCTAGATCAACCAATAGTGGAACCCATCGCTGATTTTCCTTTGTCACACTTTCATATGCTTGATATTCCATGTGACAAAGAAGAGTTGTGTGATAATGAATTACTTATATCCATACCACAACTACCGAATAAAGCTAAAAATTCTAAATCAATGAGTGCTGAATTCCAACATATTGTTCATATTGTAAATGAAAAAAAAGAAGCTCAATTGTTGTCATCTTTACATACAATAGGGTACATTGAGTTTGATGATCTTTGTGAGCTTAGCTATTTGCAGAATAAACTGATTGGTAGATTTGAATTGCTATGTTCTTCTAATATCAGTTTTTATGCTATTGGCAAATATAATTATGAAGATGAGTATATGGTAAACCGAATTTACATTTGCTCAAATATACAAACTCCTTTTATAGTGAACATAACTAATCAATTAGAAGTATGCAATAACAATAACCATGCCATGCCAAGCTTCCCTAGTTTTATTTTAAAGAAACAGGATAACTATCAAGAATGGGAGCATGGTTTGCTTGTATCTACAACACATCCTCCGACAGTGGTCAAACCGAGGACGGTTTGCTGTCAAGAAAGGGAGAATGATGAGGACATCACCGGCTTAGATATGACCATGCCAATCACTTCTATACCAAAGGTGAAACCATTCTATATGAGGTTTATCATTGTTACATTTGATGAATGGGTGCTGCACTATGAAGTGTGTATGTTTTCATTTTCAGAATTGCTTACATGGATCAAGGAAGGGTTAGATTGCATATGGAAAGCATGGATGGTCAATGAAGTTGATTGAGGACCAAATCCAAGTGTTCCTAACGTTCTCCACCAGGCCACCACGTCACATTGGATCCAAGGAAACAAAGAGTCCAAGTCCAATACGTTTTGAAAAGTTCAATTCGCACTGCAGAAGAGTCCAAACTTGCGACGGTTGCCACGACTTCATACGGACTCCGATTGGGACGTTCTAGCACTTTTTGGAAAGCTTATCAAGTCTACTTTCCAATAGGTCCGGACTCATACCTATATCCTATCATATGCGTGTGCAGTAGACAATTTAATATCGAGATCTTTTCTGCCAACGGTGCTGCGTCACCCTATTTTGGGCCGATGTCCCGTGTATCAAGTTGAGTCCATTAGGGACTCATCCTAGGGTTGTAGGACGACACCAGGACCCCTGTGGTCGTCCTCCCTCCTCCTTATATCCCCCTAGAGCCGTCACAAACAGATTGAGTTTTGTTTAGATGAAAGTTTAACTGCTGCTACTTCCTTGTAGACACGTGTGTCGACTAGACCATCCGTTCTACTTGATTCGGAACCCCACCTTCATGAGTATCAGATTTGAATATTTATCTCTTATTTGCAATTGAGTGCTTGTTCTATTTGTTCTTGCTTGTTCTTCGATTGCTTGCAGGAATAACCCTAGTGGTTTGGTTGGTTGTGATCCACAAGATCGTGAGCAACCGCTGGAATTGGTGTATCGATCGCTAAGGCGCAGCGTCCTTAGATGGTTGTAGTCGGATCGTGAACGTCTCTCCAGTCAAATCGTAGTTATCAATCTCCACCAAAAGATCGGGACACCCATACACTCATCAGACTCTGCTCACTGGCTCTGCAGCCATGCATGATGCATGCGCAGCTGCCGTCGATCTGCCACTGATGACGATATGCAGATTGTAGGTACATCTTTCTCTCAACCTGTTTTCTGTGTGTCTGTTTTTGGGCCTGGCAGGTATAGCTGTAAACGACCATCGAATAATCCCTCAGTACGACCACTACAAGGGAAAGGGATATGAACATATGTATGGGCTCTCTACATCTCCAGACCCCAGACGACGAAGATACGGTACCAATTTCGGCATGTATATTATTCTTGGGCTTTCGATCGCCTCAAACCATTTCTGCATCGCCCAAAATTGCATTGGGCTAGCTACTAATTGCAGTGCACACATGTATAGCAGCACATATAACTGAGAGATCTGCATGCTAATCTCCACTAAAAAAATGTGACCATGCTGATGGTGGTATATATTACATCGATCGGAGCACGATTTGCTCTAGCTACCCTTAAGATCTGTGTATATATAGCTATAGGAAATAGTGCATATATAGATTCTGGAAATCTTAGGACTGATTAAGAGAGAACACAAAAGCGCATGTTCCTTCACTTTATTTTCTAATCAAACGTTATCATCAACATATAATTAATGGTGATTGGTTGATAAATGGAAACATATTTAACGCAAAGCTGCTTTCTGTCCCTAGAATAATCCCCTATATCTGAGTATAATTTTTGAATGTTGGTATATGTTATATTACAGGACGGAGGGAGTACACATCAAATGACGAACTAGTTAATAAGAAAACTACATATATAGTTGCTTATTAGTTAGCCTTTAATTTATTCATTTGGACCTAGCTTGTGATCTCAATCGGAAAATTTGCAATGTATAATTTCTTTCAACTATGGGTTAATTTAAACAATTTAATATGTGGAGATATTCTATCAATTGGGGGCTCGACGTATGCAAATTTTGGTTAGTTGCTGGGATCGATGCAATATAATTTATGGTAGCTATATATTCCAAAGAACACCGTGTTACTTAGACCGAATTCAAAGCTTATGTAAGTTATATTAAATGTCCTAAGATAAATCATGCATGCCATCCAAAGTACCATAAACTCAAGTAGTTAAACTGTTAAAAAGATATACAACCTCAAGTCTTGGACGATCTTGCCATGATCTATCTATCTATTTAGCAAGGTTTACTCAATCCTAAATTCAAAAGCATTACCAATGTGTGTCCTCCCTCCTCTCTCTGTGTGTTGGTCTTTCGGTTTGAAATAAACTTTCCTCTCTTAATGAAATATGTGTTATATAAGAGCAACTCTATAAGAGACTCCTTATATTCTTCCTAATTGATAGAAATAAATACTTTGATAAAAAATATCATCCATTATATTAGTTTCTTTAATTAGATCTCCAAATACGGCTACCATCTATTCTAGATTTCTCCTTAGTCAACGATGGAGGATGAGATTGGATTTCTAGAATACGCACAAGATATAGAGAAAATTGTTGGAGGTCAAAATAATTAGAGAACAATGTCTATTCAAATCTCTCCAAATGAAGGGTTCAAAGAACGGGTTTCAGAGAGACTATTGGACATTCTGTAATGAACATTTTAGAAAAAAAATGAATTGAGTTGTCAACCTCACAAAACCTTAGCCATTGCATGAAAAAAAAAACACTTATCACAACACAAATCGGGTTGATTGTGGGAGTAGGAAAGGGCTTATTATCTTATCAAAGTAGAGGATGGAACAATATAGAGGGTCAGTTTTGTCTATTATTCCCTATCCACATATCAAAACCTTTACTTTTTCATGCTAAAAAGGGACAAACAAAATCTAAGAAACTGATGGATTCTAAGAAAGGTTCAAGATATGATCATATCAATCAACAATTGTCTTAATAGGAATTTACTCGTGCTCCTGGAATCAATACCATGTCACGTACGATATGTGAGGAGAGTAGATGATATGAAAGAATAATTATATATATGTTGCTTTTCACAAAAAGAAAGAATATGTGTATGAGATGGTGCTGAATCAATGGCGTGACATGTGACAAGAAAAGACTCTTAAAGTATATGTGTATATATATTTTTCACAGGGAAATGTCAAAATTTTATACAAGGAAAATATTTGGAACGATAAATGAGTTTGTGTAGGAAAAATTCAAATTCTACAAACCTTAACCAATAATTATTCAAATTAAGTTTAGGACATAAAACTTGCATCAATATAGATTTGTATTCAAAGTACGTGTATATTGTTTCTTTACCAAATGGCACTAATTAAATTGTAAAAGAAACTAAAGTAAAAAATCTGTTTTGTATAACGTTTTCCAATTAAAATATGATGATCCTTTCAGGACGAGGGTGTAGATCGACTTTTCACAATAAAAAACAATATAATAAACTAATTTGGACAGTCTATACATCATTCAAGCATTTTTTTAATTTGGCTGAAGCTTTATTTGACTTGGGTGTGTTCTTTATGTCTCTAACATCCAAACTTTTATTTGCACTATTTAAAATATACAAAAATTAATCATAACATGTCTAAAGTCGTAGCTGTACTTTGAATACAAAATTACAAGTACTACAACAGAAAAATATATAAATGCTAGGAGTCTTATAATCTTGAAAATTTCTTACCTCATATATTCACATCAAACCATACATAAAAAGTACAAACCCTAAGGCACCAATCAGATTCAGGCTTGGAGACCTCTAAGATGGCCAAGTGAAGTTTAATTAGCAATTACTCCTACATCCCTAACAAATTTTAATCACACACAGACACATAACATATTGTGTATGTTGCTCCCCCCCGGCCCCCCTCCCCCCAACATGGTTATTGATTGATGAGTGCATGCATGATTAAATCTGGATAAAAGATTGTTGCCAAGACTGTCTGTGTTCTATGTATATATACTAGTGTATATAATACTCCCAGCAGAGGAAGAGACAAGAAGTGTAAGCAAATGTAGCCAGATCCAGTAATTTTAACATGAATAAAGGGAAGGCATACCCAGAAGCATGAAAGCATGGGCTAAAACAGGTGCTGCCCGATTGCACACACACTAGCTGCACCCAACTGAACCAAGACTACACGTTTTCAGTTCCTGCGTGTCTTCTACCTTTTCTTTTTTCGAAAGACTACCCATTCCTTGCCTCTTTTGCTTGCCATGTTTGTTTCTTCTGGTTGATGGTGGCCAGGAGCTTGGCCGGCCATCATAATTTTCAGTGTGGTGAAAATATGTAGTAGGAAGCATGTATCATATCTGTACTACGGTTCAGAGCAATACCACCACAATGGGCAATGCCCATGCAAAGCAAATAACAACAATAGAATGCCAAGCGCAAAGGAAACTAAACATGCAATTGCAAGCTCAACTGAAGAGAAATATATTATTGAAGTTACAAGATAATATATATGGATTCTCCTGGAAAACATATAATTGACACATAAATCATGTTTCCTGAAGAGATCGACACATTGAGACACAAAAGTAGCTAGGTAAACATAGATATGTTTTTCCTGGCTTTAGAAACTAAACTATATATAGGCCTCAAATCAGGTAGCACTCCCCCACTCCACATAGCATGCATTGCCATTTTGCTCTCCAAATAAGAAATGAAATTGAACCATACACTCTACACCAGTAGTCCATGAATAGATATAGTGTGGTGATCTGAAGCATTATATTTCTGTTCTGCCAATATAATGAATAGCACAGCAAGCTAGTTTGGCTGCTGGCTTCTGCAACAGAACCAAAAACTACTAGTTGCCTGCAAGTTGCATACAAGAACAAATTCTGAAAGATGCGCTACTAGCTAGCTATACAGCTACAGCTCTTTTGCCACTGTTGTTGCTTGCTAGCTGCAAACTAAACTTCTCCCACACCATGCCAAGCAATGCCATGACATGCATGAGCACAAGCTTTGCATTGGTAGGGAATCTCAAACTGTTCGTTCTTGCAAGTTTTCATCCCTCGGGAGGAGCATAACACACCAAAGCAAAACTAACATAAATAAACTGCTTGCTGCCAATGGATCGATGAAAGCTAAATAAAACAGCGACGACGATTAAACCAGTACTCACGCACGCACGCAGTGATGATTCAAGTGAATGAAACAGAAAAAACAAAAGAGAGGGGGTCGAGAAATCTTTTGCAAAATGCAAGCCACCAAAGAAGAAGAAGAAGAAGAGGGCGAAGAACAATGGCCTAGACTTGTTTGCTCTACTACCAGCAGGCACCGGCGTTCCAAGAACGAACTCCAACTCGCGCTGCTGCGTGTGCTGCTGGCTAGCTAGCTCATCAGATGCCATATATATGGACGATCAAGGGATGTAGATGGTAGCGAGATGGGGCACTTAGCTAGCTCGCTAGCTAGGAACAAAAAAAAAAACTCACGGCATGATGAACTGCGGCGACACCGACGTGTCCGGTCCTCCACCGCCGCCGGATGGCCCCGGTGGCGGGCTTCCCTCGGACGACGGCCCGGCAGCCGCGGCCGAAGCCCCGACGGCTTCTTGCGCTTCTTCTTCTCGTAGCTGATCCCCCTGGCCCTCGCCTGCGTCTCGCGCACCTCCCGCAGGTAGAGCCGCACGGCGCGCGCGCCGAAGGGGTTCATCTCGGGCGTGCCGCCGTTCTCCTCGTAGGCGGCGCGGAGGCGGCCGATGAGCGCGTCGAGGGAGCCCCACGCCTGGCGCAGCGGGCACGGGCAGGGCGCGGGCGGGTTGGGGTGCCCGTAGAAGGGGCACACCGGCGTGTGCACCTTGGTCTTGCCGAACTGATCCATGTACTTGAGGAACTCCAGCACGTGTGCGCCGCTGCACCGCGACAGCGACAGCGGCGGCCGGTGGTTGCGCAGGTACTGCCCGAACGTGTTCCAGTCCCGGCGCTTCTGGGACTCGTACCGGCTCAGCGACGGCGACGAGCTGGACGGCGACGGCCCACCTCCTCCTCCTCCCCCCACGGAGGATCCGAGGGCCGCGGCGCCCGAAGACGACGAGCCGGCTACCGACGCCCCGCCGGAGAAGATGACGGCCGCGCCGGGACCAAGGAAGAAGCTGTCCGAGGCTGCGCCGCCGTCCGCAGCCGACGGCTCTTGGCCCGGGATCATGTGATGATGGTGGTGGTGGTGGTGGTGGTGGCGATCCATCTCGTCGATCCTTAGCCGCCGCGCGCTGCTGTACTGTATGTCGTCACTCTCACTCATTAGCAATGCAACACAAGAAAGAAGCATCATTTCTTGCTCTCTGATGCGATCGAGCTTCGATCTACTACACAGATCGAAACAGAGCCTGATCTGAAAAAGGACAGTCCAGGTGCATGAAGAGAGGAAGTGAGATCGATGCGTACCGGAATGTGCAGCGCCGTGATCTCTAGTATTCTCTGCGTCGCTCACAGATGCATGTGTGAGGCGCGGCGGAATCTTGGCAGTGGTTAGCTAGCTAGTACTCTTTCTGATCCGCCTCCAGGTGAGTGATCCAGTCATCCCCATCCATCCGGCCGGCGACACCAAGAAATGCTATGCTCTCTCTCTCTCTCTCTGACGCTCAGCAGCTCAGGTGGTCAAGTCATCCTTGGGAGTCAGCATGAAGCTCTGGCGAGGTGGATGAACAGTTGATGGTGGCAGTGGATGCTGGAAGGGAGAGGGTGGGGTGTGGGGATGGGATGAGATGGGATGGGATGGAGGGGGTAGGTTTTTAGCCTTTTGGTTAGGCAGGCAGGCAGGCGTTGAGATTTCAAGGGGAGATAATATAGGTCTAGTAGGGTATAGCTAGCTAGACAGAGAATAATAGTGAGTGAGTGAGAGGGGCATTGAAGTAAATAAAAACAAAGATCCTTGGATTTTCCTTATTTCGTTATTTCTTCGTATTTTTCCTACCATATAGTTAGTGTTTTTATTAAAAAAAGAATTTATTAATTACTATTGAATAACTACTCCATCAACTCTTACTCTAGTAATAGTTTTAAGATATACTATATCTGTTCCTAAAAGAATGCAACTGTGGAAATCACGACGATCAAGGTAGCTCATGTTTGGCTAATTTTATATTGAATATTATTAACATTTATATCTTTAAATTTACTATAATAATATATTCTATAACTAATCTAATAATATTAATTTTATATCACGAATGTTAGTAAGTTAATCAAAGCTTAAACTGTTTGATTTTTCAAAAAGCGAGAATTGTATTTTTTTAGGACAGAGGTAGTATATAGTATACTCCCTCTGTCCCTTAATTTTGTCTTTAGAAAACCGTGTTTCTCTCATAAACACGCTTCTCGGACGACACATATAAAGGGACGGAGGGAGTAGGTGTTATAAATTCATGAACAAATGTTAGGCCCCACTGCTACTCAAAATTGCTTATGTTTGCGCGTGCTCTCTCTCTCTCATAATTTTTGCTCATGTTCTAACATAATACTAGCCTTGCATATATAGATAATTTTATTTTCTATCTTTATCCAGTTATAACAGACTTTAGTTTCCCTTTTATATCGCACATTCATGTTTGTTTGATAAGATGGAATTAATATGCTCGTTGCTTCGGATGCATACGTCATGCGTGCATGTATAATAGCCAGCAAAGTGATAAAAATATTATGCATATATGAATAATTTGGTGGATTTTTTTATAATGAAAGAGGTTTTTAATTAAGATAGATATTTAGTACGTGTTAGTTTTAAATTGTTTAATAAAGGAGACTATTTATATTATTTTTCATAATGGCAAGTTGAATGATTTAATATATCCTATAGTATTTGTAAACAGTAGGCTATTTTCACAATGGCATAGGTGAGTATTCTTTTACAAATTAGAATAGATCTAATATCTATTATTTTGAATGATGGTAGGGTAACTGATGGCCAGATGTTTTGTTTTTTATGAGATTTCTATAGGATATATATACCTATTTGTTTTTTTTTCATCATCAGGATTAACATATGGAGGCTCCAAAAGGAATATCTAATGAGTAGTAATGGTAAGATGGTTATCATTCCATGATTTAGATTTTTTAGAATCAAATCTAGAGAGGTCTTTACTTCAAATTCTAATTCAAATGAAAATATTAATTAGTATTCATTTATATCCCATGTGAAGTTAATAAATTTGTTGCACAAATTCAAATACAAAAAGTTTGGTGTACGTCCACTTGATTTCGTTTTGAGGCCCCCGCGCCGCCTCTACACATAAGATCGCTTAGTCATCAACAGTGTGTTCAAGGCAGTTTTACTTGAAAAGGAAACAGTACAAGATCTATGCGAGGTGGTCATTTGTTTTTAGAGGGTACATGTTCAATTCCTTCCATGCCTCCAATCTGCAGCTACATGACATGACACTGCATGCAGGATAATCTGGAGTGATGGCCTCTTCTTTCATTTGATTTTCTTGTCGATTTTTTGCTACTTTTAAATTATATAGCTGCAGTGGTGATGGGATGGTTCTTCCATCAGTGTTGCACGGGCACTGATAGGAAAAATGCATAAAGGGAACAGGTTACTCATGTTACTACTGTAGACGACATGAAATATGGTACACGGTGCATTATTCACATATATTATATTTGTACATCCCTGCTGTGTACACGTATGATGTCTGATATCCATACTTGTAGTTTTGTTGTAAACATATAGGCCAGTCAAGATTTCATGTCCCACCTGAATCCTCTCACGCAAATAATTAATTTTTTCCTTTAAAATATTTTTATGTGTAATACCACCATCTGTTGTATTTTATATTGAACTTAATTAAATACATATTATTGAGGTAAGACATTGATTCAAATTATCTATACACATCAGTATACAAATTGAAACATGATGATATTGGAGTACGTAGCAAATAGACAAAATGAACCAACAATCCAGTTGCATATCGATCTGGGACTAAATGGAAGCAAAAGTTATAGTACCTAACTTCTATCTTTTATTTTCTGGAATACACAAAAGATTTCCATCTAGCAGGTGCGGGCATATGCAACATGCTCAATAATACTACGGTGGTGGTTTGGCTAGCTAGCTACAATGCTGTAGAAATTAGTAGTACACTAATTAAATAAAAAAAACATGTTAGTTTGAATGTCACTATCTTATGCACCAGTAAGAGCAGTCCTTGTCAGGAGAAAGAAAGTTTGAAGATCGAGGAGAGAGGACAGTGACAAGTAAAAGTTAGGTCCATGTGGTAAATATACTGCTTTTTCGGAATGGCACAGCCACACAGCGTAATGTACAGTAGACCAGTACTTGCCCACGCAGCCTATGAGCACAACTATTATTAGATCCTAGATCTGGTCTCTCTCTACGCCAGCCCTACCACCCTAACTTATGTTTCCCGCCGCACAGATCTGCTCATTCGAATTTGTAGGGCAACTCACTATAGTTAATTCAAATCACATACGAGCAAGGGCACATAGTCTAGTGGTTACAATGGCCTCAGCTCACGATATTGTACTTTCTGTGACAGACGACGTTATGTGTATCTTGTGTGTGTCTGAATTATACTTTATAATAAAAAAAATTGGCTTGGGAGTGGCAGAAGTAGTAGGTAGTATAAAATGCCACATTTCTCCACTATTTTCAAAATGTATGAACCTCTTCCATGATGAAATCCTAATCACTACCAAAATAGTAATAAAGTTCTCCTAATGTTTTAAGTAATAATAAAATACTATCATTGGTCATAGCATATATATGGAAATCCTCACTAACTAAGAGGCATTTATACTTTTAGCCTCCACAATAATCATGTACAGATACAATTGACTTTATTTTCGAAATAAAAATCTACTCCCTCTATCCCTGAAAGATCGAATGAATTCCTAGAATCCATGTCAGACAAACTTTTTTAACTTTGACTAATTTTATAAAAACATATAACGACATCTATGACTTAAAATGAGCACCATATGAAAATATATTCTATAATAAATCTAATGATACTGGTTTGATACCATAAATTTTAATGTTTTTTTTTCAAAAAGTTTGGTCAAAGTTCAAAAAAAATTTGACGTAAAACAACTCTAGAAATCTATTCTTTCAGGGACAGAGGGAGTAGCAATCAATTGGATAGACTCTAGTCGTCATTAACAATAATAACCATAGTAACAATTATGATTTGTAAAAAGCTACACAAGTCTGCACGTGATAAATATGTGTATTGAAATTGAAAGTATATAAATACATGTAATATAAACTTTAAATTTATACGCGAAAGCACATATAAAGTAATTGACAATTAAAGTCTATTTGTCTAAATCAACATCGTGATCGAATATGAGCAAATATGCAAGAGAAAATATAATATAAGAAATTAAGTAGTTTGTGCCCCCAATTTTTTCTATGATTTTCTAACTATTATCGTGCGCACTACAGAACCAGTCCGGCTCCTATACCCACAAAACCAACGCCACTTGGGCCTAGGTCCATCGGAGTCCTTAACAAACCAAGGGCTTAGACCTAACCCAATGCAAAATATTATCCTAATAGATGAGGGCCGCAACACTTTCCATCCTCCAGCCACTTATATGTGAGGTCAAGGATTATTTTTGTCCTTCAATGTTTTAACTATTCTTAGGAAAATCTTTAGATAATTTCTGATCCAATATATACCATCTGTTTTGTTTTATTGCAGGAGGTTTTTAATCCATACACCCAAACTTTCTATAAAGCAAAATATTGTCAGATAATTGGATAGCCTTCCTTATTTCATCAAGCTAAATCTTCTTATCCCTTCTATTTCCCCCCTCCCAGGTTCTTGTCTCTTGCCAATGGGTTTCTCTGCCACGCTTCACCCTCCCACCCCTCCTACTCCCATTCCCATGACCCACATCATTGTGTCTACTACCACTACATGGTCCATATTTATTATCAATCTAATTGAGTTCTCTCACCTTGACCTTCTACCTCTTGATTATATCGCACCATTTGGATAGGGGTACCACCACAATTACCTCATCGAACTACCCATTTTGACCACCTTAATTGCTAGACCATCTAAGCCACATGTGATCTTGTAGCCTTAGCCGGTTAGCCCCGAACCCAAACGACCAAATGCCCCCCTATTTCTAACCTTATTCATGGTGGATCCTCATCGGAGACTCACCTGAGGTGGAGAAGACTATCAAATCTTTAGTGCAAATCATAACTCAGATGGGGTGCAAGAAAAATCAGTTGTGAGAAGGCAAGAAAATTAACAGTCTAAGCTAGTATGACAGTATATTTGTTTCTTCTCTCCGATAAGATATACCACAATTCAGGGTGTCACGGTTGTCCCTACTGGTTGGAGATATGAGTGGGGAAGCTAGGAAAAAAAGGGAAGTGAAGCCAAGTAGCTTAACTAACTCCTCGCTCGATCAACCCCTAGCTAGCTACTCTTTTTTTACCTTGTTCGGTTATATAAAAAAAGCTAATCTTTTTTTTATTAAAGAAAACTAGCTACCATTTTTCATTTAGTTTTGGATGGAAATGATACATATTCACTAGCTATATATATTTACTCACATAGTAACGATTCACTATAATCTCATAAATTAATATAGTGATTATCGAAAATTAAAGTGGCTATAGAATAAGTTATTCTATCGCTAACTGCTAAATAGTGTATATATACTCTCCATGTACCCATAAAACAAGTCGTTTTAAACAGCGACACGATCTCCAAAACGTTGACTGATTATTTTTTAAAAAGTATTTACTGAAATATAATATATGTATATTTTTATGAAGTTATTTTTCAATACGAATCTATTATTGATATGATTTTTATATTTCTAAACTCAATAAATTAAATATTTTCTAATATTTAACTCAAATCTTATCTAAAACAACTTGTTTTATAGATATAGAGGGAGTATATATATCCTCGAGTAGCTAGGAGAAGGATGGAGCAATCAGGAACACTAGCTGTCGTTGTGGCGCGGGCCCCCGCGAGATGCTCGGATGCAATCACCCCGGCCGGCCCATCCTAGCTAGAGCAGCAGCATGAATGCAGCTAATCGGTCAAAAGGCCCTGCTGCAAGCCAATCCCGGCCGCCCGCCCGCCGCATCGATCCACATCTCGCTGTCATGCATCTAGCTAGCTCCAGATGAGAGCGAGCTAGAGACAGGTCAGAGCTCTTGCACGGGTGGTGTAGAAAGAAAGAAAGAAAGAAAGAAAGAAAGCAAAATAAATGAGCTAATTAAGCTAGGGAAGCCGGGAAGGCAACCACGGCCTCTTTGTCCTACAATGATTGTCATTTTTAAGAAATCTAATATTTTTAACTTTTAATAAAACATGTCCTAGAAATTATAAATATTAATTTATAGTAATATCGCTAGATTGACCATTGAATATATATTTTGATAATACCTTATTTGAAAATATATATATGTCATCGATATATTTTTAAAAAAGGGTAGTTAAATTTAAGAAGATTTTGACCTACACAAAATCCTAGACGACGTACTTTTTTGGGATGGAGTGAGAGTGTATGTTCGGCGTTCCAAACCGCGTGGGCGTGGCTTTCCTTTCTCTCCTTTTCTTTCTTTTCCGCATGTGCAGCGTGCACTGCAGCATGCAGCAAGTTAGGTCCATACGTGCATATGCCGCGCGCATGCAGCAGGTATATGATATACTCCCTCTATCCTAAAAAAAAGTCGTTCTCGCTTCCTAAAAAATCAACAGTTTTTTACTTTAACCAACTATATTTAACAAAATATTAATATTTATGGTACATAATTAGTATCATTAGGTAGATCTTTGAATATACTTTCATAATAAATTTATTTGGAGATATAAATGTTACACGTATTTTCTATAAATCTAGTCAAAGTTGAGAAAGTTTGACCAGTACGATTCCTATAGCGACATTATTTTTGAGATGGAGGAAGTATGTGCACTTTTTTTTTGACACTTCTCTCTTGCTGCATACACATATGCATGCATCTGTACTTGGATTTGATGATCCAGCCACAATAATGGTGCTAGGCTCTACATAGTAGTATACCATATATATGTACTCCCGACACAAATAAATTAAATGTCATATAAATTAATTTATTTCTATAGAGAAAACAGGGAAACAATATTTCATTCCAAATAGAGGATGCCTAAAACATATATACTCCCTCCGTCTCAAAATAGATGACATTATGAGATACGTGCAGGTCAAACTTTCTCAACTTAGACTAATATAAGTTTATAGAAAATACATGCAATATTTATGTCTTCAAATAAATTTATTATGAAAGTATACTCAATGATTTATCTAATAATATTAATTATGTATTATAATTTATATATATATATATATATATATATATATATATATATATATATATATATATATATATATATATATAACTGGACAAAGTTGTAAAAAACTAATTTTTCGAGAAGCGAGAATAACTTCTATTTTGAGACAGAAAGAGTAGTACCTATATATATTAAAAAGGGACACATACATCCATGGGGAGAATATATATATATATATATATATATATATATATATATATATATATATATATATATATTATATATATATATATATATATATATATATATAGTACCTCAGCTCCGTAAAGCTAGCGCTCTAGCGAGTTCAGAAGTCGAGTACTTCAGTACATATATATAGTTGCATCATATTTGAAGACCCAATCCTTAATTCAATAATTATTACTATGTGATTTATTAAAATAATTTTATGACAAATATCTTTGTGTATTATAGTAAAACAACTATTGCAAATATATGTATTAACTTTACCGTAAGAACATGACGTTATAGCTAGATGCATATGATGCATATATATAGCACATGATGTTTCACCTTTTCATCTACGTACGTTGTAAGAATAACAATCCCACTTATGAATAGTAGCACGTACTATATATACTATGTACTTTTCATTCCTGTGTGTGGTCTCAAGTCTGATCGCACAACAAGTGTAAGGGTCTGTTTAGATCCAAAATTATTTGGAATTTTGATACTGTAGTACTTTCGTTTGTATGTGGTAATTATTGTTCAATCATGGAGTAACTAGACTCAAAAGATTCGTCTCGCAAATTACAGATGAACTGTGTAGTTAGTTATAATTTTTATCTATATTTAATACTATATGTATGCGTTTACAGATTCGATGTGATGGAGATGTGATAGAAAATTTAGAATTTTGAAGCGATCTAAACCAGGCCTAAGTGGTGCCTAAAGCCGTGTGGGGCATATGCTCTATGCTAGAAAGATAAGGTAAACACATATGCACAGTGTTGATCTGAGGTTGGATCGTGCACGTACACGCACACCGGCCCTGTATATATATGGTTTTGTGTACGTACGTACGTGTGCTGCACCTTCATCAGTTATTATATATTTGGCAATAAAGTAACTTTCTTAAGTACTGTATATTAATTAATTTAGTAACTACATCCGGCCGTGACGACAAATTGGTCGAGTTGGACAAATTTGCAGGCATGCAAGCAGGACTCAGGTCAAGGACTCAACTAGCAGACTCGAGAAAGTTCCCGACGGTTTTTTTTTTCCTTTTACCTTTTCTAACGGTTTTGGATTGTCATGAATAAAAAAAAACCTGGTCTGATAGTGGTAATTACAAAAGTGTAAAGTCGGTCGGCACTTATTACAATCACTTTGATAACCAATTAACCATAGATTTTAGGGAAAAGTCTATTTAACCCTCTAATATTTGGCAATTGTCTACTTCCATCCATTCACCTATAAAATTATCATTTTACTTCTTCAAGTATATATTAAAACTGGCTAAATGACTCCTGAGGCGATTTCGATGACACGGCATCATACGTGGATGATGACAGAAAATGTACATAACCTCGTAGCGTATAAAAGATTACTACATAACTCCATCAATAATAAAACATGATATTATGTCCTTTAATGGCTTCAAAGATCTCCGAATTTTTAATCAATCACTACTGGCTAGACAAG
This sequence comes from Microstegium vimineum, assembly GCA_022036555.1. Lineage (NCBI taxonomy): Eukaryota > Viridiplantae > Streptophyta > Magnoliopsida > Poales > Poaceae > Microstegium > Microstegium vimineum. The sequence goes on from CM039122.1 coordinate 64,922,498, forward strand.
CATGGCGACTGATCATTTATCCTGAGAGCTTTTGTGCTCAGCTCCTAAAAGCCCGGTATTACCCACGCGTCCATTTGCTCGACACAGCTTTCTGCTCTAACCCTTCCTCTACATGACATTCTATTATGCATGGTTTAAACCTCCTCAAGAAGGGCATTATATGGAGAGTCGGTGATGGCAGACAAATTCGCATTTGGAGAGACCCCTGGATACCCAGGGAATTTTCGCACAAGTTAATATCCAGACGGGGAAGATGTCGACTCCATTGGGTAGCTGATCTTCTCGATGTTGAAGGGTGTGACTGGGACTACAATAAACTTCATGGCCTTTTTTGCCCGGCTGATGTTGATGTTATATCTAGGATCAGACTGCCAGCTAGGAGATTTGAGGACTTCGTTGCCTGGCATCCAGAGAAAACCGGAATGTTCTCGGTCCGTAGCGCTTACAACCTGGCACTGATGGAGCGGTTTAGAGAGGATGGCTTATCGTGTAGCTCGAACCCCATGGGTGAAAGGAAGTTATGGAATAATTTGTGGAACAGTGATGCACCGCCCAAGGTCAAGATCTTTGGCTGGAAACTAAGCAACGACATCCTTCCTAAAAGGAACCTGGAATCGACGCCCATATGCGATCTTTGTGACAATGACTGTGAAACAAGCTATCATGTTGTGGTTGCCTGTCCACAAGCGAGGGCACTAAGGCTTGCCATGGCTCAGCACTGGCCTTTGCCTGATGAGGACCTGTTCAAATATACAGGGAAGGACTGGTTACTCCTGCTACTGGACAGGGTCTCCAAAGAACTGCGCTGCTTAATCTTGCTAGTAATGTGGCGAGCTTGGACAGTCCATAACAACATCACCCACTGCTCAGGGGTCACAACAGTATCATCTTCAGTCGGATTCCTTCCGAGCTATCAGGAGAGTTTGGAATCACCGTATCCAGCACCACCAGCGGACATCAAAGGGAAGCAAGAGGTGCCGCAGGCTAGCAGGGGTGTCACATATTCACGAACGCTGACGCAGATAGCGTGTCGATGGGTTCCTCCACAGACAGGATGGGCGAAGATCAATGTTGAAGGTTCGTACCAAGAGCAATCGGGTGCAGCTGGAGTTGGGGTTATTGCTAGGGATGACAACGGTGCCGTTCTCTTCACGGCCTGGAGGTTCTACGAGAAGTGTGCTAGCGTGCCGGAAGTGGAAGCTCTAGCATGTATCGAGGGCCTGCGATGGGCACATTATTGGGGTTTCTCTCAGATAATTCTTGAGTCGGACTGTGCTAGAATCAAGCAGACACTAACCTGCAGTGTCCCCAATAGATCAGAGGTGGAACCAGTCATTAATGAGGCGAGAGGCTGGATGCGTTTGATGCGGGAGTGCATCATCTCCCAAGTGAAGAGAGACGGTAACAGTGTGGCGAATGATTTAGCTTTATATGCTAGAAGATGTAAACATACTGCAACATGGTTGGGTCAAGCTCCTACGTGTGCCTTGAACTCACTCAATGCCGATTGTAATCAGCCTATTACTAGCTAATAAAGCTCTCTCTTCACTCGCAAAAAAAATCTAATAATGTTTAGATGACATTAGATGGTTTTGTAGGGCTATTTTGACACCGTACCCTATCACACTACCCTAAGTACTCATGCCACACACAAGCCCATATGCTACCTCCCTCTCCCTTCTCTATTTCTACCCTCGCACCCGACTACACGACTTCCTATATCTTACTCCACCTCGTGGCACTCCTAGACATCATTAAGCTCACGCGTTACTCCTATGCCCATGTCATCTGGGCCCTCCCACATCCCCCATCCCTCTCGCTTTCTCCCCCATGACTACCTGAGAAACCAACTCCCTGTCCTTTTGTGCCACATCTATCTTAGGAAGCTTCCATGTACATCCATATTAGATGGATCCTCATGATTGCACAGGTAATTATATATACCAGCGTGACAAGCCATGATGGAAAAGCATTCCTATAAAACCATCGAGTTGTTATTTGGACATTATTAGATACTCTAAGTGGGTGAAATGCTTTTTTGTAGTTGAGGAGGTTATACAGTCAACCCTCAATACGTTAAGAGGCTATGTAAACTTTTTTCATTAGTTTGTTGAGTCACAACCATATCATCATCCACATAATAATATGCCTCACATTAGCAAAAATGACTATAAAACAATCTTGGGGAGTATTTAGATAGTTTACAATATTTTAAGAGGTAAAATACCTAGTTTTATAAGACACGTCGATCTTCTTATATGATATGACAGTGTTGCTGCTATTTTTTTTTCAAAAAGAAGACGAAAAATATGTCAATATATCATATATATTGTGCATGAGGTTGACTGATGGCTAGACTTTTATGATTTCAGGTTTAGTTATTTAGAGTGCAGGAGCTAAATAACAGTTATATATATATATATATATATATATATATATATATATATATATATACACACACACTTGGTAGTTATTAGAGCAATACAAATGCACGGTGGGCCGGGTCTGAATATAATGGAATCTGATTGATTGATGCATGAATATAATGCGCTGCATGCGTAGCAGTTGGAATCAAGGGTGTACCGTGGTTTCATGCAATCTATGCTGCTGACTGTGGACCATAATTTAATTCCACCTTTTCTATGGTAAACCACACATTCTTTGTGACCACACGTCAGTCCCAAATTAAAGGACCGTACTAACAATACGTACCTTATTTATTTTCGCTATATAATATATATATATATATATATATATATATATATATATATATATATATATATATATATATATATAGGTCTATCCTCGCCTTATTGGTTGCTCGTGGTCGTGGTACGCGCGCGATCAAGGAGGAAAAAGAGAGGCGATGATAGTGAGAGAGATGGAGCGATCATCGATCGATGATGAGCAGCAGCAGTAGTAGTCGTCGTCGTCCAAAGGAAAGGATGATGCATGGACAGATATTGGATGGAGGACGGTGAGCAGTGGAGTTTGGCAAGCCATAGAATGTCTGTCCAAATAAAGTAAGGCAGCTAAAGTGAGAGGCTCAGGCCGACACTGTTCACTAAAGAGGAAAACGAGAGAGAGAGAGAGAGAGAGAGAGAGAGAGAGAGAGAGAGCAATGACGACAGTGGCGATGGCAATATGGCAAATCGGCAAGCCGCAAAGAAAAGTAGCTAGTACACATGCACCCCCATTAGCATGGCACCAAGGAACTGGCGGGGAGGGTGGTGGCCACCACACACACCATGATCGATCGACCATCGCCATGGTGGGCAGCCGGCCGGCCGGGGTTGCATTGAGTGGTGGGCTAGCCCGGCCGCGTGCATATACGGCGTCTGGATCTGCATGCATGCACATGAATGCCCTGGCTAGTGGCAGTACTGGAGTTAGCTGCTGCCGGCCGGCCGCTAGCCATCACAGCATCAGCGTCAGCGTGTGTGTATGCATTGCATTGGGATCACCACGCACTCTCTCGCTCGCCTAATACTAGACTGCTGACACGACGGTACTATTCTTACCGCCCAGCGCCGTACCAACATCGATCACCCCTGCCTCCTTCAGCTTCAGGCTTCAGCTATATAGCCAGTCTTTGATGAGAGAGATCGACCCAGCAAGAAGCCATGAGATGTGCACTATACTCTCCTACACTACACCACTGTGCTATGTGCATGAGTGTGTCTCGTGAGTTGTGAGTACATTGCTTACAGTACATTTTTACTGCCCAGTACTACTGTACTAGTGCATATGCATGCAACAGTTTATGCCCCTGACTGCGCTTTGACCACCTGTATGTACGTACTACGCTCTACTACTACCCACTTCCTCCTCGTCATCTACATGCTCCAAGCTACTCCCTCATTTCAAAAAAACAATACAATTCTACCCTAATATCATCAACTTAAGGTATCTTAAATTAAATTCGACCAATCATGTATAAAAATATAAATATACATATAACACCAAATAAGCACCAAATAGGTATCGACTTAGCAAATATATATGCTGACATGACACAATATTCATGAAGAGGAATGATGAAAAGTTTTTTTTCTCAAATCCGCACAAAAAGTTTCTGTGCACCCATTCTATAGGATTATAAACGACGTGCTTCTGGCATGCCTCATAAGAGATCTATAGGATTATAACTTGAGGCAAGATCGTCCTAGTAGCACATAGATTCAAGGCTCGGTATTACAAAAAAGGTAGACAACCGAGATATGGGTAGCGATACGGCCTAAGAAATGGTCTTGCATGTGTCTCTGCTACTGCCTGCACAGCCCGTTTTCGGCATCTAGGAAGAGCATGTAGAGTGCTTCAACATTGGAAGCATTTGGGCTGAGCATCGAAGAGCTCCTTGTAGGCTTTCCTTCTAGACGTGGTTGGCCAAACCAATATATATGTTGCATTATTAGGACCTCGATCACCACGCTTAGAAGCATGTACTCAAGAGAGGCTCTGAGCCGCCATATGCTTGCTTCGCAATAACACTGGCTTATTAGTAGCTGGCGGCTACTTGGGGGTTGATCTGAATTAGAGTGGTAACCTTATGCAGTACACGTTTGGCAGGGGCGGATCTGCGGGGGGGGGGGGGGGGGGGTTGTCGAGGCTCAACCCCCCTACTCTGGCCGCACCATTGAAGCCCCCTAGCCCTCCATATATTATTTTTTTTTGCCATTGATAACAAAGACGGAGAGGCTGGAGTCGCTGGACAAAGGTTTTGAAGATGAATCTATTCCGGTTGGACTGTCTTCGTAGGCTTGGCAACCAACATATATTGAGTAAAATTTAGTGTAGCTCTCTTTTGCCCAGCCCCTCCTAAATATTTTTTTCTAGATCCGACACTGACGCTTGGCAAAGCTCTTCATGCGTATATGGAGGTGGTAAAGGGATCAAAACTTTATAGGAGTAAAATGAGTGTCATGGCGATGCATGAAATCATCAAATCACATTGTTTCCAACGCACATGGAAGTCTTATACTAGGACACGAAACCCCACTCAAACTGACCTTAATTATAACCTGTTTATATAACCCGAATAAGTCAAAACTACCGGCCAAATTGACGCGCTTTTAAGAGGCAGTTTCTTCTTTTTTTTGTAGATAGAAGAATTCTGCAGTTTCCTTGTAGCCATGCATATTCCCACTGTCTCCATTTGTACTACTAAAGAACAGAAATGCTGCTGTTGGATTTGGTCAAGCTTTGGCGGTCGCTACGTAGGACGCATTGCATGCACCGCACTGCACACGTTACAGTCGTCGCGGCCTAACCTATCCTAGAAGAAAGATGCGCGCGCATAGCTAGGCTCGTGTATACATTGCATGCATGTACAGGGTCGCTACGACCTACTGTACCACTGTGTGCACACAGCACAGGAACAGGGATGTGCATCTCATCTTGCTCGATCCATCGATCGATCATGCAGCTAGCTAGCTGCTCGATCTACTATCGCTAGCTCTCTGTACGGTGGTCGAGGTGGATCAATGCATGCAACAGCGTCATCCGATTCAGATTCTGATTCCCATGCATGCATGGGCATGGTGATCGAGCGACAATGACCGTGCGTGCAGACACAAAACAGCATGGATTTGATGCGTGTGTGCATATATGGGCCGGTCAAAAGGTCGCGCTTTGGTCGTGACCACGATCATCATATAGGACACAAATCAAATCAAATCATGGCGCCCGCGCGCGCCCGATCGATCGACCGCGCTGCGTCTCGTCGCGTGCAGCGCGGCAGGGATCGGCTGGGCGGCCGGCCGGCCAGCGCCCGGCATGCCGCGGGCCGGCCCCCATCACATGCACCATCGGCCGCCTGTAGCCGGCGCTGTGCGGCGGCGGACGGGCGCGCGAGCGGGCGGCCGGCACCGGTGCCCCACACTGGCGATACGGCGGGCCAAGCCGGCAGCGGGGATCCGGCCGGCGCTCGGCGCCAGATGAGCAGCAGCAGCCCCCCGGCCCGGCCAGGCCAGTTGGTCACATCGGTCACATGCGGCGCCTGCCGGCCGGCCGTGGATCAGCGCGCCAGCTTGCAGCGCGCCCCTGGCCGGGCACCTATTTATGCTTCCTCTCTGCGTACAGTTACCACGGTCCACGGTGGGCGCGAGTTATTATATACTAGCACAGCGGCGTGCTTCGCTGTGCCGAATCTTGCTAATCGTTTATTGCGAGCGATAGAGCGAGTCAGATTTTTTTATACTGAATCAGTATATCTACTATAGTGTAGATACGAATTTAAAATTGTTGTTACAGCTCAATAACAACTAAATATAAAGATGCATTGACCTTGTAGAAATACTACAAACTTTTTATTACCATGATTGATATGGATATCATACTACACGCACTTCGTAGCGTGTGATCACTGCATGTATAAAACAAAAGATAAAGAAAATAAATGAGAAAAAATAGTAAAAAATCTTAAATAAATTTGAAACTAAAAATAAAAAAGGTAAAAAGTAAAAAAAATACTCGTAATTGCTCAATATAGAGCTATAATGACCGGATAGAAATACTACATGCTCTTTAATACCATCACACTGTATACACTCCGTTGTGTATAGGGTCGTTACATGTATAAAACAAAAGATATAAAAATAGAAATATTACATGCTCTTTATCGCTTATTTTGATTGATATAAACTATCACACTGCATGCACTCCGCTACGATAAAATAAAAAAAAATTTAATAAAATTAGAACTCAAATAAAATAAATAAATCTAAAAATTAAAAATAATAAAAATTAAAATTAAACATAAAAAATTAAAATTAAAAATTAAAAAATTCCGTTGATGAATAGTGCTCTTTATCGCTTGTTTTGATTGATATAAACTACCACAAATTTAATAAAATTATAACTCAAATAAAAAAATAAAATCTAAAAATTTAAAATAATAAAAATTAAAATTAAACATAAAAATAAAAACTTTGTTGATGAATAGTGCCTGATGGCCTGGGAGTCTAGAGATTTATGCGCAGTTGTCCAGAGATTTATGCGCGGTTGTCCAATGTCCAGAGATTTATGGATGGACCAGGGTATATATGCAGGTCTTGTTCATTTAGACTACTTCAGCACTATTTTTCAGCAAATGAACAATACTTTTCTCTCACAACAAATCAACATAAGCTAAATTTTAGTGCAACCAAAAAAAAGCAATGGTTGTCGTAGATGTATGATGACGCATATACCGGCCAAGATATTGACGTGGTGACCTAGCTCGCCGGACCAACAGTGCCTGCGATTAAAGACACGTATAGTCGTCGCTGTCGTAGTAGTAGTAGTCGTCACTAGTCATTACTGCTCCCTCTGTTCCTAAATAAATGTTATTTTCGCTTTCCGAGAAGTCAATGTTTTCAAAATACCAGCAATTATATATTAAAATATATAAATAATTATGTTAAGTAATTAGTATCATCAAAAAGATCTTTAAGTCTAGTTTTTAACAAATTTATTTGGAGATATAAATTTTACACGTATTTTCTACAAACTTAGTCAAAGTTGTGAAAGTTTGACCTACACACATCTCATAACGTCATTTTTTTTTGACTGAGGCCTGAGGGAGTACTCTTTAGTTATCAGTTATCACTTGCTGTACATGTCAAGACCGGTGGCTCTGTTTCGAAACCCACCTATGCACGGATGCATGCATGACCACAAGAAATGAACGACGACCGATAGAGGTGTGCCAACTATATCTCTGATCTCTCCACATTAAATGGGTAACCTTTCATTTTGTATTTACTTAATTTGTTTACCGTTCAGCAATCACAACCAGTACGTATACATGAGTTTAATTAAACATTGAGTGTGCCTGTGATAATTATGAATTGACTCTTCTTCTTGTATTAAACATGTTCGGTCTGCATATATATGTATAAACATCTACACCTATAACTACCTGATAATATAATATGAAATAGGACAGAAATCCAGCCACTGCTCTTTGGTCGAATATAATAGTCATTTTAATTAGTCCCTTAAACTATTACATGACACCATTTCAGAAGTTTCAGGCTCGGCTTCACCCTAGAACTATCAAAGTGACTATTTCAATCCTCAAACTTTGCCATTCGGGCACAATTTCATCTATGAACTATCAAAGTATATTTTAGTCTTCAAACTTTTCTTTCTAGCTCAGCTTCATTCGTAGAGTCCCATGTGGAATACAACAGCATCATGCCTGATTAGCTCCAACACCGCTCACAATTGAGGATTGGATTGGTCATACTTAAAAGTTTAGGGGTGAAATTGAGCCTCAAGCGATGGTCGAGGGACTAAAATGACTACCTTGTCCTACTTTTCGCTCGTTAGCCCCATGCATCCCACCGCATATCACATTTCCATACGTTTGTATCTCATTCTTACTGTCTTCCCATTTCTAGTCCAAGTCTAACACGGGTCCCACATTTTCAATCCAAAGCCAACATATTCCAAATCCAATATGAGACCACGTTTTAGGTCATGTTCGTTTCGTTGAAATTTAACTTATGTTAAATGCTTATATGCTGATTTATTTGAGAGAGAAATAATATTCGTTCGCTGAAAAGTAGTACTGATGAACTATACCTTAAACTGCACATCTAGCTACAGTACAGAGGCCGATTTGAAGACCGGCGCCCAAATGACCACACAATAGGTTGTATATGTATATGTTTCCGTGGCAACGTATGCATGAATGTTTGCTAGTAAAAAAAAAAGGAGGAACACGTGACCATATATATCGATATAGCTATAGCTACTGCTGATGCATATGTTAGATGTGTGCGAGAGGCTGCTTGCGATATGGACACATCACACACGCATGCATACGGTCCATGCTATGAGCAGGGCGTGTGCGATGTGGACTAGTCGACGGCTTCAGTTCCCGACTTCCCGGCCGTCGGCACTCGGCTCGGCACACATACGCAGGGCTCCCGTGCACGCACTGGCGCACGGCGCGTGCAGGCCTACTCCGACGCGGCAACAGTATCGGCGCGTCCGGCGCCAGGCAGACTAGCTAGCTGATGCGCTTGGAGAAGAGAGTTCGAACAGTGATGATGGCGCGCTACAGCAACTTGCATTGGGGGGCAGGCAGGCTGGGACCGGGACCGGGCCTAGCTACGTGTCTACACACACCTTGTCGTCGTCGTACACGGTCTTTAGTCCGTCCTGTGCTGTGATGGTCTGGTCTGGTCTGGTCTCGTTCCTACCTGCATCTACGTGCATGCTGGACTAGTCCATGCGGGGTTTCTGGCTGCCTGCCTGCCTGCCGAGCGTTTTGTGTCATATAGGTAGGATCAGCACTTCAGCAGATGAGAAGGTGAGGTGAGGTGAGGAGACGCAAAAGGAGGAAGCCTTGCATAAAGGCCCCCTGTGTGGTGTGCAAATACAGTACTCGTGGCTACCGCATGCCAACAGGACAAAAATGTGCTCGTAACTAGTTTTTTTTTTCTTTCCCTACACCACGTACTGCTGCGACGCAGGGTTTTTTTTTTCTTTTTCTTTTTCCTTTCCCTACAGGCTACAGCAAAGTAGGCAAGCACTGCTGTGTGTAGGCTGTGGCTGGGACTCGGTTGCAGTACGTACAATGATAACTGCGGCCGTATCGAGCTGGGCCAGCTTTAATCAGGGCTCGGCTCCGCAATATGCCCAGGCGCAGGCGGGAGCAGAGCCAGTCAGCGGGAGACAAGCAGCAGAGACGCGGCACGTGAGGAGCCCAACAAACCGTCCAATCACTCCAGATCTGACGGCTGCCAGACACCAAAGCATATGCGAGAGGGAGTCCCCCACCTCCTCCCTCCATCACCGCGTGGATCACGAAACCACATGACAACGCCTGCCATGCCAAACGATTAGCATAGCACAACCAAGAACAGAAAGCACGAGCAATCACACAGCCGCCGGCCTCAAACACACAGTCCTGTCTCTCGTGGCTGTGCTTCTCCTCCTCATCCTCATCCTGTCGTCCATGACCATAAGCAAAGCTGCAGCGACCTCTGCACCGCGTCGAGAGCGCAGCGCAGCGCAGGCCAATAATTGCCAGCCTTCATTCACCTGCAACGCAAACAGAAATCAGGACTTGTTTCGTGTTCATACAGAAACAATAGGCGTTGTTGCAGCATAGCACCATCTTGAATTGAATTAATTCATGCAGACAAGGGCGCAATGCAAGCAAAGCAACACCATGTGCCAACATTTCTCTCAGGGGAGTTGGAGTTACCAGTACGGGGTTCATCTGCAGCAGCAGCCAGGTAAAAATTAAAACCCACAATGTTTCAGAACAATATCGGCAAGACCGATCCAGTAGTCTTACTTACCAGCTGTCCATCATAGCTATAGGTCAATTCTGCAGAAAAGAAGAACAACACCTAGAATAGAACGGATGTAGTGCATTTATTTAGTACAGAAACGGCTAGCATCTCAGGCTCTCAGCTACCTTACTCCACTCGGCACAGAATTCAGCTAAATGTCTAGCAAACTAGGCGTACAAAAATCAACCAGCAAAAGACCAGAACAAAGTTAGCCTTGCTCATTTACAATTTTCCTACAGGACTGAAAAAAGGTGGGCGGGTCTAGCCAAGCAAAGTGGGTTGGGTTCAGACAGAGGGCCAGGTTGACAGCACCACCCACTTCTCATCAAGCCATGCTGCTGCTCACCACTTCAATCAACTTGTTCTTCTTCATCTTTGAATAGCCTTTAATTCCTCGTGACTTTGCGAGCTCTCTCAGCTCCGCAACCTTCAGAGAGCTTAGATCTGAGCTTTCTGTGGAGTTATTCTCGTGCGATTCATCTATATCTGTAACATCAACAATTTCCAAAGAAGGTTCTGGATACTCATCGTCTGCTTCATCTGCATCAGATTCTTCATCGTCGTCTAAAATGTCATCAAGTTCATCCAAAGACAAATTTTCTGGTTCAATTACGGAATCAGGTTCATACGGAGACATGGAGTCAGGCTCGTCTGTAGCAGTCCTCTCATCAAGAGCTGTCTTAGCTTTTTGTACAGCATCAGCGGCATTACTGCCACTGGACTTGCGATCGGCATCTCTGTCTACGTCCGCATTTATAACAGGCTGGAACTTCACTCCAGGAACAGGAGATCTTCGCCTGAAATTTGAAGCTGGCCTTTTGAAGGGTGCCGGAGGTGGCTTCTTCTGCTCTTCCTGGATATCACTTTTTGTGCCAAAGATGGATGAACTTTGTCTATTTCCAGAATCATTGCTTCTCCTCGTTACATCAAAATTCTGCTCTTTGTCGTCACTACTCTTCCTTCTCTGGTCCACAGAGTGTTTCCTAAGCAACTTAAGAAGTGAATCAACACTGCCCTTTCACCCTGCACTTTTGCAGGTTCAGGCTTCTTGTCTTCCCTGCCTTTCCCCTAGCTCGCAGCTGTGCTTGAACCCTTTTAAAGAGCTCCACAATCTCCTTCTCTCTTTCCCCAGGAGCTGATGTGGCTTGAGGACGGGAATTGCTTGCCAAAGAGATTGGTGGTCCGTTCTTGGAGAACATGACATCGCTATCAAATTCATCAATGTTCTCAGAATCATCCTTATCCTGGTACGACTTGCCTTTCCCTCTCGAGGACCCACCTTTTTGTTGTCGCGATATATCCAAATTCCTTGGCCTATGGTGGTTGGGGCTTGCACAACATACCAAGGATACCCTCATTGGCCCCAACATAGGTGATGTGCCCATGAAACAAGCTCCTGGAGGGACTCTGCATTCTCCATGATGCACAGGTAAGGTTGCCCTTCCTGAGACCCCTGTGCACCACAAGCACTGTACATTAGTTATTGCTTTAGAAGGAACTGTGAATTAGGAAGGAATAGGAAGCTTAAAATGGAACTGTATGCATTAATCGCCATCATACACGATATGGGATAACGATAACAAATTAAATTGAGATTGCAGGCTAACGAGAATGATTTTGATATAAACACCTTTGTCCAAATATCACATCAAAGTCAGTTTGCACAGAAACCTCTTGGATGAGGTATAAAAGTAACTTACAGAATCTTTTGAACGAAAAACAAAAGGTATCGGAAGGAAAATGAAATGAACTACAAGTAATGTTTCTACGAAACACAGAAGTGCTAAACCAACCGATAATCAGCTTTTAGTCTAGAAAGAAAGTCACAAGTCATTGCTTGATCATGGAAACATAATAAGATGCTTAAAGAGTATGCATCATTTATGTGGCTGATCTGTACATCTGCAAGGTACGTACAGTGCTACATCACAAGCGGAGGTGCAGGGTATACAGTAGTAGATCTCACATTTTTATGAATCAGCTAACAAACTGTCCTAATTAAAGCCAAACAACGCAAAAGTGGGAGATGTTTACACCATGTACGAAAAAGATGAAAACACTGCACTGGGCGACCATACCAAGAAATAGCAACTAACAGTAAGTCTAATATAAGGTAAATCTGGGAATTAAATGCAATCCATTGTGAACATTCAGCTATTAACATGGCAGTCACCTAACATAATATAACAAAGATCAGTAACTTAGTCAACATGTGCATCCAGGCAGCTAAGAAACTCCAAGGCATCTAAATGGAAAAGATCATCACTCGTAAATTAGATAGGATTTCATTGTAAAGTCGTGGATGAAGCATGCAACACACATCATATGCGATCCTGGTGATGGAATTTATATATCCCTGATCAATTTAACTAATTAGCCCTTACTTAAACGAAGACAGCAAACTGCAATAGACGGTGAATTCAGCACTGCTGAGATTTGCAATCAATTTGATAACATTCCGAAGACCTATTATAGTTGGGGAGCCAAATCTCTACCAAGTTTCTTAGTAGATGAGGCTGGCAGTGTTACACTGGAGTACTGGACTACAGCATTCACATTTCTATAGTTTGCCCACGGCGCACCCCATGAGGAGCAAAAGTAATTTACCCCATCTGCTCTACTCAGGAATTTTACAGCAAAGGTTACAAGTCTCCAGAGCAATCTGGTGGAATTCAGTGGCTCCAACAGTTCCATTGTCCACATAACTCCCGATTAGGTTTCCTCTGATGATTCACCATTCTCACACGGCGTCATCTGGGGAACCCACGCCACGTAGCAAACAGACTCGACCGTTAGGCAGGCTGCCCTGCGCCCCTGCCCCCACATCGCGCGCATTGCTTCACTCCCGTCACGACACGGGAGCGCGTACGGCACAGGGAGGCAGGGCAAACGTCGTCCAGCAACAGGAGATAGGGAAGAGCCGCGGAGCGAAACCCTAGGTGGTTAGAGATGGACGGTGCTACACGGTAGGCACGGGAGACGAGAGGTGGAGGGGAGCAGCGGGTGGTCGCGTACCGCGGTAGTGGAGGAGGGCGGGGGCAGCGGGGGACATTCCACTGTGAGGGGCGGCCGCCCGGAGCGTCCCAACCAGCGGCGGCGGTGGCGGCGGTGAAGCGGCGCCCGGACTCGGGGGCGCGGCGACTGTTGGTGGCGACAAGTGATAAAGCGAAAGCGAGAGAAGTGGTGGTGAAATTGTGGGATTTTGGCGAGGGTTTCGGCCTCCACTCCACACGGCCGAGGGCCGAAACCGAGGACGAAGCGGGGCGGGGACGTGGGCCGGCTCGTGTCACTCGCTCGGGGAGACGCGGGACGACGTCCCAATCGGGCAATCGGTATGGGACGATGGGCCGTGGGGTAATGGGCTAGTTTGGACCCTGTTTCTGTAGTGCATCAGCCTCGCCGTTGGCCCAACAAAGTCTTAACCCTTTTGTTTTTTTTTTATTTTCGAGAAAACAAATTTCACCCCACATGTACGAGCAACTCTAGACCGGACAAATCTTAAAATTAACAAAGTCAATCCAAGATATTCTTTATATCCCTCTTAATTTATAGTAATAGAAAAATATCCTCCAACATCTTATTTAATTGAAATTCTAAATATAAACATCCTCTTTTTTCAAGTTCCTCATTAGCTAAAGATGGAGAGTGGAGATGACTCTCTAGAATGTGTACAAGATAAAAAAAAATCCGTTGGAGGATGGAATGATATACAAAATTATTTTTATGTAAATGTCTTTTCAAATCGTGATTTAACTCTTGGAGATGCTCATACCACATCGTCTGGCCCTATAAGCACCTATGAATCGACATACCTAGAAATTAATGAAATCATTGTAGTGTTTTGTTGTCGAGCATTATTAAATTTTAAAATCAATCTAGGAAAATATGAACACCATTGTCAAGTTAACAACTTAAACCTAAGTGCCACCGTAAGGAACCTACTAGCTAAATTATGCTTAATTTGCAAGAAGAGAAACTCTTTGACTTCCTTGAATTGAATTATCTAGGATTATTGCGAGAAACACAAGACAATAAACATATGTAATGGTAAAGAGGCATTGGGAGTTTGGAGACTAGAGCAATGTATATTAGCATAATTTGAGTCTTGATCTTAAAAAAAATTGAGTCCTTATAGATTGCTAGAAATTTTTGGCATAAGTGGTCAAAACATGGAAGGTGTAAGCACATCTAACCCTTTTGTGGGTTTTGATGATTAAATGACAACTCGATTAAAGAGCTAGCAAGTTTCCTAAGTGTTGAGTAGGTAATTTCATATATGTAAATTAACTTGATGATATTCCATATTATGATGAAATAAAAAGTCAAAATGACGTATTGTCGTACAATCAATCTAGTTCAAGCACAACACAACACAGATGAAATTCAAGCAAAGGCTTACATATATATTGTGGGGCTTCTATGATTATTGTGAAAGCAAGCATATAGTGATAACTAATTAGACATGAGATAGTGCATATGAACTGGTCTCATTTGCAGAGGTTGCTACAAAAATCAATGTTAATAAAGATGGTAATCTATGTAATACATTGTATGATTCAAAATAAGATGTGACTTGATGGCTTGGGTTGGTGAAGGTAGCAAGAAAAGGCTTCGAGATACTAAGCAAGGGTAAAGGGCAAGCGACAACTTGGCGGACGAAGAACCTATCTAGGGTGAAGAAGAAAGTACTTGCATTTAGTTGAGGTACTAATCAAGCTATGATGGTAATATTGATGGGATGGATCAAACCTAAGTTGGATAATTTGGTGGAAGTGACTTGACACATTTGAAATTATTCACATCTATTGGATGGGATCAAGTCATATGCTCAAGATGGCTATGCTCAAGATGAAAATAAAAAAGGACATGTTGACACCCTATATTGATGAAGATTAAAGGTGATGGCATTGTTTTTTTTTAAGAAATCAACTCAACTATTTCAAACTCGTTTTTCATTTTGACCTTGACTTTAATAGGTTACCTTGTACTAGAGAGAGAGAGAGAGAGAGAGAGAGAGTGAGAGAGAGAGAGAGAGAGACTTGAGAGCCTAACAATTGTGTTGTGGCTAGGAATGGTGGGATGAAAACCTAATTTTGATGTATGCATGCGCCCTAGAGCAAGTACTCATGCCTTACCATCTAAACAGGAGGACCATGCATGGAGCTTTACAAAACGGCTTGGATGGAGCACCCGATTAGAAGAATTGTCAATATATATTTGTTTAAGTGGTACGGTGTATAGCTAGAAACTATATAGGAGTAGGATACAGGGTTTTCAAAACCGTTCGGTAACCGCGGTTACCGACCGGTTACCGGCAAACCGCCCTGGACCGGTTCGGTTTCGGTACCGGTTTGAATTCAAATTTCAAATTTGAATTTAAAAAATCAAAAATTCTGAAAAAATCCTAAAAATAGTTCATGATTTATAGAGTCGAATGGTGTACAAATTTTTCAAATTGGAGTTCGTTTGCTATTTATTTTGACGTGTACAAGTTTCAAAAAAAAAAGAAAAAAAATCTTTTTTCTTTTTTTTTCAAACTTGTACACGTCAAAATAAATAGCAAACGAACTCCAATTTGAAAAATTTATACACCATTCGACTCTATAAATCATGAACTATTTTTAGGAATTTTTTCAGAATTTTCGATTTTTTAAATTCAAATTTGAAATTTGGTTTGGGGCGGTACCCGCCCAAACCGGACGGTAACCGGCCCTAATTGACCGGTTACCGGTCGCAAACCGTTTGAACTACGCCGTTTGAATTCAAAATGCAAACCGTTCGGTTTGGGGCCGGTTTGGGCGGTTACCGTCGGTAACCGGCAAACCGCCGGCCACCGGTTCCCAACGGCAAAACGGTAGGGTGAACCCTGGTAGGATATGTGACCGGGGCTTGAAACCCTAACGTCGACGGGGTCTGCGTGCTACGTTGACAATGCAACTATATCCCAAACTGCTACGTTGACAATGCAAGCAACTATCCCAAACTGCTGCGTTGACAATGCAACTATCCCAAATTGCGTTCTTAGGCCCCGTTTAGATGGAACCCAAAAACCAAAAATTTTCAAGATTCTCCGTCACATCGAATCTTGCGGCACATGCATGGAGTACTAAACGTAGACGAAAAAAAAACTAATTACACAGTTGATCGAGAAATTGCGAGACGAAACTTTCGAACCTAATTAGTCCATAATTGGACATTTTTTACCAAATAACAACGAAAGTGCTACGGTAGCCCCAAAATTTTTTTTGATCTAAACGCGCCCTTAATCAAAGCGACAGGGCCTGCCACTAGCACTTCCAACTAACAGGTTGTTGGAAAGCGCCAAATCTAGCACATGCTAGATTAGACGTGTAAAGTCTTGTCAAATCAGTGCTCACTTGGCAAACAATTTACCACCTCAGTACCTCACGACACACTAAACGTGAACAACGATGTCCTAGATGAAATTATTGACAAAAAGAAATCGATATGTACATACATGTTCCTTCAAGTATAGTTTACATTTACATGGCTATGTTAAGATTTACACGAGGCCTCAAAAAGATCTGGTAAAATATATATGCCGACAGGGAGAGGCAAATTGATTAGATCAAGTTGAGCATGAGCCGGACCAAATCTCGAAAACGATTCTTCTGATGAAGATCAGCTGAACTCACACATTCCACCTGTCATGCCCATGCTGTGTTGATGTAACTGGTTCCTTCGACTCCATTCGAATCATAAAAAATAATTAAGGTCGCACACATCTTGGGAAAACAAATTGTCACGAGATAGTGGTTCGACTCTAATAATAAAGTTTTTAATAACACAGTAGGCATGTGCACAGGACACAAGTGGAGTACATCCCCATCCCTTATCCACATTCTGAGAGGTTGACGCTGACCATCCAGCACCCCGAAAGGCCGAAACTGCCGCGCTCCCCCCGGTCAAGTCAATGCAACCATCCAATTAGAGCCGCGTTTACCGCGTACTAGCTCGACTCCTCGAGGAAGCCACTACGACTACGACACATGCTGACGTGCAGATGCATCATCTTTTTGCTTGTCTGTTTCTAGTTTACATGCATACTGACAGTATATATGCAAAGCCCGGCTGTCTGTCCGAAACCACGAGTCAGAAATGGCAACCATTCTAGTACGCAGCTGCTTGCAGGCCATTGCTGCACTGGTCGTCGTGCTGCTGGCGCGTCTGGCGCCGGGGTTAGCTCAGCGGCAGCCACCGCCAACGTCGTCGGCGCCACTACCACTGCCACTGGCGCGGCCGGGCTGCCGCGACAGGTGCGGCAACATTACCATCCCCTACCCATTCGGCATCGGCGCGGGGTGCTACCGCGATGACGGCACCGGAGGCTTTGCGCTCCTCTGCGACGACTCCCTCTCCCCGCCCCGCCTCACCGTCAACGGCTACAACCACCTGCTCGCCGGCCTGTCCCTCGTCGACAGCGAGGCTCGGGCGTACCTCAACGCGACGCGCGAATGCTACAATTCCACAGGGGGCTACGTCGGCGGGCGGCGCGATGCCTACATGGCCCTCGTCGGCAGCACTTTCTTCTTCTCCCCGGCCAAGACCCGCCTCGTCGCCATCGGCTGCCCCAACCTTGGCTACTTCGTTGACGGCGCAGGCTACTACGTCAGCGGCTGCATGTCCGTGTGCCGGCCGTCGCAGAACACAATTCCAGGGGAGGGGTCGTGCACCGGCGTGGGCTGCTGCCAGAGCGCCATACCGCCCGGCGTCTACTTCTACGAGCCGCACCAGATCAACTTCCTGCAGGGGCGTCAGGGGGACGCGGCCTTCTCCAACAATGTCACCACGTGCCACTACGTTTTCCTCGTCGAGGACGCGTGGTTCAGCTACAGCGACCGCGTGTTCCTCAACCGGACCGACGACTTCGCCGTTCCCGTCGTGCTCGACTGGGCCATCCGGAACGTCGGCAACTGCAGCGCAGCCAAGCGGAACATGACGGACTACGCGTGCCGGAGCGGGAACAGCGATTGCGTCCCCTCCACCAACGGCGCCGGCTACCGGTGCAACTGCTCCAAGGGATACGAGGGAAACCCCTACCTCGACGGTGGATGCAGAGGTAAACATGCATCTCCATGGCCATATCATATCTGTCGCATTGCTACCTGCATGTTTGTCTTACCATACCAATGCTGAAACTGAAGACATCGATGAGTGTCATGGCCAAAATCCATGCGATGGAGAATGCACAAATTTGCCGGGAACGTACAGCTGCAAGTGCCGTCGGGGAACACATGGGGATGATCCCTACAAGAAGAACGGTTGCCGGCCCAGGGACAAGTTCACGCTAGCTCTCAAAGTGGTTACAGGTACACATCGCGCAGCATCTTGTGACTCTGATAAGTAATTCTGTCGATTTCTTTGCCAAGGGGCCACAGGTACACATCACACAGCATAATCTGTCTGCGATGATGTTCAATTCAGGGGTCAGCGTTGGAGTGTTCCTGTCAGCGTTCATGTGCTTCTCGGTCTACATGGGGCTGCAGAAGAGGAAGCTCATCAGAACCAAGCAGAGGTTCTTCGAGCAGAACGGGGGCGTCATCCTGCAGCAGCAGATGCGCTCCTACACCAGCGCCGGCGCCGGAGCGGGCGGGTTCAAGATATTCTCCGGGGAGGAGCTGGAGAAGGCAACAAACAGCTTCGCTGCCGACCGTATCCTCGGCCGCGGCGGGCACGGCATCGTCTACAGGGGTGTCCTCGAGGACAAGTCGGTGGTGGCCATCAAGAGGTCCAAGATGATGGAGGAGGCCCAGACCAAGGAGTTCGCGAGGGAGATGCTCATCCTCTCCCAGATCAACCACAGGAACGTCGTCAAGCTGCTCGGCTGCTGCCTCGAAGTAGAAGTGCCCATGCTCGTCTACGAGTTCGTCTCCAACGGCACCCTCTACCACTACATCCACGACAAGGACCTCAAGCAGGCTGATATAACCTTGGACACCCGGCTCCGGATCGCGGCGGAGTCCGCGGAGGCGCTCGCGTATATGCACTCGTCTGCCTCGCCACCGATCCTCCATGGAGACGTCAAGACGGCCAACATTCTACTCGACGACAAGCTCACCGCAAAAGTCTCGGATTTCGGGGCGTCGAAACTGGCCCCCGCTGATGAGGCCGAGATTGCAACGTTGGTGCAGGGGACTTGCGGGTACCTTGACCCTGAGTACCTTATGACATGCCAGCTAACTGACAAGAGCGACGTGTATAGCTTTGGTGTTGTCCTGCTAGAGCTTCTGACTAGGAAGAAGGCACTCTACTTCGACGGGCCAGAGGAAGACAGGAGCCTAGTGTCATGCTTCATGACGGCAATGAAGGCTGGCCGGCACGAAGAGCTTCTCGACAGCCAAGTGAGGGACGAGATGAGAGCCGAGGTGCTTGAAGATATTGCTCACCTCGTGATGCGATGCCTCAGCATGAGTGGAGAGGAACGACCAACGATGAAGGAGGCGGCTGAGAGGCTGGAGAGGCTGAGGAGATACCAGCAGCACCCGTCGGCTCAGGCTGATGGCAATCTGGAAGAGAGGCAGACCTTGCTTCCAATGGAACGAGAACGAGATCTTCCTTCCATGTTCAGACAGCAAGATGTCCTGGATCTTGAAGAGGGCAGCACATATACTTACAGCTTGTAAATAATATTATTTGTGCCACAATTTTAGCAAATTGATTCAAGTATGGATCCTTTTGGAAAGGGTGCACACGTGATAAAGAGACAAGAACTAGGAACTGGATATTGTTCACCCTTGGGGAAAAAACAAAGGGGCAGCAAAAGCTTTGCCGTATTTTATTAGAAGGGACGGCAAATATTGTTCATCCTTCCTAAAATGGATCACTAGTTGCTCTGTTTGTTTGTTCAGAATGACACTGTTGATGTCTGTTCCTCAAGAAATTAAATTGGGGATCACTATATGTGTCAAGTCCACTGACACTGTTCATATATGTTCCTCAAGAAAATGCACACTAACTACCACAGTAAATTGGGGAATATTGTGAAATCCAGAGCAGCTCTACATAGCATTTGTGTATTCGCTGACCTTAAGCTTCATTAAATGTTCATCTAAGAAATTAAATGTTAATCTAATTATATGGAACAAAAATGGTTCCCTTAATTTGGGGAGCTGGTGCCTCATGTACTTCTCTAGAAGATGCCCGGCCAGTTCACAACTTCGTTATAGAGGAATAGGCCTCCCAATGAAGGTTATAGCACTTCACATCCCATGATGAACCCCTAGCCATCCCATCCTTAATCTGCCGATCCCAATGTGAAGGGTCATTGTTCTGCACATTGGGAAGTAAATCATGTTAAATTCAAGAAGCAAGTGACTTCAGAAAATAAGATAGTTTCTCGCAATCAGCTTCCTGGGCCTTTTGATTGCAACTTTGACCTATGCTGATGTTCAGAACATTATTTGATCAATTAAGAGATAGTTGATTGTGCACAATGAACAGCCCATGACAAGATAGCTATTCTCCCTTGAGATTGCAAACTTACGAAGTCATCAAGTGATTGAGAAAGGGACAGATCTCCATAGGTTGAGATGATGTACTGAGCCATTGCTGTATTGGGGCAATCATGTCTCTTCAACTCCCTGGTTACAAGTACATATAAATGGAAAGCATAAGCTATTACATATACATAACATAACCGTCAATCAACTGATGCAAATGCTACTTTGGTCCATACTCATGCTTCTGTCAGTCATGCAGTTTCGGCTCACTTTGGACCCAAAAAAAACATTGCATCTAAATCATATCAAACTGATGGATTGCCAAGTAAGTGTTTTTTGGTATTTACCTTGATTCATCGCTGGGAAAGTTTATCTGTACTGGCACAGATCCGTACTTTACTGCCTTCATCTGCACACAAGGAGACTTAACCTTACTAAGAGACGCAGCAGTGGGGTGGAAAATCATCACAACAGGCTTTGTATTTTCTGTGTCCTCAAATACATTAAGTCAGTGATTTGTGGTGTTTTCTAAATTGACAGAACCTACACAAACACTTATAAAATCACTGTATGCAAATGAAACTTGTTGGTCCTTTATTTCAAAGGACAGGGATATGTGCACTAAAACTATTGTTTTACTTTTTTGTAAAAAAAATGCACATGAATGTTAGGGTGGGAGGTGTGGTCATGCATCCTAACAATAGTTTTGAATCCTCTTCAACCTAAATTTGGGTGCTTATTTTCTTCCTAATGAAAAACCGTCTAACTCCTCCTAGGTTGGTCCCATTTTTTTACATACAGCTCTTGGTTTAATAATTGTATTGAAACAATTCAGGAAAAAAGAAGGTCGGCTTCACATACCGCTGTTTGCAGCGATGGATCTTGAAAGGAAGAGCAAAGTATGATATCAGATCCTGCATATATTAAATGTGCTAGGGCTTCATCGTATGCCTCAACGAATGCTATTTTGTCACCCTGATTGATAAACCGAACAAATGATAAACAGATGAAATTGCATGAAACACATGATGTGCCATGATTGTAGAAAGCCTAAGCAAGTTAGACAAGGAAGAGTGATACCATTATCTCTCCCTTTAATGCTCGCAAAGTTGAGTTCACGACAGACCCTAACTTTTCCATGATGATGACCTGTATAATATAAAGTCTTGCAACTTTGCTAGTACAGAAATAAACTGCTCAAGTCCCAAGGAAGGTATCTAACAAAGTAGTATACCACACACCTGAGTATTTGTAACACCCCAAAATTTTTCTTTTTGAAAAATAGAATTAATTTGATTTAATTATGTTTTTGGTGTTCATGAAATCAGAGGAAATAAAAACTTTTTAGAAATTAAAATTTCTTTTTGAAAGGAACATGTTTGAGTATACATGCCCTTGCATTTGTTTACTTGTTTTGTCTGTCTTTTCAAATGAGGTTTCAAGTTTGAATTCGAATTGGTTTTGGAAAATTGCTTTGAAATAAAAAGAAAATCAAAAGAAAATCAAAAACCCCTCTTCTCTGCTCCTGGCCCGCAGGCCTGCTCCACCCCGGCCCAATCTCTCTTTCTCTCCTCCCCCCCCGGCCTGCCTCTCCCTCTCTCAGGCCCACACCAGCCCCGGCCCAGCCTTTCCCCCTCTCTTCTCTTCCCGCGCAGGCCCAACAGCCGGCCCGCCACCAAGTGGACACGCACGCGCGCGCCACTCCCTCCTCCCTGGCCCACTGACAAGGTGCCCCCGCTCGTCAGCGCTTCTTTCCCTCTATGCCCCTCTGACTCGCGGCCCCGCGTGGCAGTGGGAGCACCGTCGTCTTCCTCCTCCAGAAGGAAAGCGCCGCTGCTCTTTCCTTTCCCTCCGCCGGCCGAATCTGCCATCCGATCCCTCCCTTCCTTTCTTTCGCCCTGCCCCGGGACTATATAAGGCGAAGCCCGACGCCGCTGCCCACACCTAGCCC
Organism: Microstegium vimineum; assembly: GCA_022036555.1. Classification (NCBI taxonomy): domain Eukaryota; kingdom Viridiplantae; phylum Streptophyta; class Magnoliopsida; order Poales; family Poaceae; genus Microstegium; species Microstegium vimineum. Next base: position 64,945,201 of record CM039122.1, read on the forward strand.
CGGGAACCTCGGCCCTCGCATCCCAGAGCGCCGCCGCCACCATCCGCAATCTAGCGCCGCCCGCCCTCGCTGCTCCGTCACGACCGTGCATCCTCGTCGTCCCCGAGTCTTTGCCGAGCTTCGGACTGTGGTAAGAAAGGGCTCACGGTGCCCGTCCCCTCCTTTCCCGCTCTCTGTCCCTCCACGCGCGCACTCGCCGCAGCTACGCCGTCGTGCCGAGCCGCCGTAACCAGCACGACGCCATGCTCTAACCCCCTCTGCTTCACCTAGTTGCGCGGGAGCGTTCGCCCAGTTCCTCTCTCCCTCCCAGGTGCCCCGATATACCCTCTTACCCTCCCTTTGTCCTCCGTGCTTGCTCGCCGGCGCCCAGAGCCTCTGCATCACGGGCACCACCGTGACCGAGCCCTATTGGCTCCAACCGAGAGCACCATCATGCTCGCCGTCGTCTTCTCTCCCTCCCTGTTCGTTTCCCGTCAAGCTTCAGGCCCCGAAGCGGCGGATTGGATTGCGCCGCCAGCCCCGGCCATGGCGCCACCGCGGGAGCGCCGCTCCGGTGACCCTGCCTCCCGCTCTCTCTCCCCTTCTGTTCTGGACCGTCCACCGCGAGACCAACGGCCCAGATTAGAATCCCCTCCTAGCGTACCGGTTCGGTCCACTGCACCAAGTCCACGGCCACGTCATGCACCTGCCCTATCCCGTGACGCCACGTGGCGCCCGTCAGTCCCACCTCAGACCCCTTGGTGCATCCTCGGTTTACGCTTTCCCTTTTTCCAAAACGTAAATGGTGTCTGTTTCGGTTAAAATACGTTTTTCCTTTTCTGAAAACGGAAACCTCTATCGGTATAATCAAAATACGCTTTCTTTCTATTTACAGATCTGCCCCTCCTATTCAAATGCTTATAATTTCCCCGTTTTAACTCCGTTTTGACCCAAACGAGTTGCGTTAGATCCGTAATTTCATAACCTATCTAATGGTACAGTTTTTATCTATGTTAATTACTTTTGAAAATCAAAGAAAATTATTTTGGTGATGCTTTAATCTCGTCTTTTCAAAATCCTGTTTAATCTATATCTCTTCCGTTTTAAATCCGTTTCGACCCGTTCAAGTTGCGTTGGCTTCGTATCGGCGTAACCTTTTCAGTAGTGCTCTTATATACCATGTTAATAGCTCTGTATTTTCCTGATGTAAAACCTTAACTTGATGCAACATATTTTACATAAAATGACGATGTTTTCAACTTTCGTTTTCGAGATCCAAATACAATTTTGACTTAATCTAATTTGGGTGTTTCTCTGAAATACCCTATACACTCTTTATATAATAAATCTGATAAAGCTCGTAGATCTCTTTTATAAAAGTAAATCTTCCGTTAGTTGTATCTTTCTAATCGTAGCTCCGTTTAGTGTGATCTTCGCGTCTGTGTGATCGTAGAGTTACGTAGATTTCTTTTTAAATCTTTTTCATTGATTGGTGTATTGTTCTAATTTAGCCATGTTTGTATGCTATGTATGTTTGTCCAGCTGCTTGTGTGGTGTTTGATTAACTGTCGTCCAGTCGGTGAGTTTTGCGTTGGTGATCAAGAAGAAGTCGTCTGAAGTTGAGAAACAGTTGAGCAAAGGATCTAAGCTTTTAAGGCACCGCAAGAGGGGCTCACCTTAGTTCCCTCGTAAGAGGGGTGGTACTAACCATTGAGGAAACGAATAGCGGGTTGTTATCTACCAGTGGAACCTGTGAACGGTCTCGTAGTGTACCCTGCTCCACTTCCTTGGTAGAGGTGATGGTATATGGGGATCACGACTTGTGGGTAAAGTGTACAACCTCTGCAGAGTTAAAAACTATCATGATAGCCGTGCTCAGGGTTAAGAGTGGCTTGGGCTCCTTGCTATGTGATGTTCTTATGTCATGGCTCATCAGTTGTTATCGGTGATTTATTATTGTTACTTGTTCATATAAGCATTAACTCCGGTTCATTTGATCATATGGATATTGGGTTTTTGATAACTTTGATGCTACCATAATACTAAAATTATGACAACATAAAAGCTGATGCAGTTTAACCCGTGTCTATCCTTCTTGAGCCTCATGAACCCCATGTATACTTGTTGAGTACGAAAGTACTTACGCTTGTTCTTTTCTTTTCAATATTTGGATAAAAATCCCGGATGAGTACCAGTTTGCAAGAGTTGGAAGAGTTAGGCTTGTGATCAACCAGTCAGTTGGTCCCTATGGAGTGGAGTCTTCACTTGAAGATCGGAGTGTCTTACCGTTGTTTGCTCTCTCAAGGTTATTCCTTTAACCATATATGTTATATACTTAAGTATTGTCTTTTAATATTACCTTGTTCTGTGACTATATGTGGGAATTGACTTACTGGGCTCACATATAGGGTATATCTGGTTTTGTTCTTAAAACCGGGTATGACAGTATTCCTGCGCAGAGCAACATTAACTGCTTCTTTAAGACTATGGATATCTGAATTATCATCATAGATACATCCTACCTGACAAAGAGCGCTTACCTGATGTTACACTCAATGTAGTAACTAGACAAACAGAAGTATGTATGCGCACAACAATACTGTACATACTATAATGGATGAATCACTGTTCAACCGAAGTCGTCGCCTAAGTGCTTGTCTGCAAATGGACTTCCCCTCAATATCATTGGCAGAATACCTTCGAGGAAGAAAAATGTCTTTGGAAGGATCCCAAAGTTCACCATCCAATCCATAAGAAGCAACCGATATCTTCTCCCTGGAAAGGATTTAAAGCATATCAGAAATATATCAGCAGATCAAGTGCCACTTGCGACAACCAATTTCTTAGGCCCAATTGGAGAAAAAATATGGAAAGATAAACAAAGAATAAGCTAATTTACTTATGTGCGGTTAATGTTGATTGCAGCCCATGTCTTGAACCCTGAATAAGAGCATATTTTGAATGCGTTGAGGACATCAAAACGACTTTATTTGAATAAACAATGCCCCCCTGTATATACATAAGTTAATAGACAGATATGATACATCAAAGGAATTTGAAACAATTAACTTCCATCTGGAATTTTAAACTTGTATTCAACGAAAATCAAAACATGTTTGAACAATATGTTTCCCAGAAAGAAACAGAATTGCCCTCAGTGCTAAATGTTTATGTTGGCAGAGATAACAACAATTCAGGTGCACGTCCTGTCATGGAGATTGGGTCCATGGGATAACTAGACCTAGGCTATGCTTTTCATGGCCACGATCTGTGTCTTCTCCAGCGAGGTTTTCTTCTCCGCCGCAGGCTTGGTTGTTTAGAAGAGATAGAGAGATTAGATTGATAATACTTTGCTTGATTCTAACTAATATATGATGGTCTCTTTCGTAGAGACAACTTACTTGACCCTTAAGTAATATCCTAACCGAATAAATCTAAAAAAAACTCGACCTACGGGGGGTAAGACAACCATTGCATTAAGAAAAAGACTTTCTCACGCAGGTCGAGAAAACCCCCGAACCCCTGCCCCACCCATACACAGCGGCACCGTAACCCATGTGAGACGACCACGACCGGGGCCAGACCTTAGACCTGTGCTTTGGCCATGGGGCAGACGAAGGGATTTTTTTTAACCCCAGCCTGAAATTCACTCCAACAAGGAGTCGAACCCAGGACCTGAGGAGTGCCGCTGGATTCCTCTAACCAACTAGACTAGAGGCCCTTTGGCTAACTGAATCAATCTAACTTATCTCTTTCCTAACAAACCAAACCAATCTAATCTAATCTGAACGGGTACTATTCACGTGCACAGTAACGCGTGGGCCTGGTACTGTTCACACGGTACTATTCACGCGCACAATACCGCATGGGCCCTGGCCGGCTACTGCGCCCACATGACATCTCTCCCCCCTTCCGGAGCAACTCGCCCACGAGCTGCCATAGACCTACATGACGTGTCCTAATGTTAAGCCTTTTACATCTCGGCTTAACTTTGTTATTTAAGACTAAAAATATGAATTAAATTTGGAACTAAAATATGAAATAAATTTAGAATACAACTATTTCCTCCTGGGTCCCATGGAAAGAGCTTAAGCATTGGCGTGACGAGGCTTCAAAATCGGAGGATGTGGCAGCTAAAGAGTCTGTTGGGCACCGGAACAAATGAGACGACCGTTGTAGGTCTTGGCAAAGATTGAACCGTTGTTGGTGCCCGCTGCTGCGTTGCCATGGATGCCGTTGCAGGAAGGTCAAGCAAGCTGGAGTGGTCAAACCTGCGGGTTGTGATTTGCCCTCGCGCCGTCGGGGGTGCCATGCGCCATGGCCGCACCACGCGTCGGACAAGAAAGCCGCGTACGGCTGCTTGCATGTGCGTCGTTGCCTGCTCCTCTGTTGATTTCTCCCCACGGAGAGCATGCGCCCGCTGTCGTGCCAGGAGTCCCCGCGCTACTGCCTGTAGGCATACTGCCGCCCGGCGCTCATGAGCCCGCGCCTCGAGTAGTGCCATTAGATGATCCAACAGTGTGGCCATATGACAGAGCTGCTCAGACATGAGACGATGCCCCTCAGCAAGGGTGTGTAAGGCGTCGGCGGTAGCGATGGAAGGGGTGGTCGGTGGTGGCGGTTGGTGGTGATGGTGAGCGGGAGCGAGTAGGCGAGGATCGCTAGACTCATGATACCAGGTTGTCATGGAGATGGGTCCATGGGATAACTAGACCTAGGCTATGCTTTTCATGGCCACGATCCGTGTCTTCTCCAGCGAGGTTTTCCCCTCCGCCGCAGGCTTGGTTGTTTAGAAGATTAGATTGATAATACTTTGCTTGATTCTAACTAATACATGATGATCTCTTTCATAGAGACAACTTACTTGACCCTTAAGTAATATCCTAACCGAATCAATCTAACTTATCTCTTTCCTAACAAACCAAACCAATCTAATCTAATCTGAACTGGTATTGTTCAGGTGCACAGTAACATGTGGGCCTGGTACTGTTAAAACATATTATCAATATGAATATTTCCTTAATTTCTTATCTTCATATAAAAGGAAGGAGGCAAGCCGCCTCTGTCTCTATTACACGGTCACCGTGACTGGGGAATTGGCATGATTTTCTTTCCTTTTTCCTATGTCCATTAATTAATTAATTAGTCTAAATAATTTAAAAATTCAAGGGCTCGGATTTGTTCAAGGTATTATCTCCTGACAAGTAAAATATGTACCCTAGCATTGCCCGAAAATAATCAGTTTTTTCTTTATACACATACAAAAACATAAGGCCTACATGAGTACGTGCAACACTTTGAGACCATCCAGCACAAGCTTCGAGAGCTCAGCCTGACCATGGTGTGGGTGCTCACATATGTATTCAAAGTGTTTTGCAAAGATGACAATCTGCAGGCCTACCTTCTGGAAGTTGCCAAGCTATCGATGATGTCTGACTGACTGTGCCTTTGTAGTTCTTTGGTTTTCCACAGCAGCATGGAGTGCTTCTTGGATACAATTGCAAGCTCCATTCCTCACTCAACGTTATCAGGGAAGCTCTTGCAAATTCAGTTGGAGGTTGCTTTGTTCGGACTACCGCAAATTCAGTTGTCAAGATCAACTGTGACGGAGCTTTCTCTGCCAATGCACGAACTGGAGGATGGGGCTTCGTGGAAAGTTGGAAAACGTGGGAGAAGGCTTACATAATGAGATTATAGCTTGTTTGCCGGCCACACAAAAGGGCGACTGAGTTGGGGATTCAGAGCGTGATACTCGAAACCGATGCATCCATGGTAGCACAGGCAGTGAAATCTGTGGACTATGATCGTTGCTCTGCAGCCTACAGGTGGGCCTTATTAGGGAGATGAAAGATTTGCTAGCAAGTAATTTTGTCTCCTGTGCTGTAAATCATATCCCTCGTTCGTGTAATGTCGTAGCTGATAGTCTAGCTTCCCTGGGGCAAGTTTGAGTATGGGTGCTATATATGCCGATCATGGACAGCATTACAAACTGTATTGGTGTACTGCTGGTTGCCAACGATTTACGATTTGGCATCAAGTTATGAGTAATGGAAAGCCTTTCCAAGTCCAAAAAAAAAGAACTAATCTCAGTGATGCGCCAAGGAGGAAGGGGGTCGGAGCTCAGTTTCGCCTCCACTGAGCTCCGCCCCTGCTAGATGGGTCACATAAAAGTAATTCTTCTATAGTAAGACAAAGATACACGCTTTGCGTATCTGAGAAAAAGAAAAGAAAAGTATAGAATATGTGCATATCATAGTTAGTTTATACCTCAAGTGATATTATACTGTACATTTGTTCTTTTCATCTTTGTGATGCCTAATACATTTTTTGACACCATGGGGAAGAACCATGCAGATATATCCAAGTAATATGCTAATCTTTCTTCATTCCATATGCACGTGTTACAAAGACAATTCAAGCATTATCTTAGCATATATATCTTACAATGAAGAGGTATGCAATCAGATTCCAGACTATGCATGTTTAAAAAAAAAGCAATCAGATTCCAGACTGAGGTTAAAACCTTCCTGTGCAAACAAACGTCATCACGTTCACTATAAAATTCTGATGGATTATTAATCATGTCTCGACAGTCGACAGATATGAAAATTACAAAATTTAAAACATAGACGATGTGTTTACTTATGCTTCCAACATGAGAAATAAAGTAGAACGGTGTTCTAAAAAAAAAGTAGATATAAGCAAATAGAGTAACTTAAATAGGTCCGCTGAAATAGCTCAGCAATACCCAAGGAAAGGATCTGCATACATGCTTTCCTTTCAGCACAGGGGCATGAGATAACCGAGCTGGAAGTAGATTTTGTATGACTTGTACAAAACCAATAGACCAGCTGACCAGACATCACGCGCGAGTGACCAGATTCTGTAACCTGTCATTACTGTCCATCTGACAACGGCCACTTAGAGAAGTAGGGTATGTAAGGATATGGTTGGGGCGTATAGGGGTAATCTAGAGTCACTTCTTCAAAACATCGTTCCAGAGTCTTGATAGTATGCTCTTTGCTGTTCATGAAATCGTATGACACAAGAGAATTTCGCATTGCCGTCCCCACAACAGTTTTCATAAGAAAAATCAAGGTATCTTCTGGATGGATTGCACGCACCACATATAAGACTCTAAAGGTGCAAACGGTTTGGTGGTATGCTTCAGGATCCACTCATGTCGTCCATCGCAGCAGTCCTCAAGAGCCCAGATCGACAGGCAACGACCATTGTTAAACTGTTCAGGTCCACCAACAGCGTAGAAGCAGCCCCGAGACAGCCCGATGAACGCAAAATGCCTCGGGGTAATCTAGAGTCACTTCTTCAAAACATCGTTCCAGAGTCTTGATAGTATGCTCTTTGCTGTTCATGAAATCGTATGGCACAAGAGAATTTCGCATTGCCGTCCCCACAACAGTTTTCATAAGAAAAATCAAGGTATCTTCTGGATGGATTGCACGCACCACATATAAGACTCTAAAGGTGCAAACGGTTTGGTGGTATGCTTCAGGATCCACTCATGTCGTCCATCGCAGCAGTCCTCAAGAGCCCAGATCGACAGGCAACGACCATTGTTAAACTGTTCAGGTCCACCAACAGCGTAGAAGCAGCCCCGAGACAGCCCGATGAACGCAAAATGCCTCGGAGCAGGGATTGTTCTCCACGTCTTCCCATCTTTATCAACTGTGACTATGGAAGGTGAAGGATGAGAGGTTGTCAGGTGCAAAGTGCCATTGAAGAAGGCATGTCTTATCGGATAGTGAACAATGACATCGGCACCCCACCCGCTCTGCCTGTACGCCCATGATCTTGTTTCCGATGAGTATATCTGCACTCCGGCAAGGGCAACCTTTCGCGGCCTTTCATTGACCTGATGCACGAGCAAGAACGCTCTGAAGTGACAGGACTCGGCTGGGTCAAACCCCAGCCGAATAACTGGTGGCCTGAATCCCCCCATCGATTCTATGTCTGGCAAGTTGATCCAGTTCCCGGTCGCAGGGTTGCAAACAAAGTAGCGAGATGGTCCATGTTTATTATTCGTATAGCGGTGGCGATCGAATAGGAGAAGACCATTGCAGCTGTCGATAATGTCGATGTTTACGCTTCCTGCTGGCAAGAAGAAGAGAGGGCCTTCCATGAGCGGAAACCTGCGTCGTCCCAATCCCAACGTGCTGACGAAGCGGAAGTGGGCGGTAGAGTTTCTGCCGAAGAAGAAGCCGGAAAGTGTTTGGTGGATCATGGAGGGAGAAGAGCAGAGGGCAAGCCATGACCGGGAGACACACTTGAAGCGGCAGAGCGACCTGTAGGGGACCCGCGCGAGGATCTCGGAGATGAGGTCGTCGGTGAGCCCGGCCACGCTCCTGAGACGACGACGGCGGCGCTGCCGCCCACCGCGGCCGCTGTGGCGGCGGCTCTTGGGACCCGTCACGCAGTTTTGCATTGTAGATTACTAGATTGTAACTCTGTACATGTAAGAGGAAACAAAAACGTCGACTATGTTTATATACTATATATATGGGGGAGACTTTACATGATTGGGTCGTCATGCCGGTGCACAGGTCCTAATCCTAACAAACCGTCAAATTTTGGTCCTACTTTTAGGGTTTTTTCGGTCCTTTTATTTTTCCGCTCAGGGTCGGGCTCTTCCATGCAGGACAGCAACCTGAAACTCTCGGAAGGCTTGCTTTGCTTACAGTTGGCATATACGTATATCTCTCTCTGTTCTGTTGTGATGAAAACTTGAAAACTTTAATGTCCATGTCCATCTGACAACCAATTAGGCCCAACCCACACGTCCAAGTAGCCGCAGGGAAGGAGGAGAGAGTATCAACTATGAACAAACACGTATTTGCTCCTCTGCAATCCTTCCTCTGTTCTAATCTGTGCTCTGCGATCCCAATTCATGTTCCTATCCTTCCTATAACTCTGTTGCTTACAGAGTCGCTCTCGAGCACCAGCACTCAAGATGACATTTATGACATGAACAAGAAGATTTTTGTTTGCATGCCGCAGCAATGCAGGAGCACTGGAACTTCAATTCCAAGAGAAAGAACAGCTGTAAAACCTGGGCCTGAATGGCTACTGGGGCAGATTGACGACGACTATGCTCAGCAACTGTTGCTTATCTGGTGGCGTGCTCTCCAAATAGGATTACATTTGATTAAACTTAAAATCTAATGGCTCACAAAATCTAGTGACTTCTAAGCGTCATAAGCATGTCCTCAACGTCTTCTATGATCAATCCATGTCATGACCGCATGGGCCCTGGCTGGCTACTGCGCCCACATGACACGTCCTCAATATCTAACATATTCGTATAAAACCTCCAATTTTAAGATGATTTACCTTAAGAATATTAACAAGATGTGTCTTATTTGTATCCTGCAGACGATCAGGGCGGTGAAGCTTATGAGGATCAAGCCCACACATCTCCAATTGATTTGGCTCCTCTAGGCACTAGAAGCAATTGCATGAAACGTACAATTATTAGAAAAAAAAAACAAGAAACCGCCTGTAGTCTAGTAGATGCAGGTACATATACTACTCAGCCCTATAAAATGGCTTCAAATATATGCAAAGTATATTGCAATGATTAGAAATAGTGATGGGTGAAATGAATTTTAAAAGTTTCCATTATCTTGACGCATATTGATGTTAGTCATAGTCCATATAACAACTAACAACTGGAAAAATCATACTGAAATATATTTACTTCTGAATTCAAGTCTTGGCACGTCAGTAATATCCGAGTGTTCCCAAGTCCCTGAATGTATAACAAAAGTACAAGTCAAAACTTCAAATCAGGACTTCAATAACGAAACACTAAAGTACAAAAGTAAGACTCAATATTGATTTCAGCATATACATTTGTAATTTTTTATTATTTATACAACTGTAAACTCACAATTGGGAATCTAGGTGGGAATGCAAAAGTCAGGGCTATCCTAGCACCCAATTTACTTTATCATTTAGGTCATTAATCCAGTCTTCTCTGCACACCTCTGAGCATTACTTTTCAATAATCAATAAGTATTAAAATAAATGTACCATCGAAAAGGGGTTGACTGGGGCCAAGCAGAAGTGCCCAAACAAGGTTAAGTTGGCTAAAATGGATTCAAGTTTGCTCATAATAGGCTGGAGGCCTTTTATCTGTTTTTAGAAAAGGGATTAATCCCATTTGTGAACATGCTTAACAAATCAGAAGAAAATTTCAGAACTTGCAGGAGGAAAAACAGAAGATCCAAAAAATAACAGAAAAAATAGTAATCATGTCTGGAATAGATTTTAAATTTCTTTTATAAAAAATTATGACAGGTGCAGGTGCAGAATGGTAAAATGCAAGACATGTGCCAGATTAAACTCCCACTGAAAATGAAATTAATCTTGTGGCAGTTCATGTGGGAAAAAATACATTCAGAGTTTATTTGAAGAGGTGATGTGACCAGGTCTAGAGAAATGAGCATATATGGATGAAGTGAGAATAGTGGATCATATACTGTAATGAATCCGGGAAGTGATCCTTCAATCTAATAGAGCACTTCAATTATTTGTATTGAAAAAGGAAAACATGATGGGCATAGGCATATATCCTCTTCTGTTTCCATAATGAGATATTATTCATTGGTGATACTAGGACAAAATCCTGTCAGAAGGTATTATCATCCATTTAACATGAAGAATAAATATAAGACTATTTTGCAAACCATTATCATAACATTGAAAAGCATAGTAAATTTGAGAAAGCATTGTGTATACTTTAGTAAAACTGACCTGGTGAGCAAATATATCCCAGAAAAGTGGTGCCACTATAGCAGTTTCCCAGTTATGTATGTGTATAATGTCTGGCCGCTTTCCAGATTTTACAATATAATCCAGGGATGCACGGGAAAAATAGGAAAATCTAAAAAAAGATGTAGTAAGAACAACTAATCTGTATGTCATGCGCTTACAGCGCTTTCAACAAAAAGCTACATATAATATTCTAAAATGCTACCATTATTAACAATTACTATAGAATATAGTCAGTTCAACATCAGTTTCTTCTGCATGTTATATTCATAAAAGCATGTCATGTCACTACCCAAATCTAATGCTCCTACATACCGCTCAAAGTCATCAGGGTAGCCATGTAACATATCACGACTGAAATAGGAGAGCTGAGATGGTTCTATAAGTACAAGACCAACACCACTTGACGTACTGCATAAAAGAAGCAAAATTAGGAGTAAAATGCCTCTGGAACTACACAAATACAGAAGCATCAGCTAAAATAAGAGAAGAGCGAGATAATAGGGCCTGTTACATCTCTTTGCACACTAGGAGTGTATCTTTACCCAGTCCATATTTGTTTTTATGCCAAAGACCACCAAAATAAGATTCATACTCTGCCTCAGCTCTCCTTAGACCATGAATTCCATCCACGTTTATGATGGTGTACCTATTTTGTGCCATACCAATGCGATGAGCATGATAGCTTTGTGTGCAATAAGCAAGATGTAAATGTTGCACAAGCCAAAACAATCCATATTACTAAGGATAACAATGAATTTCAAATGTAACACATACGAGCAAGAACGACAAGAGAATAAAATTGAGGACTATATACCAATACGACAATACTGCAAAACATAACTAATTTCAAAACAGTTTGCAAATTAACTCAAATCATTTGGGACGTGTTGTCTTGATTTTTTTTCTCTCGACATGCTGTCTTGATGGAATAAACAACATAGTTAAGAACTATAGATTGTCATCAAAACTAAAAGTTGACAATCAAATTCAAACTTTCAGAAAAATGTCCAGTTTAGAGCATTCATCTAGAATGGGCAAAAAAAATTGTCTCATCTGGATAATGATATTTAAATTTCAGGATATTACTACATAGTAATAGCTAAAAGGAAGCTTAGAAGCATGTTATCTACTTATATTGTTGAACATTTTTTACATTAAATCAACTCAAAAGAAACTTCCCTATTCATATGACTAATCAGACCACTACAACATAAAATCCTAAGGTGTCCAGACAGTGTATCAAGCATTATATACCAAAAGATTTGGTTAGTGAAGAGAGGTTGCATACTTGGGTAGTATCACCTCTACCAAGTTACCCTTTTTTTGAATCTCACAGGATAAACTGGCAACATAGGTTGATAATGATCCACATGATGCTATTGGGTACATTTCACTGCAGATGTGCACAATATGAACAGGTTTCCTGCATTGAACATAGGCTCAAATATAGCATTAACAAATATAATAACAAAAGACTCAAATTAAATATTTCACAGTTATACTGGGTGAAACATCAGTGGCAAGCATATACAAGTTGCCATGTTAGTGAGCATCTTCAAGCTCACTCAGGTGGATATAGAAGGAGCCCAACCTAGGAAGGAATAGTGTTACCAGGACACAGGTGTGAGAATCAGAATCCAACACAGGTGTGGGAATCAGAATCCGACACAGTTGCAGGTGTGGCTCGCCAGGTTTAGAAAATCAGGATTCAGGAATTCTTCTAATATATTTATAAAAAATAGAATAGCATTTTAGCTCTTCAAATATTAATTACAATCTAAGATTAATCCCTCTTCTTAATGAAATGACACGCAGCTCTCATGCGTCGTTCAAGGAAAAAAAAAACTAAGATTAACCCTATTTCCTATAAAACAAACTAGAAGGACACTAAAGATTCCATTGTGTGCTTTACCAAAGGAAAAGGCCTGGGATTGCAGCAAAAGCTCCAGATTAGCTACAGTTTGTGCATAGAACCGTCAAAACCAGCATTTAAAGTGATTCTCTCTCTATGGCTACACGCCTATCCTCGTCTTCTGCCATTTTCCCCTCTCGTGGATAGCACACATGAGCTTCCTCTCACCCTCTGCAGCAAGATTCTTTCTCAACGTGTCAGATATGAGCCAGGCCATGTCAGGTGCCAATGGACAATTTGATGTGTCAAGCTGTCATTGCAGCAAACAAAAAGGACATGTGTATCTGGTAACATTGCAGAATTTTTTAGTAAAAGGCGGTAAAACTGGAGGAAAGTAAGGTAAGTGGTAGCATACTCTATTGGTTTACGTAGAAAGAGTCGCAGTTCGGACAGCAATTCAGTATTTGGCTTATGATGAATATCAGAAAAGGCGCTTTGTATTATGCTTCTATTAGTGACAACTTTCTCTCTTAAATCAGATGCTTCCGCCATGCTGATCATTCCAGAAATGACCATTGTATCTATCCGCAGGAGTAACTCGCTGAAACTTGATGATTGTGCTGCTTCTAGGGGAATATCTGAAAGTTGTCCCATGAGAAAATGAAATGTGTAAAAGTATAGTGAAAGGTATATGACAACATTTCTGATATTTGATGCGGGCGGTTTACCTATATAGTTGGTTAAGAATGAGAAATGGAAAGTAAAACAATCATACCAACAATCAGCATATATAGGATTGCTTAAGATGAAATTTCACATTATCATCCATATAGTTCCTAAGCCTGAAAGTGTTGGTAACCAAGACCGCACCTTGCATTTCTGTTTCTAGTAGTTGTATTTCTTCGAGAAGCAAATTATTTTCATCCTGCAGTTTCTTCAGTTCCTCCATGGCCATAATCCGCTGCTTGTTAATGTACAGGATATCTGTAACATACAAATGTTATCAGCAAGGAATGGATAAATGTGAAATACTGGTTCCAATGGCAAAAAAATTGTGCTACATTATGATGAAAACTAACAGCTGTAGTACTAAGTTGTGGTCTGATACAGAACGTTAACATTATGTAAAGCAAGGGAAGAGTAATTACTCCACTGAGCCAGGCTGAAGAGCTCCCCAACATCACCCTCACGTTGCTCATCAGCCAAACTTGGTACCTGGAAACCGCAATTTTATCCTGAACTCATAAGCCTCTTAAACTTAAACCAGGAAAGCAGAACAACAGAAATTAAGTGGAAATATCTGTGGCGATGTCATCCATGCCTGATCGCTTTCTGCTTCGGTGTCCAACCTACAAAAAATTCCCAGAACCCCGACATATAGAAACATCATCCGCTGGTTTGATCCAATTCGAGCGCTAACAAAATCGAGATATAGCGGGGACCCACCGGACGGTACTGGAGCTCACGCGGCGGGGCTTAGCGCGAGAATCGTCATTCCCCTCCCTGAGACACGAATTGGAGAACCCAATCAGCTGGGGAACAGTCACGCATACAGAGTACAGTTACACGGACGCGCGCGAGCGCAGCAATTACGCGAGCACGGCCGCACGGAATGGTGCTGGGTTTGGGATTTGCACGCACCTGGAGGAGGAGGAGTAGGAGTAGGAGTAGGAGCACCGGGTCAGAAGCACCGGTGGAGCGGCGCGGGCGAAGGGGAAGCAATGCACCCCGCCACGCTGGCGCGGAAGGCGCCGCCGCCGGAATCGAAGAGTTGGCGGCGGGGCCCGCGACGCCGCCCCGACTACGAGGCGCGGCGTCTCCATGGTTGCCTGCTACGTGCGCCGCCCGCTCGCCTCCCCGTCCTAGATATGCGCCGCGGATTGCCCGAGTGAGTGAGGCTGGGGCAACACCGTGTGCTTCAATGTTCCGAGGCGAGGCTGGCACTGGCAGGCAGGCTGCTAGCGGGCGCCTGCTGATCGGGGCGAGAAGCGGAAGGCGTGCGGGGGGAGGAGCAGCGCGTGTCGTTTGGCGTGCGTGCTCGCGGTCGCGGAGGCGGGACGGGGCGAGACAGTGAACGGTGGTGCGGGCCGCGTGGGTTATCGGGGATCACGAGCGGCGGCGGGGGCGGTGACTCATATTTGGGCGTTTGGCGCAGGCGTCCCGGAACCCGGATAGAGAAGCCCAGCATGGCCCGCCCGTGGGCTTGGCTTTGACAGCCCAAGGAATCAGGACGGGAGAGGCTTTTGCGACTTTGCGAGGCACAGCTGCCGGCGCCGGCCCAGTTCTGTTGATGAAATTTGGCCCGGCTGAATTGAGCGCTGAAACATCAACCGCTCGGTTTTCTATGCTGGCTCTTGCCCATGTTGACCACCAGATCATTTCTCTATGGTCAATTGGTCATATACTAAGTGGATTATGTGTGCTCTGCTAGCAAATTATGTGCAAAATATTTACATTTCAAATTATATGTCATTCAATCTTGTTAGAGAGTCAAAACATTTTAAGTTTGATCAAAAGTTTTATGATGGTTGCGTGCCCGGGGGTAACATACGTGTTGGTTTTTGCTAGAATAAGTTTTGGTGGATCAGAGCGGCTGGATGAAGTCATACGTGTTTTGGAACATGATCAGAAGTGTTTGATTAGTTTGCCCATTAGAATGTGTTGTGGACGCAGTTAGCTGTGGCCCTCCAGTGTTGTTTCCTTGCTGATCCCTCTTGCTTAAATGTGGCCAAAATTGTTGGTTGTCGTTACTAAGATATGTTTCCAACATCGTATAGCTAGGCTAGGCCTTCAGTACGTGGACTGAGCGCATACGTAGGACTGAATGTGTGGATCAACGTAACATAAACGGTAGCTAGCTGGAAACGAACGCCCCATCGTAGTCCATGGCACTAGCTCAGCTCGCCGACACTACGTACGTTGAATAACTACGCTAGCTGTATATACAAACGATAGAGGACGACATTGGCACGATCGACTAGCTTTTTTTTTAGATTAAGGAACATAAAAGAGTTCTGGTCTCCCACATTCAAGACTGAATGGGTGCAACCATACTGAAACAAAACACCCTAGCGGTCTAAAGACCAAACCTACTACGCAGATCAACCCTACCTCTAGAGTTTTTCTTACCACAAGACACCAAGCGTTTAAACATAGCACGCATGGTGAAGTAAAACCAGAGGTTGCAGCGTAACTAAATCCCAACTCCAAAATGCAGCACACCACACCCCGGATACAGAGAAAAAACAAACTAGTTCTCTAAACTCTTATGTTGCTTCCACACTGAACTTTTGAAGATTTTCAGTAGCATGACTTCCAGCTGCTTGCATCCAACCTTCAAAGTCGTTTTCTCTTCCTCTTTAGATAAATGCGACCATTGTCGGATCCAATACGTCCCCCTGAAGATTACCTGCAAAAGTGAGTTAGAATTTTTCTTATTGAACACCATATCATTTCTATTCAACCACAATGCCCAGCACATAGCTGCTAACCCCACTAAAACTTGATTTCTCAAATTAGGAGAGAAACTCCTAAGCCATGAACCAAACAGGTGAACATTATTTTTAGGTGGTTGAATATTGAAGGTCATGAATAAAGTATTCCACAAGAATCTTGCCATACGACAGTCAAAGAAGAGGTGTTGAACTGTCTCTTTAAGACCACACAGACTACAACTATCCTCCCCTTTCCAACCCTGCTTAAGTAAATTGTCCTTTGTCAACAAAACCCCCCTTTTTAGGTACCAAAGAAAGATTTTTATTTTCAGGGGTAATTTTTTCTTCCAAAATGGATCTTTTCCCCCTGTCCTTACAGACTTCATAATTTCCCTGTACAACGATTGTGTTGAGAAGTTGCCATTTTTTGTTAATTGCCACAAGAACTTATCCTTATTCTCATTCAGAGCAACCAAATCCAACCACTCACTCAACCTCTCACCCACTAGCGCCCTCCTAAACGAAATGTTTAACGGAACTGTGCTTAGCACTTTGTCAACCGAATCTCCCTTTCTCCTTGCTAAGTTATACAAGACTGGGAACAAATGTTTTAAAGGTTTCTGTCCTATCCACCAATCCTCCCAAAAACTAGTTCTACTTCCATCATTCACTTTGAACTTCCCATATTTAAAAAGGGTGTCTCTGACCTTCAGCAAACCTTTCCAAAAATGAGAGTCACTAGGCCTTTTAATCACTTGTGACAAACACTTTCCCTTCAAGTATTTTTTTCTTCAGCACCTTTGAGAGTCCCCATGTGTTTTGGTTTTGAGTAATTGATGAAACCCACCTAAGTACTAACCTTGATCTCTAAGTGTGAATCATGAGATAGGTTGGTACATGCCATGTGATGGAGCAAGGTGGATCAAGTGGATGGCACAAGCTCTAGCATGGTGGTGGAAAGGAAAATGGTTGAAGGCAAAGGTGAAAGCTAGGACCATTTTCGGTTTGGTGATCAAGACATCATAGAAGATGTGATCACATTTAGGATAGATAGCCGTACTATCAAGGAGGGAGCTCTTAAGTATGATTACGGTTATCATGTGCCACTAGGTTCATATGCATTGCATTAAAATCAATTGAACTAGTGAAACAACCAACTAAATCCAAGATAATTGTGAACTAAAAGCTAACACACGTGCACAAGTGTTGGGACCACTTAGTGTTGGCTCTTGGAAGCTTGGAAGAAGTTGGAGAAGTGTTTGGGCAGCTGGAAGCAGTCCGGACACAGGGTCCGGACGCAAGGGTTCTGGCCGACCGGACCAACGCGTGTGCGTCCGGTGGCAACCCTTGCTGGCTCGGCTGGTGAGAGGCATCCGGACGCTATTTGCCGTCTGGACGCAGAGCTCCGGACGCGCGTCCGGAGCCTGGCGCTCTCTGTAACTCTCTGGAAAAGAGGGTCCGGACGCAGGGTGATGGTCCGGACCATGAATCGGACTTGGGTCCGGAGGTGCTAAGGAGCTCAAGCGAGCTCTCGGGTGCGCTCGGGCGCCCGAGAAAATATTTTCGGACGCAAGGAGCAGTGACTCCGGACCCTGTGAACAGGGGCGTCCGGAGCCACGTGGCAAGCAGCGGCAAAGGCGCGAAGCGGCCGTTTTCAAACGAAGGCTCGACTGGACGCATGTGTGATGGTCCGGACTGCACCTTGGGTGCGTCCGGACCCTGCGACCGAAGGCTGGAACAGAGCCGTTGGCTCTCGGCTGGAAAAGGGTCCGAACGCTATTGATGGTCCGGACCCCCAGTGAAAAGTGCGTCCGGAGTGGGCGCAGAAAGCGTTTTTCAGGGGCAAAACGGCTAGTGTTGAGTGTGGGCTATATAAGGTGATATGGCCGGCCCTTTGGGGTATCTCTTGCACATTCTACTCACTCACACATTTGTGCTTGCTTGAGAAGCTTCCACCACTCATCCTCTAAACATATTTGACATATTCTAGAGAGATAGAGTGAATCCAAGTGCATTGCTCTTTGATTGCATACTAGTGGCATTTGGTGATCGTCGTCATCGTGGAGCTCTTGTTATTCTTGGAGAATGTCATCTCCTAGACGGCTTGGTGCGACGAGGATCGTTGAGCGAAGGAAGGTGATTGTCTCTGGCTCCGATCGGTGGATTGTAAGGGGTTTTTGAACCTACCCCGCGGGAGATCGCGAAAGGTATCTCTAGCGGATTGCTCGTAGCTTGGGGATCCCCATCTTGTGTTGGTTGTGCGGCACCCTTGAACGGGTTTGGCTTGGATTGCCAATTAGCGCGTGAACCTCCAAGTGGGTGTATCGCTACAACGAGGACTAGCTTGTTGACAAACAAGTGAACCTTGGTAAAAAATATTGTGTCTCATTGTCTCTCTACCGAGGATTCATCTTGTGATTGATTGGTTATCTATTGGCTTATCTCTTCACGTTGGTATAACCATTCTATCTCTAGCTTTGCATTACTTTCTTTACATTTTTGCAAAGTAGAGTCTCTAGCTTAGCTTGTGTAGCTTAGTAGTATAGCTCTAAGTCTCTAGCTTTTGTGTGTGACTTAGATCATCTTGCTAGTGACTAGAATTGGTAGGTGGCTTGCCTAACCTTAGAGCTAAAGCAAACTTGCTTATCGCCGCGTTTTATTCTAACAAGTTTGCTAAGTGTTGTTGTAGAAAATTTAATTAGGCTATTCACCCCCCCCCCCCCTCTAGCCATTCCTAGACCTTTCAACCTCTTGCCACAAACCTTCCTCATTTAGTAGTTTAAACAACCACTTACTGAGTAAGCACGAGTTCTGTAATTCTAAGTTCAAGATGCCCAGCCCTCCCATGCACTTTGGTTGGCATAACAGACTCCACTTAGCAAGCTTGTACTTCTTGTTATGCTCGTCACACTGCCAGAAAAATCGGGATCGGTAGTAATCTAATCTCTTTAGCACCCCTTTAGGGATCTTCAAAAAGGACAACATGAACATGGATAGACCGGATAAAACCAAATTTATCAGCACCAGTCTACCACCAGCGGACAAAAGTTTTCCTTTCCAACTACTCAACTTCTTTTGAAACCTCTCCTCCACTAAAAACCAATCCTTATTTGTTATCTTTCGATAATGCATGGGAATTCCTAAATATCGGAATGGAAGATTACCTTCTTTGCACCCGAATAAGTCTACAAAATCCTTGTTTCTCTCCCTCGCCTTACCAAAGCAAAATAACTCGCTTTTATGGAAATTTATCTTCAAACCTGATAACCTTTCAAAAGCCACCAGGACAAGTTTAAAAGCCACGATCGACTAGCTACTTTGCCAGAGAGGAGACAATAATAATGCAAGCAAGAAACTATATGTGTATTTGTACCTAAATACTACTCTCTTTATCCCGAATTATATATAAGATATTCTAAGTATCTTGAAGAGTAAAAGTATTTTAAGTTTGACTAAACTTATATGATAATATAATAATAATTATAGTATGAACTAAGGATCATTAGATTATTTATCAATTATATTTTTATAGTATGTCTATTTCATGGCATAATTTTTTTCTATAATTATTTGTCAAACTTGAGATGTTTTGACACTCTCGAAGATTCTTTGAATGTTTTATAATTTTAGACTAAGGAAGTATTACGTACTTATAATAATTAAGAAGGAAGAGAATAGAGAGAGCAAGATTGATGACATAAACTGAAAGTAATTATAAACTGGTCATCTCATATGTATCCAATTTAATTAGATGCTGATCTGCCTGATAATCTAGAAAAAGCATGCATGCCGTTACGCGTCAGCCATGACGTGTACTCACATATACTCCGCTAGTCAAAAAAAAAAACATCGCTCGTCCAAATCGAGCGCACGTACGTGCCTATCGTCCATATAGAGGCCGTGCTCTCACACATCAGTATTGCCATATTGCTCATGCCGCATGACTCGTTCGCTTGGAGCTAGCTAGCTAGCGCGCGTAATAAAAAATGGATCATAAGCACCAGCTACTAGCTACTGCCTACTAGCTAGGCTAGCCAGCATCTTCAAGAGTTTGTTAAATTCACTTCTTATTTTTTTTATTTTGTGAGCAAAACTAGAAAAATCATCCATCGTCCAACAATTTGGCATCCGACTTAGCAAATTTTAGCAACTTGGTAAATCTCCCCTCCACACGCATATATGCGCGAGCGCGCATCGCCGGCATACGCAGAGGTGGAAGGGCAAAAAAATATTCTTGTTTCAGTCTCAGGGTTCCTGATACAAGTTTGATATATAGAGGTGGAAGAGCATACAACTATTTTTGTTTCACTTTTAGGGTTTCTGATACAAGTTTGTTAGAGATTTGTCAAACTGTTGGAGATAATCTATTTTTTCACATGTCATATATTTTCGTAAGTTGTAAAATCATGATATTTGTCAAGTGAATTTTGACAAACTGTTGTAGATGTTTTGTATTACATTAGGCCAGTCTCAACCAAGTTTCATCAAAGTTTCATGGACATTAAATATGTTGATGTGACATTATATTAATGAAGAAAAAGATGATAAGAGTTTTATATGAGTAGAGAAAATTTTATGGGGATAAAACTCATTTACACTGTTTCTAAAATATTAAAATATGGTTGTGTTTGAAACTGTGCAATAAAATAAACTCCCAAAAGTAAAGACAACGTCGTGACCAGACTAATTACAACCAAGTGGCTGAAAGACACAGGTTAAATACACTAGTATTAGATAGAAGAAGGCTAGCATTGCATTGGGCGTTCGTATCGATGGGGTCTCATCATCGTCACACTGGCTTATTTGCTGGAATGATATTTCACACAGCGCGCGACGTGTCATCTCGGCTCCCCCGAAGTCCACGGACGGACTCTAAAGCATGTATTTGTTATTTTGTTTGCTGCTCTCCAATAAAAGAAAAAAGAAATACTGTGCGTGTTAGCAGGTATCTGTTGACACAAAAAGCGTCAGGATCTGCGAATACCTCGGATTTATACCCGAATTTGATGTTCAAAGGTCAGTCGATTTGACCAGTTAATCGACAAGGACGATAACTAGAACGAGATCTGAACGAGACAACGGCGATGCGCCCGGATGTCAAGGCTCAAACTTGATCAGGATAACTAGAGTAGAGCTGAACGAGACGACAGCGATGCGCCCGGACGTCAAGGCTCAGGTTGCTCAAACGCGGAATTTGCAAGGGTTGACGGAGGTCGATGAGATGCAGCCCGTCGAAACTTGAAGAACTCGTAGATAATTAAACTTAATGCGGTAAAGGTAAATTACTGCTAAAGTAGATAAAAAGTAATTGATTTGTATTGATTGGATTGGATCCATTTTTACGTGGCCCTTGGATACATATTTATACTACCGTATGGGGAGTTGTACATAGATACGACTCATACCTTCCTAAACAAACACTCTATTCTTAGGGAAATAACTGACTCGCGCAGGAGTCGGACCCAAATAATAATAATCTTTTCCTAAACAAACTCTTCTATTATTAAGAAAATAAAACGACTCGTACAAAAGTCGAACTCAAACTTCTATCACAATACTGGTATAATAACACCAGTTTCCTTATCTATCTTCTTCGACGAAAACTTTCATCGGCAGATTTCTCCCAATCTGCAACCTTCTCCTACTGCCACCGGCAGCTCTCTGCTGACGCCAGCCACGTCATCCTACTTTCGTCGGCAGCATCTACAATTCATCGGCAGTTTTCCGTCTTTATTAGCAATATTCCCTCTATCAGCAACAGCTTTTGGCTCTTATCGGTAATGCTTCCTTGCCTTCATCGGCAACGTCTTGCCTCCATCAGTAATATTGTTGTCTTCATCACATCGGTAATGAGCTTCAGTTATCATCGGCAATGTTCTTTCTGTCTTCATCGGCAATATTCTTTCTGCCTTCATCGGTAACATCCTCCCTACTCTCATCGGTCATCTCTTTGCCTTCATCAACAGTGTCTTCCTGCCTCCATCGGCAACAAGTCTCTGTCTTCATCAGCAACATTCTTGCCTTTATCGGCAATCTGACCGGTAATATTCCGATGCCGATAAGGAACGGCAACTACCATTTTGCCGATCGGCACAATCCTTAGATCATTTTGACATGTGCCAAAAAACGGTGTCAACACATGCCCTCCAATTTCGGAGTATAAGATATCTTATGCACCAAAATTTCTTCTACTGCATCTCCTCCAAAATACCTGCACCACTTCCTTGACTATTGCACGTAAGCATTGCAGAGCCACTCTCACAATCCTTTGACTTGTATCGAACATTTCCTTTTGTAGCCAACAAACTCATCGGCAGTTGTTCCCAGTGCACAAACTCTTCATGCTCAGCCTGCCGATGCCCCCCAAGTGTAACAGTTGAAACGCCAGGGCTCATCAAGCACTGCTTCCAGGACAAAATGCCCAAGGCCATCGACCCTAGTTATGCCATCGGCAACATATAGACATCTGTCGATGAATTCCCATCTTTGCGCTTTGGCCTCCATCACTTGTCTGAAAATTCCCCTTTGGAAGGATTTTTATCGTGACACAAATCTTCTTGGCGTTCGCGCTGCATCCTCCTTCTTTGAGTCTTTGTAAGACCCTTGGGGCACCATTGAGGAAGTTTAGTTTTCCAAACAGGTTGGTACTGTTTCTCATTGCTTATATTTGCACCACTCCTTATGTTTGGATCCCTGAAGAATATTTCTTCATCGGGCACTCTTGCATTGGCCATCCCTTCAAGCTCCCCTTGGTTCCTTGGAAAATAATAGCCATGCTTGTCAAGTCTATCATGCACGCTGACCTTGCCCCCAGTCGATCATGCACTGACTCCTTTTCTCTGATCGGCCTACCATAACTTGATGCCCGATCGTTAAAACGGGGTTTCTTTTCTGACCGATCGGTAGGGTAGTACCCATTGCATTCAGGGTAATTATCGGCAGTGGGTAGCTTGATGCCTTCTTCCCATCAATGAACAAAGAAGGGGCAACTCCAATGATTTTTATGCCGATGTCACTCTTGGCGCCTCTCTTCCTCCTGTTGCCGATGTTGCTCCTCCTGGGATCGCCTATAATCTTACCGTGACCGCCTGTGCGTGATTACAACGCCATACGGCGTATGCTTATGTCTCTTGGCGCTGCTGCCCTCATCGGCAACTCTCTTGCCCTTTCTGTCATCGGCAAACCCTCTTTCCTTCACTTCATGCACGGCTATCTGATGTTCAGGATCTACCGATGTATTTTTCTTGGCAGCTTCCGATGTCAGCACTATAGTCATTCCACTAGTTTCTACCATGTTATTTGGAAACGGGTGCTGGTCAATCTTCATCGGCTTCTAGGCTTTGAAATTCTCAAACTTAATTCGCCCAGACTCAATTTCTGACTGCAACTGCTGTCTAAAGACTTTGCAATCATTGGTACTGTGCGAAGTTGCATTGTGCCACTTGCAATACCTGATCCTTCTAAGCTCTTCGGTCAATAGAATTACCTGGTTAGGCGTCAGCTTAATCCGCCCTTCTTGAAGCAATAGATCAAACATCATATCGGCCTTGGTGATATTAAATGTGAACCTCTCAGCTTCTTTCTGGCCAAACGAATAAGATATCGGTTTCTTATCTTTTACCCATTCAGCAGCGTCGATACTTAGCTCCTCATCTGACTCAGAATCTTCCGTTTTCTTAGTCAAAGACACCTCTCTATCCCAATTTTCTCTAGGCTTGAAAACCTTGGTGTCTTGATCGACAACTCTTTGCACAAGATGGCTCAAGCTTTCAAACTCTTGCGACGCGTATTTGTCTCTGATGTGCGGTAACAACCCCTGGAAAGCCAAATCCGCCAATTGTCGATCATCAAGTACCAAGCTGTAACACTTGTTCTTCACGTCTCGCAGCCTCTGGACAAAGCTTTCCACCGATTCGTCATTACGCTGCCTCAACTTGACCAAATCGGTAAGCTTCTTTTCATGCACGCCCGCGAAAAAATACTTGTGAAATTGCTTTTTTAGATCGGCCCATGTGATTATAGAGTTCGAAGGCAGTGAAATGAACCACATGAACGCTGATCCAGACAATGATGATGAGAACAATCTCACCCTTAGCTCTTCTCTGCTGGCAGCTTCTCCACACTGGATAATGAAGCGGTTGATGTGCTCCATCGTTGACGTGTCATCTTGGC
Organism: Microstegium vimineum; assembly: GCA_022036555.1. Classification (NCBI taxonomy): domain Eukaryota; kingdom Viridiplantae; phylum Streptophyta; class Magnoliopsida; order Poales; family Poaceae; genus Microstegium; species Microstegium vimineum. Next base: position 64,969,432 of record CM039122.1, read on the forward strand.
CAGAGAACTTGATGAAATCCAGCACCTTATATCGATTTGGAAGAAGAATTAAATCGTATCTCGGAGGGTATGACGTCCGATAAGAGTATGTGTTAACCTTGGGTTTAATGCTGAATTGTTCCTTCATCACTTCGGCAATCTTATCGGCCCAGTACGCATCCTGTTCTTGCCGACTCATTGGTTGGACGTTGACCGACGGAGTCGGCTGATGCGCCCCTTCGGGTCTTGGTGGCAAAGCGCTTGAAGTAATTGGTGCATGCGTAGTACCAGTCATCTGAACATTATGCATCGGCTGATTGGCCGATGGGTAGCTTTGCACACTCAATGAATTATGTTGTGGTATTACATTCATCGGGTGTTGTACCGATGCTCCACCTTGAGCGTTTGCCAAGTATTGATACCCAGGTTGTACCACCTGATGCTGAATTGGTGGTGCAGTCCAACCAGGATTGTAAGTCATCGGCATATAATTCACCGATGGTTGATAACTAACTGGAGCTGTTTTGCTCCTGTATTCTGGAGCAATCAATAATTAGACTAGCTTGAGGCCTTGGTACTCCAGCTTGAGGATTCGCCACAACCATAGGCTGACTCGTATTTGCAGGACCCTGCTGCATCGATAAAGAACTTGTCGATGGTGGTATTAGAGGCATTTTAGGTATCTCCACCTGAAGCTCTTCTGACGGCAATTGCATACTTGGAGCAAACGTAGCATAATGCATCATAAAATTCATCGGCTGCGAAGACATTGCCGATGCCATAGGACCACTCCATGTTGTACTGTTACCCTGGATTAGATCGGAATCAACAGATGGATTTGGAGGCATACCGTATCCCCACTAGTTGACGGGAGTTGGCTGACTCTTAGTTGCGGGTCCTGACATTGTTGATGCCACTAGATCTGTATTCAACGGAGTGACGCTTGCAGGGCTCGATCTTAGTGGCGTAGCCACATCGGCAGACGGATCCATAGGAGTGGAAGACGCCATTGGAACTGTCGATGGGTTTATAGATGCCGATCCAGGTTGATGATACGCTGGACCAACATATACGGGGTGCATGTCCTCCCTTGAAAGATTGCATGACAGCATTGTATACAGTATTGAACAACACATTGGAGTGGCTAACTAATGCTTGATTTAAAGCAGAATTAACCATCTCTTGCAATTTATCAGGATTGACGTCGAAAGTGACCTGCCGCGGCAACGGCGGATCTTGCTTCTGGATGGCTTCGCCGCTCCTACTAAGGCTGAAGGACTTCAAATATAACTGCTTGTACTCCTCCATAGCCCGCTCCATAGCCAACTTTTGATCATCTTTCAGATCGGCTTCGGAGACTTCAATGATGTTCCTCGGATTGACGTCGGTATGATCATCCATAGCAGATGTATAATTGGTCCCACCGGGCTTATGCCCGAATTTGATGTCCAAAGGTGTGCCAGTCGATTTGACCCGTTAATCGACAAGGACGATAACTAGAACAAGATCTGAACGAGACAACGACCATGCGCCCGGATGTCAAGGCTCAAACTTGATCAGGATAACTAGAGTAGAGCTGAACGAGACGACAGCGATGCGCCCGGACGTCAAGGCTCAGGTTGCTCAAACGGGGAACTTGCAAGGGTTGACGGAGGTCGATGAGATGCAGCCCGTCGAAACTTGAAGAACTCGTAGATAATTAAACCTAATGCGGTAAAGGTAAATTACTGGTAAAGTAGATAAAAAAGTAATTGATTTGTATTGATTGGATTGGATCCATTTTTACGTGGCCCTTGGGCACATATTTATACTCCCGTATGGGGAGTTGTACATAGATACGACTCATACCTTCCTAAACAAACACTCTATTCTTAGGGAAATAACTGACTCGCGCAGGAGTCGGACCCAAATAATAATAATCTTTTGCTAAACAAACTCTTCTATTATTAAGAAAATAAAACGACTCGTACAAGAGTCGGACTTAAACTCCTATCACAATACTGGTATAATAACACCAGTTTCCTTATCTATCTTCTTCGACGAAACCTTCCATCGGCAGATTTCTCCCAATCTGCAACCTTCTCCTACTGCCACCGGCAGCTCTCTGCTGACGCCAGCCACGTCATCCTACTTCCGTCGGCAGCATCTACAATTCATCGGCAGTTTTCCGCCTTTATTAGCAATATTCTCTCTATCAGCAACAGCCTTTGTCTCTCATCGGTAATGCTTCCTTGCCTTCATCGGCAACGTCTTGCCTCCATCAGTAATATTGTTGTCTTCATCACATCGGTAATGAGCTTCAGTTATCATCGGCAATGTTCTTTCTGCCTTCATCGGCAACATCTTCCCTACTCTCATCGGTCATCTCTTTGCCTTCATCAACAGTGTCTTCCTACCTCCATCGGCAACAAGTCCCTGTCTTCATCAGTAACATTCTTGCCTTTATCGGTAATCTGACCGGTAATATTTCGATGCCGATAAGGAACGACAACTACCCTTTTACCGATCGACACAATCCTTAGATCATTTTGACACGTGCCAAAAAACGATGTCAACAGTATCCGGCGGCGTCCATTCTAGACAGTGACGACTGACGACCAAGCAAAGCAAGGTGTCTGCTTGCCTCATCGGAACAGTTGCCAGTTTGCCACAGTGACAGCGAGCTGTGTAGCCCCCCCCCCCCTATGAAATCGAGCTAGCTTGTGTACATATACGGACACAGTCCATGCATGCTACAAATTGGAGTTTGCTTCCATCATACAGTATATATCAGAGTCAGAGGATGCCAACATTTCTTTCGCCAATCCACCAGTAGTAATAGACAAAATCACCTCCCATTAGTGGCCTACAAAAACCAAATTACAACTCCTCTTTTAATTTATTTGCATGGTGGGTGGTCTCTGTCACGTATTGTTGTTTTCCCAGGGAAAATCGATCTGCACCACATACATACGTACAATAAACTAGTACATTCGTTCTGAACTATTTGTCAATTTCTTTTTATTTTATTGTAAGCCAAACTCGTTTAGTTTTAATCAAGTTTTTAGCTCTCTTTTTTTCAAAAACTGGCAAGAGCACAGCTATATAATATAATTAGTATCATTAGATAGGGGTCATTAAATATACTTTAATAATAAAATTATTTTGAGATATAAATGTTCCATATATTTTCTATAAATGTTATAGGTCGAACAATACATAAAGATTGATTATATATATGGAGTGTATCATAATTGATGAAGAACAATAATTTGAAGGGCAGGGTATATCATATACCTAAATAATAAAACAAATTAAAGTATGTATATATCTATCCAACAAATAAAGGCGGCATGGAGGACCAGTGGTAGATTTTTTTTAACGATAAATTACTAAGGGGGGAGATTCTCCGTCTGGATTTCGCTGCATATTTCAATGAAGACCTCCGTTACATATATAAGAGGTGTAGAGATTACAGAAAATAAGACGTACAAGATCTAAGAAAATGTGCCATTGACGTAGACCGGGACGACTATGGATTAAGCAGCGCTGTGGATCAATGGCTCCATGGATTGGGGTGACTAATAAGCTAATCGTGTTGTGTGGAAGATTAGCGGCAGGAACTGATAGACTTAAAGGATCTACTAACAGTGAATTAGTCGGGTATAATCTCTTAAAATGAATAAGGTGTGTCGATAGAACTGCAGGATCTTACAGATCCTGATCCAGAGAGGATAGATCAAAGAGATCCGAGAGGGAAGATAGAGGTACCTGGATGATCCCGACCGACACTGCTTCGTCGGTGTAGTCTGCGCACGGGCAGCGACGGACGGTGAAGAGCTCGATGAAGTCCGGCGGTGCAGACCAGTGGCGGAGGTGCTTCCCGTCACTGACAGTGCTTCCCGTCACTGACAGTGCCGCCCTCTCGATCGGTCTCGAGACTGGACAGGATGTGGCGACGGGTTAGGACAGACGAACCTCGTAACATTGCCCGTAGCCCCCACCTTCCCTTATATAGGCACAGCGTGACAGGGGCCCTCCAACCCTTAGATGAGTTGGGCTCCCCCGATCATGGAGTAGATCAAGTTTGGTGTGGGCCGTTGGGTCCACATCAGAGGAGATCAATTCTAACAGGGACCAGATCGAGATATTATTATTCATGCATGTCATCGACTCAAGCGCAAGAGAGAAGAGATATATATTCCCTAAAAAAAAGAGAAGATATATATATATATATATATATATATATATATATATATATATTCCCTCACAAGAGACACACCGTAACTCTTTGCTAGCTGGGTCGTCGTGGTAGCATATTTGTCGTTTAATCCGGCCTGGTGGAGAAAGGGATATTATATTTTCAAAATGTTAGCATAACTCGGAATAAAATTTTGCATGCCATTGCCATGTCGTCAGCTCGCCGGCCAGCTACTTAAGCCATGGAATATATGGAGTCCACGCGCGCCTACTGAACTCTAACGTCGTCTAACCAAACTCAACTCGTCATTTCCATCTGCTACTCTATTAATTTATTATCACCAGGAAATATTAAACTGGCCGCAATCATTCATGCATGCATAATCATCGCTGCCAGCCACTACTAATTCCTTCCTCCTCCCTTAATAATACAACACACAAATCATAATACCATATACGTACTCCGTCGTTCAGTGACGTCACCGCACCTCTTGATGACGTACTGGGCGGTCGATCGGTCGCCGGCGGTGTACAGCTGAATGGTGAGAGTTCCAGGGATATTATATTCGACAAGTGGATACATGCGCGCGCGCGCGCGGACGAGGAATGGACGAGAGTGAGGTTGATATGATATCGCTGGCTGCTGGCGGCGTGCGTGGTAATGGTACGACGCATGTGTACCAAGCTCGATCGCGCACGTACGTGTACGTTGGGTCTCCGCGCGCGGAGTTAGAAATCAATCGAGGTCAATCGCTGGCGCCGGCGTACGTGGCGCGTCCTCTACCAAATCCGCGCACGTACGTCGAGACCCCGGAGAGCCTAACGATCACCAGTTCGCCGCGCGCGCGCGCCCGGCCAAATCGCGCCGTGGCGCGGCGCCCGCGGTCTCCGTCCGTCATTCGCCCGGCCTGGCTAGGTCCAGTTCACCGCCCTCGGGCCCGGCCAAATCGCGTCGTAGCTTAGCTAGCTAGCGTGCCTGCGCGCGTACTGATCAGTTCGCCACCCGGCCAAATCGCGTCGTCGTCGTCGGGCTTGGATTCAGGCAAGAATCCAGTGCAGGGCAGAGCCCAGGCGCGGGTGGAGGGGGCGCTGCCGCGCCGCGCCGGCGCTCCGGTTTTGATTCTCAGGCCAGAATCAAATAAAGGCTGTGTGGTGGTGGCCGGTGGGCGCTCCATTCCGGACCGGAGCGCAACGTGTGTTTGGCGTTGTATGCGCGCGCGGCGGCTGATGATGGACCTGCGAGCTGCGACCTGGCCTCATCCCCGTCCTCGTCCTCGTCCATAACTAACTAACTTAACTCGCCGTATAGGTGCGCCTGCCGCTGTCCGCCCACGACGGCGTCGAGCTCGAGACTGCGTGCGTGCGTTTCGTTCCTGTGGCCGGGATCTTTCAACGGCAGCGGCAGCGGCGGCGGCGGTTCCGGTCCAGGCCGCGCCCGCGCCTAACGTTCGTTCATTGGTTTCCTCTGTAGCAATTCCGTCTAGCTAGCAGCTTCAATGGGGCCGCGTCGTCCTCGATCAGCGCGTGTTAATTGTACCTACGTACACAATAAATAAATTAGTAGTACACGTGTGACCCACATATATAGTACTCGAGTATGTACACTAATGTATCTCCCTCCCACTAATAATCTCTTTATTAGTACGATCTTAAATTAGGCGAAACTCCCCTCCTGAATGGCTAGCAGTAGCAGCCAAAACAGCAGAGGTAGCATGGAATATTCGGATCCCTGGGAGGCTGGCTGGGATGGGATGGGATGGGACCCAGTCGCCCACCTGAACCCAAACCCAAAGCCTGCGGCATTAAAAAGGCGTCCTCGCCGTCCGGCGGTTGGAGACCAGACCAGCACACAGGCAAGGCCGGCCAACGCCAACGCAGCAACAAACCACCGTCCACCGCCACCGGACCATCAGGAGAATGAGCGGCGCCGCGGAGGAGGCGCTGCGGCGGGAGTATGTGATCGGGGAGGAGATCGGGCGGGGGCGGTTCGGGACGGTCCGGCGCTGCTACGCCGCCGCGACGGGGGAGGCGTTCGCGCTGAAGACGACGCCCAAGGCTTCCCTGGAGGCGGACCCGCTGGACCTGGCGCTAGCGGAGCAGGAGCCGAAGGTGCACCTCCTGGCGTCGGCCGCCAGCCGCCACGTGGTGGCGCTGCACGCCGCCTTCGAGGACGCCGACGCCGGGCACCTGGTTCTGGACCTGTGCGAGGGCGGGGACCTGTTCGCGCTCCTCTCGTCGCGGGGCCCGCTCCCGGAGCCCGAGGCGGCGGACCTCGTGGCGCAGCTCGCCGACGCGCTCGCCGGGTGCCACCGCATCGGCGTCGCGCACCGCGACGTAAAGCCCGACAACCTCCTCTTCGACGCCGGCGGATCGCTCAGGCTCGGGGACTTTGGGTCCGCCGCGTGGTTCGGGGACGGCAAGCCCATGACGGGGCTGGTCGGGACGCCCTACTACGTCGCGCCCGAGGTGGTGGCTGGCATGGAGTACACCGAGAAGGTGGACGTCTGGAGCGCCGGGGTCGTGCTCTACATGATGCTCTCCGGGACCGTGCCTTTCTCCGGCGCCACCGCGGGGGACGTCTTCCAGGCCGTGCTCCGTGGCAACCTGCGATTCCCGCCGCGCGCCTTCGCCGACGTCTCGCCTGAGGCTAAGGACCTCATCCGTCGCATGCTCCGTAAGGACGTCTGGCGTAGGCTCTCCGCCGAGCAAGTCCTAAGTAAGCAACAGCCCTCCCTCCTCGTCCTAATTCCTTCCGACTCCATCTCATCCCCAGTATACTGTATGCAGGAGATCTCGTCACCTCAATTAATTTGCCTCTTACCCGGGTGTTGATTTGTACCTGCAGGGCACCCATGGATCGTGAGTCGTGGACGACTGATTTAGATGCTCGATCCGGCTCCGCGGCGGCATACGATGAATCTCCATCTGCAGTGTAGATAGTGGCGTTCATGCATCCAAGAGGAGTAGAGGGACCTTTTGCAGCTGATCTCTTTGCTTCGGTTCTGTTCTGCCAATCGTCAAACAGAGAGTACCCAGTAGTGCCGTAGTTTGTTACTAGTAGCAGCAGTAATCCTTTGTTCTGCAGTACTGTAATCCTTAGGCGAAGCAGGAATTTAGGGGGCTTTCTCTTCCTGGGTTGGTATTGCTTCATCTGTGCATTGCAACCCATGCTATGTATAGTACAGCCTTCTCCTGGCTGAAGAAGAGAGGAGGACTAGTAGCAGACTAGCAGCTCAGCTCCGTTGAGGAGAAAATGGAACCCAGAAAATCTATGGCTCCAGGCTTCACCTGTGTTGTGTGTCTCTTCCATTTTGGTACCTACCGAACTTGTGTGAACCTCCGTCCTGTGTGTGTGTGTGTGGAGACTTCAGATCGAATAATTATACGTTCATGTGACGAAGTTGATGCGACTTCCTTAAAGGTTTATAGTCTGCAGTTTGGCAACAGCTTGAGATGATTTCCAGGCGGTTTGATTTGGTGGTTTTAGTGGCGAAAAGAAATCACCATGTTTCGCTGTTTCAAGTGGTACACAGGTTCTGTTTCTGTATGTTGTTCTGTCCATAGTGATCACGTTCAGATATTAGAGGCTCGATGATGATCATGACAGGTGCTGCCTGAACTGAACCCATTAGTCCAATGGCTGCGCTTTGTTGCTTCTGAAGTTACTGCAACTTTGGTGCACGCAGATTAGTATATAGCCTCATAATATGGCGAACTTTGATTATAGTAGATGACAAGTTATACCAAACCGGCCCGGGGAAAAAAAGACTTGGCCGTCTCTGCATTCAGTGAGCTCCTGTGTAGTAGGAGTACTTCACCCCGGCTGGTGGTTCCATTCCGTCCGTGCCGTCACGACGACCATTCTTTCCCCGCGCGATCTTTTCTCGCTGCGGGTGCAGCACAGTGTGCAGATACCGCGGCATGCATGCTGAGTGGTCAGTGCTCACGGTCCGCACCCTGCTGCGGAAGCAACCAACCTCCTCCGACGATCCCCCCTCCGTCTGCCAGAGAAACAGTCGTGTCCCGTGAGCGCCGGGCCTTTCCTCCGCCGGCCTCGCGCGTGCGGCGTGCCTCGCCTCTCGTTCCCATGATCGCGAACGAACGAACGCCAAGCCGGCTGTTAGCTCTCGAGATGGAAACGGAACCAAGATGCATGTGATGTGATCGAGCGGGGGCGCTGGGCGCAACGGGCAAGTTGTTGGCAGTTGCGCGCACTAGTTTCTTCTGTAGTACTTGTTGCATAAAAAGGTGGAAAAAAGTTTGTGAACGGTGGGTGGGGAGCCGGGCTGCCTTGCCATGCCAGTTGCCATATCTACCCTCACGTTCATGCCGCCGGCCGGCCTACGAAATGTAACACGATTTGACGACGATGCTGCCATGCAGCTGCTGCTAGTACTTGATCTGAGCTTTCTCTGATGAAAAGAAAGAAGGTTTCTTTACAAGGAAAAAAAAAGAAGAAGGTTTCGGTTCAAAATTAAATAGGCCCAGCCAAATCTACTAGGCCCCTTGAGCAACCTCCATCCAGTCCATCAAAGGCTCTGCCGAAAGAGGAGCCCACTGGACATTTTTTCCCTTCTTTATTTTCAGCCCACTGGACAATATTGGATGTATACCCATTTTTTTTCCCGTTTGTAGACTACCGCTGACAATAGAGGAATGCAAAGGTTGGGCCCATGCTCATTATGGTGGATCAAATGGGCCGAAACGGCCACCAAAAGCAAAGCATTAATGATTCGGTAATGCTTCATTGCGGACGTTCGACACGTGGTCGAACGCACGCGTCGGGCTCCCGCTGGGCCGAGTGGGTGGCGGCCCACGTGGAGACCAGACCCCTCCCCTCAAACCCGGCCGCACCCCTCGTCAGTCGCTTTTTCGTCGCCTCATTCCTCTCTGCTGCTTCTCGTCGCTCTCCTCGACGTCGTCGCACCCAGGCCTCCTTCCGCCATGCCTCCTCGATGCTCCCGGCCACCGGCTCGTTGGCGGCGAGCTCCTCCCCCTCTCCCACGCCGCTAGGCCTCCCCCCCCCCCCCCATTCCGCTAGGGTTTCATCCCGTTCGTCGGCCAGGGCGGTGGCGACATTTCTGGATGGCGGAGGACGTGGATCCGCCGGATCCGACGACGGAGGCGGACCCAGCACCGTCACCTCCTTCTCCCTCCCCTCCGGTGGCGACATTTCTCGACGGCGGTGGACGCGGATCCGCCGGATCCGGCAGCGGAGGCGGCCGCGGACCCGGCACTGTCACCTCAGTGTTTCGTTGCCCAATGTTTCGAGCGCATATGATGAGATGTTTCTCTGATGTGCCCCCTCCCTCTCCCCTCCTCCGGGTCCAATGTTTCTCTGATGATGTCGCGGTGTTTCAATGTTTTCATTGCAAATGTTTCGAGCACATATGATGAGATGTTTCTCTGATGTGCCCTCCTCTCCCCCCCCCACTGGGATCCAATGTTTCTCTGATGATGTCGCGGTGTTTCAGTGTTTCGTTGCCAATGTTTCGAGCACATATGATGAGATGTTTCTCTGATGTGGCGTCCTCATCCCCTCCTCCGGGTCCAATGTTTCTCTGATGATGTCGCGGTGTTTCAATGTTTTCATTGCAAATGTTTCGAGCACATATGATGAGATGTTTCTCTGATGTGCCCTCCTCTCCCCCCCCCCACTGGGATCCAATGTTTCTCTGATGATGTCGCGGTGTTTCAGTGTTTCGTTGCCAATGTTTCGAGCACATATGATGAGATGTTTCTCTGATGTGGCGTCCTCATCCCCCTCAGGGTCCAATGCTTCTCTGGTGATGTCGCGGTGTTTCAGTGGTTTCATTGCCAATGTTTCTCATTCGCTCTTCTCGTGTTTCATTTGTGTTTTTTGGTGTTTCATTTTTTTGTTTCATAGAGCGCGGCGAGGGTCCGGTGAGACTCCGGCGAGGGTCCGGCGAGGCAGGGAGGGGTGCTTGGTTGGCGAGTTGGTGGCGGAGGCCGAGCGGACGGTTGGCGGGGGGCGGCATGTGTGGGGCGGCGGGGCATACGCGTGCGTGTGTGTGCGCGCGGGCGGGGTGCGGCTGGACGCCCTGGGATGATGGGCCGGGCCCGGCTAGCGACGGACGTTCTATCTTAGAACGTTCGTTCGCTAGCAGCTCCCTTGATGATTTCTTTCCTAGCATATGCCATCTTTATATTCTTCTTCTTTTTATTGGTTTTGTTTGGGGGTTCCGCCACCAGTAGAGCGAGCACACCAAACACACTTGAATGGATGGATGAGTGCTTCTGCAATCTGCACTCGCGATAGAGGAGTTGGTCGGATCCGTTTTCTCTGAAGCCAAGCTGCTATTTGGGGCTCCGAGACTCCGTCAGCCAAGCACGTGAATGGTAAGTAGATAGGAGCCGCTTCAAACATGGCCAACCATATGTGAATCCTCAATTCCCCTTAAAAAAGTTACAAGCGTCATTTCTCTTGAACCACTAACCACATCCGCTGAAAAAAGGTACTTCTACGATCACCTAGGTAGCGCTTAAGTGCAGACCACTTTCACTTTTCAGCATTTACGTTGACGCAAGCGCTGTGCTGCTGAACAGAATCATCTCTGCATCTGATCAGCACGATATGGTCTGATATCGAATCACCACCTAATCCTCGTCCTGAGAAGCCAAATGGCAAGATGACAAGCGCATACAGTATGTGTGTGCCTGTGAGATGTGCCTGTCCGCTGTCTCTCTTCGCTGGCTCTCCCCCCATGTTGCGTTCCTGTGGTTGCTCCCCAACTCCAATAGCACACCGCACATGCTGCTGGATTACGACACTGGATAATAATAATAATCTAATACATTCATGGCCCGGCGTTCTGGGTTCTGGCTCCCACAAATATATGAATAAATACAGTTTATGCAAAAGGTATTTCAGTTTGAGCTCTGAATGCTGCAACTTTTCCGCTCTTAAAAAATATCTTAAACGTTCAGGCTTTGATTGCTCTGAGTGAGGTGAGCTTCACTTTTTTCTGACTGCACGTCCTATGAAGATAGTGGGATCGGAGCTGAAAAAGAAGTCGTTTTTGGTTTTGCTGCGACAAACCACATTGGCATCCACATCATATTCGATCTATTCATTGTTCCGTAAGCAGACCAATACCTAGTAATTTATTCGGTGGCCATTAGAATTCAGTAAAGGCTAGCTAAAGCTCCTCTTGGCCATTAGAATAGCAGAATTTCACCACTGAAGACATTCACTCGAGTACTCTGTGTTAAAATAAGTGGAAAGGCGAGCACTAATTCTATCTGAGGTGCTCTTCGTTCTCTTTTTCCATAAGCATACATTTAAGTCTGTTTTTTTTTTTGTTAAAAAAATGAACAATCTGCTGCATTTAGTACCTTGGTGCAAACGTTGTACTCCTCCTGTTTGTGCCAGAAAGGCAGATGTTAACGTGAACAAAACCCTGCATTTGGTTAAAGGGAGCAGCACCAAAACCCCCACCTGAAAAAAACATACTAGTATGTCAATCAGGTACTCCCCCAAGGGCCAAAGCAGAAGCCACCATAGGATTCTCTCATGATATCTTGTTGGTACGTGCGCATAAATTCTGAGGATAGAATAGGCAGGCAGGCACAAAGGGAACACGTACGCAGAGATGAAAAAGACGATGTGATGGCCTAACCAGCCGGGAATCATATTTTTGCATTTTCAGGATTTGCAGCCTGTTCGTTTGGCTTTTCAGCCGGCTTAAATCCAGTCGGAACATTGTTTTTTTCTCACAAGAAATCAGCCAGCAGTGAATAATCCTGTCGGAACAGTGCATAATCCTGCCAAACGAACAGGCCATTGGTTATTTGCAAGGTGTGGTGGCCATGCATGTTTGTATTCCATCCATCTGCCACATCCTGGAGGTATGTTAGCTCTGTGTGTGCCTCTGCAGCTGGAAAGCAAATCATTCATCAAGCCTTGTTCTGTTCTGGGGGCTGTCATCACTGGCCACTGGGCACGGCAGCAAGGAGGGTCGATGCAGTCTGCGGATTCCTTTTGCTCTCCCATTCTGCATTCTGCACCTGCCTGCAGAGAAGGTGCCAAGCAGTGGCACAGGTCTTCTCTGCAGAATTTCAGCATGGTACCACTGCAGTAGTATGTGCTTGTGTATTACTTATGCTCTTGCAACTAGCAACAGGATGATGCTTTGCAATGACACAATGCAGTGCAATCTTTAGCTAGCTCAGCTCTAGAAGACGACGAGGCACTGGAGTGGTTGCGCGACGAATCGGATGACCGACCCTGTTCTTCGGGTTCAGCATCGCGACGTTGCCTCTATTTCTCGATGACATCGCAAAGGAGCATCGATCGTTTGATGCTGTATTCCTCGGTAAATGATTGGTTCATGCGTTCTTGCCAGCGACAGTAGAATCCAATCCGTAACAACTGCGCCTGCGCGCACAAGGGTACGCATCGCCTGATGCGTGTGCAGTGCAGCGACCGATTCAGAAGCGAATGTTTATGTGTACGTACTAGAAAGCAACTGTGCTCTGTACATTCGTCAACGGTGAGGAAGACGACTACAGGATGATCGATCCCTCGCCATGAGAATTGAGAAGGAAGGAACTGTTACTGTACAGACTCGATCAACCAAGCCAAAATCCCTAATTTGTGAAGGTAATGGCAAGCTCTCTGCTTGCCCATGATCTAAACCTGACCTCATCACTCGTCATCAGAGTTCAGAGCAAGGCCAGGCCACACGCCCAGCCGAATTTACTGAATATAAATGGATTTCCGGACGTCTTGTCTAGTTGTCTGATCTGATTTAGTATTAGTCCTCAATCAGAAGCCATAAATTCACCTTTTCAATCCTGTCAAAATTCGAGACCAGCACAGACAGCACCCATCGGCAGCTGAGCGGCCTGATCAACAAACAACAAGCGATGAGAGTTGAGAGGTGCCCCATCGTCATCAGTTACCTTGTTTATTTACATTTACATCCAGGTTCAGTTCATCAGCTCACCGTCACGGCGTCACCGACTCACCGGCGGTAATTTTCGGCTTTGTTCTGGGCTTCTGGCCATGTAATGTAAATGCACGGATGAGAGCTGAGGCGGATGCGAATCCATTCCACCGGAGATAGATAGATAGATAGCCCGGATCAGCTCTGACAGCGCTAGCTCCCACCGCCGCCACCGGAGAAGTCTCTGCCCTACTGGCAACTGCTGACCGTAATAACCTCATGACGTTGATGGCTACTCCGATCCAGCATATCCGTGGCGTGCAGATGAGGCAAACCAAAGAGCCGCTTGCTTTGCTTCTTCACGTTCAGTCCACGGTCGAAAGGTATGGCCACGAGCAGTCGACGAGCAACTCCAAGGCTCCTAGACTCGCAGCGGCGGTCGCGGAGCACACGCACATGTCGCGGCGTGGGCAGGCTCGGCGCACGACACGCGGGTTATTCTTCGTCGCGACCGCCGCCGCCGCCGCCGGCCGCAACCTCGGAAAGCGATGGCGCGCCGAGCGCGCTGGCACCCGGCAGAGGGAGAAAGGCGCATCATTTCACGGGACGCAACGCAACAGCGACGCGGGCGGGCGGGGCCAATGGCAAATCGCGGAATCCGGTGCTGCCGGTGCCGCGGCGCGGACTGCTCTTTTGTTGGCTTCCGCGCTTGCCACCGGAACGGCGCGACCATACGAAAGCGTCCCCGGCGAAGGCGACCGATGCGGGGAGGGTGGGAGGGGGGATCGGGCCCGACCGGACGGATGCGCCGCGGCCGCCCTGTTCCCTCCCGGAGAGGACTGGGTGGGAGGTCATGTGTATGCCCCATCACGGCCCACTTGTCAGTCCCTCTGGTTTTATTGCGCTGCTCGGTGGGTTATGTGGTGATGACTGATGAATCTATTTTGGTGGATTCAAATATTTTTGTCCTGTGGTATTAGTGTTTATTACTTAATCTGTTTCAAATTAGAGTTCGTTTGACTTTTTCAAACCTAAGTTTGACCACTTGTCTTATTCAATTTTTTGTGTAAAATATCATTTCTTTTGGTGTGGTTTACTTATTTAATATAAATAGTCTATTTGACTATATTTATATAAATTTTTTAAATCAGATGAGTGGTCAAAGTTGGGATTAAAAAGTTAAACGAATTATAAATTGAAACGGAGGGAGTAGCTTGCAAGAAATAAGGAGGCGGTGGATCAATCTATTCTATTCTACAAATGTAATATCATGACCTATTGTAAGTTGTTTTTGTCAAACGAGTCTTTTTGAAATAAGCTTCATTCATTAAACTCCTTAAATCGTGCTCTAAGTAGCCATATAGGAATGGAGTGGAATGAAACTGAAACTAATAGTTTTTCATAGCTTCATCTTCCAATGTTGGGGCGCCATATTTGCTCATGTACGGACTCGCTGCTAATGATACTATTGTTATTATATACCTTTTCATCCATCTAGTGAAGTTATTTTGGCAAACGGAGTTATGAAAACTGCTCAACTCCACCGGTAAAACTGCTTGTTAAGCTAATACTAAATTCCACTAGTGAAATTGGGTTGCGCCAAACATGATCTTAGTTATACCCTTAAAATATTTTTTATATTTTCGAGTTTTAAAAATATATATATTTCGGATGATTAAAAATGAAAAATGTCTGGCGCGCCAAAATAAAAATGATCCTCCCCTTAATTTTTGTGCCAATAAAGCTGCCACATTATCCCATGGGATCACCTCGGTCCTGAAGTCACCTCTGCCTAAAATAGAGCGGCGATTTAGGTTGCGGTTAGAACAGCGTTTTTGTCCCATCTCCAAAGTCAATTTCTCAACGGCCGGTGCCAAAATTTACGGTGGTATGACGCTGGTTTTCGGGGATAACTAGTTTGGGCTGCCGTAGAAAAGGCAACCCTAAATGCTTTAAAAAAAACTAATCCAGTCTATGATTTGTTTATGTATTTTTAGATATTGCTCTTAGCTCAACTGTGATGATGTTTTAAAAACATCTCTAATAGTTTTTTTGTCTTAAAAAACTCATTCTCGGAATCCTCATATAAAGTCATGTGCCCTCTTTTTCTTGATAGACTGACGACTCTGGAAGGAGCGCAATGTGAGGACTTTCGATGGCTCCGTGTTGCTGCCAAATGCGCTTGCTATGGCCATCTTCGAGGAGGCAGGCCTTTGGTCGGTGGCTGGGAACAGGCACCTGGGCGCCCTACTGGCCATGGCCGATGGTGTTGTGCCTTTGAGACAGGCTTTTTTGACCGTCTAATGGTCTTTTGGTTGTTCATGTGTGTTATTATCCTTCATCTTCGTCTGTTTGTTTCGCTTCGTTTCGGTAACCTTGGTTACCCTTTGTTTGGTCTGAGGCTTGGACTCTTATCTTCTTAATGAAAAACACGCCTAGGGTTGGACGTGATCTCGAAAAAAAATTCTATATCTTTCTACTTTTACCAGCTTCTCTATATGTCATACGCACTTCGAATAGCCAACCCTGCTATCCATTTTTGGCTAGCGAGAACTTAGGAATGTTTAGCAACATTTGAATATCTAATTGAAAAAAAAAATGTTGGATGTGGTTTTAAAACAAAATCTTAATTCTAGAAGGATATAAAGAGACTCTTAGAGTTGCTATTGGTTTGTTGAAGTTCTTAAAGCAAAGTTTATCTTCATAAGTTCTTCTAGTGGGCTAGTTTGTACAACTATTTAGTGGAGGTTAAATATCTATGTGTTTAGTTTAAGTTATCCTTTCAAAGCACCAATGCTCATGTTTTATTTGCATTATATTTTCTAAAATGATATATTTGTCAATAATGTAATGTCTACGATGATTTTATCGATACTTGTTATGTGTGGCAACTTTTATAAGTCCCGTGTAGATTTTTGCAAGAGCAGACAAAAAGCTTATGTAAGTCTATGTAGCCACGCACGAGCAATATATATATGGGTGTTGCCATAAATGTCTATACTGTGAGAGAAGAATAGAGCTAATCCTTCAGTGGATTAGGATTAGGGTGACTTGAGCTCAAAATAAAGTATGGAGTCAAGTGCCTAGTCGAAGTGGATGGCGAAAGGGATGGCTCATCCAATCCACTGGCCCAAAGAAACTTCCGCCTTTTGACGCGCTGTCGGACCGCGCATGCATGGGGCCAGGGTAATTAAAAGGGTATTAATCGAATATATATATCCACTAATTTTGAAGTTGCTAAACTGCATATGACCAGATTTCGGGCAACAATTCAGCTAGCAGTAATTATATATAACTAAAAACATATCTTATATCTTTTGTATAGTCGAACAATGTTACATGTTGCCACAACGGCGCGGCAGAGAATCGTGGATCCGAAAGACGAGAGAACTGTGTGTGTGTGTTTTTTTTTTGTTAATGATGAGTCTGTTCAAAACTCAAAAGGTATGGTCAGTTATACGTATAAAATCAAAAAAATAATAATAAGGGTTAAAATAAACACCAAAAAACAATTTCCATCCTTTGAAAATTTAAATACACAAATTCCGTCTCTGGTTGTGATGGCATCTGAAATTTTCCGGAAACGTGGCGGGGAGTAGCTAGGGCCGGCGACGACGACGAAGCCGAGACTTTCACATGCGCGTTCGGCGTTCCATTAATTTGTTAATCCAAACACTACTCTATTCCATTGCCGGGACGCGGTGCACTTGCAGATCCGCTTTTGTTTAGGCGCACACGGGCTGTCATCGTCACAACCGGATCAGAAAAGCGGGAGTGGATTACGAGAGAAGATCGATGACCAAACCCGGCTGTGAGGAGACCATTCTTTTCATGGAACAACGCTCCATCTCCATCTGAGATGGGATGATCGATCGGTTTGACGGAGACCGGTGTTTGCTGCACCGCAGCTTCCAGTTCCAGTGCCAGTTGGCAATTTTCCAAAAGACAGATGGGTTTTTGAATGATGATGATGATGAACAGTGGTAAAAGTTCACGCCTGGGCCTGGGCGCAAATGGACGCACAGCAGCATGTGGGTGGGTGCCGAAAAACTTTGACCCGTCTCCAGTGAGTCTCTCCTTCCTTGGACGCCGGGATTATTCGTTTCCTTGCGCTTAATCCAACCTAGAAGACCGCATCGGCGCGGCGTCGTCCTTCTGGTGCGTGCCCGGCCAGTCGTTTGCTCCCAGTCAGTAGTGCATCTCTCGTACTACTAGTACAAGTCAGCACGGCACTTTTGTACTACGTAAAAGATGTTTGGAAATGAGAATACGAACGCTACGATGGGTGGCCATCATGGTCATGAAGGAGGGATGGCGATTGGCGAGGTCAAAGAAAAGATGGAGGGGTAATTTTATCTTTAACCACCATGCATGCATGGTTTTAGTTGGCTTTTAACTGAGTTGGAACAGCTAAAGGGACCATATATATTTGGACACCTAGATAAAGTTTAGTTAAATTGCAGTTGGCCTTTTGAATTTGTAGTGATTATTAAAGTTGAGTTGGTGATTCGAAATAAGACCTTCAAGACATTGGTGGCCTACTGCCCCCCGCTACGGCTGCTCTTTCACCGCCCGGCAGGGAAAGGCGCCGCCGGGGAGGGGCGACGCACGCGACACGTACGTACGTACGTCCAGGAATCATCAGGTTTCCCGGTGCCTGCAAATAATAATAATGCTGCTGCTTCTGTGGTACCTGTCTGTTTCCCGGGTCAAAGAATGCGGTTACATTTGCCCTCGCTCTTCAACTCATCAACTTGTATGCCAAAACAGCTCCTCGATCGATCCATGGAATCGCTGTAAAAAAAGAATATCTATCTACCACATCATCATTTTCGCTAGCTGCGGCTTGCGGGCCTGTGTGCTGCTGTGACGGAGACTGAGGAGAAGCGTGCAGCACTGCTGCGTGTGGTACAGCACAGGAGCTGAGGGAGGCAAGGCAAGGCAAGCAGCAGTAGTACGGTGTGGAGTGAATTGACAACACGAGGCGAGGCGTCGGTTTTGACTCTTGCGTCCACTTCTCACCACCGCCGCGCCGTCCCGGGCCGGGCCGGGGACGGGGAGGCAATTATGCACCTGCTGCTCGCTCTCTGTGTGCTGTGCGGACCGAGCGGCCCATCCTACTCACTCTCTCCCGTGTCTGGTCCTAGCTACCTGTACCGCGCCTCACAGTCACAGACGCGCACTGTGCTTTGTCACGGGATGCACATGCACTGGAGGAGAGGACATGCGTGAACGTGAACCAACCAATGTTCTTCGTGCTTTGGAATTCGTACTACTGATCAGTTGGAATTCGTAATTGCAGTTGACCTCATCAGTGGGTGTACGTGGGTGGACGCAACGCAAGGACAGACACCACGGCAGCAGCCAGCAGGGCAAAGGTACCAGCCGGCAGGATGACGGTACGGTCACTGCGCTGCATGTGAGGGTTTGCTAGCTTTTCTACGACCGCCCGCCATTGTTTTCAAGCCCACTAGTCACCGTAGTACCGCCGTCTCCTCTCCTTGCATTGCTTCTCGCGCGCGTACGCCCCCTCGGCTAAGAGCCTAAGAACATGTTTGAAACACAGAAATTTTAAAGGAATTATGTAGAAATTTCATAGAAAAGTTTTCGTGTTCCAAACAGGCCGTGTTCCAAACAGGCTACGTTACGCCGGTTAGACGTATTTTTGGACTGGTTTTAGGTTCAGCTCCCGAAAGGGCTCGCTCGCTCTGCTTACCCTTCCCTTCTTCGCTGGATCAAACTGAAATCAGAGCAACAATCGGTCACACACAGAGTAGTGAACATGCACGTGACACACGTTGGAGAGAATGGAAATGGATGGACAATCAATAAAAGGTACACACACAGCAGTAGTACGGTATACTCCTCCTATTATAAACACTAGTAAGTGGAAGATTCAGCTCCGTCCACACCATCACCATATACTGTACCTTGAACTAGTGGAGTATACCTCTCTTGCTCCAATTAAAACACAACCACATCTTTTACTTTTCAACAAGTTTTTGAAATTAACAATATTTATAGAATGTGAATATTATCACCATACGTATCAATCTATATATTTATAAGGCATCATAAATACTATATTTTTGTATATGCGATTAGAGATTGAAATATATGATAAAACAAGGTGTACAATTATTTTGCGATATACGTATAAACTTACTACTATTTATTTATTATTATTATAAAACTACTAGTGGCGCATACTCCCAGCAGCAACTCGGTAGTGGCGATGGTAAATGGCTGTGCCCATCAACGGCGACGCGAGGAGGAAACTCATGACAGTGAGGCGGCGCCGGGAAAAGAAACGAGTTTTGACCCGGCCTTATTCTTCTTTTTTAATTTATTTATTTATATGTTTCTCCTGCTTTCACGCATCGTTGGGTGAATAAAAAGAAGGCAACAAAGCATACCGGCCCTCTTTCTGATAAATTGCGGTGCAAATGCAGGGGCAGGGACAACAGAGAGTCCCTTACACACAGGCACAGAGGCTGCCGACGAGAAGTCGAGCTCGGCGTGGCGCACGAAGCAGGTAGCAAGCATGCACGCACATGGAAATACGGGAGCAAATACACCTGCTGCTTTGAGAAGACCGAGCTGGACAGTTAGGCGCCACCACCGCCTTGCTTTGCTTGTATACATACGCACAGGAGCAGCGCAGCTGCACAGGCGAGGCGACCCCCCAGCGGTCATCACTCCCTTCCCTCCCAGCTCCCACCAAGCTCCTCTTGTGTTGTTGTGCTGCTGTTCACTCCTCTCCTCGCTCGCCATCATTCAGCTCTTCCCCAACCTTTTCCTTCTCCCCCGTAGGCCTGTGCTGTGCTGTGCTGTGTGTGCTTTGGTGGTGGTGGTGGTGGTGTTGCTGCTTTTCCTCTTTGTTAAAAGGCTGCTCCTTCCGTCCGTCGTCTCCTCTCCTGTCATCCCCTTTCTCGATCTCTTCTCATCACCCGGACTGCCTTGGCTTAAGGTCAAATAGCCATCCATCCATACCATACGCCTCTCTTTCCCTTTCTCTTTCTTCTTTAACCTCCCTCCCCTTTCTTGTTCTTGATTTCCCAAGCTGCGCATGGCCATGGCCTCCGCGGCTCCTCCTCCTCCTCCTCCTCCTCCTCCTCCTCCCAGCAGCCACCAAACTGGGCAGCAAAAGTGCCGCCAAATCTGCCTCTGACCTCCCCACCAAATACCCACCCACCACCTTCTTTCTCCCTTATTCTCTCCTTTCTTCTCTCTTCTTACAACAACAAGTAGCTCAGCTCAGCTCAGCTCACAGTCAGTCAGCTCAGGCATAATGGAGAGCAGATGGCGGAAGGCCAAGATGTCGCTGGGTCTCAACCTCTGCGTCTACGTGCCCCGGACGCTGGAAGGCGACGACGCCAGCAGCTCGCCCAACACCGCCTCCTCCACGGCGGCGCTCGTGTCGCCGATGGCTTCCTCCTCCTCGTCCGCCGCCACCAGCACCAACACCACCCCCACGGCTGCTGCTTCCGCGGACCAGAGCAGCAAGGTGAACGGCGCAGCCGGCGCGCTCATGCCCACACCCCGACCCCGACGTCTTCCGGACTCCGCCTCTCCAAATCCGGCAGCAAATCCTTCAAGGTACCGTTACTACCGCGTCCTCTCGTCCCCGTCTCCATCCATGGATCCGCTGGCTGAAGGTTGCAGCTTGCCAAGATCCACCACCCATGTGAAACTCCAAAAGATCACTCTGCTTCTTGCTCTCTGCTGGTCCTTCAAATCTTCAACTGCTGCAGTAGTAGCAGACTAGCAGGTCATCTCCAAACAAGAAAAAAAAATACTCCCTTCATTCTAAATGGTAAGTCATTCCAAGAATCTGAGAGAGTCAAACTTTCTCAAATTTGACCAAACTTATATAACAATATAATAATATTTATGATGTCAAATAAGTATTATTAGATTCGTTATTAATTATATTTTCATAATATATCTATTTAATGTTATAAATCTTTATAGTTTTTTCTATAATTTTTGGTCAAACTTGCTTTGACTCTCCAAGATTTTTGAAATGACTTACAATTTGGGATACAATTTGGGATTGAGGGAGTATATATTTACAGTAGCTGCAGCAGCAAGTGTTCATTCATTCAGGCAGCAGAAGTTGTAGTACACCTGTGCTGTGATGTTCTTTTGCTCCAAATGATGCATGCAACAGTGCTACCAGTAGCTTTCATTTCATCACACACCCGCACACGCAAAAGGGGGGCTACACTAGTAGAAAAGGGGGATGCAGGCAGGTGGAGGTGGCAATGGTGGAGGAATATCATCATGAAGTGGGGGGAGTTTGTCTTTCTTTAACCATGGGGTCCTCCTCCTCCCCATCACCCACCCTGCTCTCCTCTCCTCTCTCACATTCCATAGTCCATAGGACTGACTACTGAGGGCATAGCCATAGTCCACCACTACCCCCCTCTCTGGCCCTCTCCCATTCATCATTCACTTTTTTTCCTCTCCCCTTTTCTCCTCCATAGCCCTGCCTGTCCTCTAGCTTCACTTCTTTTTGTGGAGGCATAGCATCCTTTTCAGAACAGCTCCGGCACTGTTCTCAGATCCCTTGTGCGTTCTTGCTCCAAACTCGCATGTTGCTGCACAGGGACTCTACGGATTCCCGAGAGCCCACCACCGGCTCGCTTTGATGACAGAATTGCAAAAGAAAGTATTCCGACCATGGCCCATCTGCAAACCTGCAATCCTTATTAAAAAACTGCAACGTCTGCAGCTACTTGTTTTGCACACGCTGCTAGGTAGTATTTGTTGGTTTCCAAACTGCTTACCTGAGGTCATCGCCCCTTTATTCTTCTTTCCTTCTGGGCTGAGGTGTATTAGCTAGCTAGTCAGCAATGACTAATTCAGATTAGTTCAATGGATAATATTGAGATTTGTTTGACCATGGGCTGCTAATTGCAACATGACTGATAGTTATAAGCTTCTCTGGAAAAAAAAAAACCATGTTGCTTCAATATAAATTTCAGAACGGCTGCTTTCTGGCTGCAAGTCTGAAACTGCGGCATGCTACCACAGTTTGAGATCAGCCATGACAGCACTTCAAATATACTAGAGTATTTCTATAGGACCAAAGTATTAAAACAGTTTATCGACTTCTTCTCACCACTGTAACTGTAAGTTTATCTATGAAAGATGTGCGGTAGGTTTGATGTCTATTTCTTCTTTACATGTTTTTACCATTCTCAGATTAGATGTCTGTTTCTTATTCTTATACTTTTGATTGACCCCCTTTTTTTTTCCAGAAAACATGCGCCATATGCTTGACCACAATGAAGCCAGGTCAAGGCCATGCTCTCTTCACAGCAGAGTGCTCACACACCTTCCACTTCCATTGTATTTCGGCAAATGTTAAGCACGGAAGCAACAGCTGCCCAGTCTGCCGTATCAAATGGAAGGAGCTCCCATTTCGAGGTCCCTTGCCTGCTGAATTACCCCAAGTAAATGCAAGGATTAATCCAGTTAATGGGTACCAAAATGGAGGCCATATGAACATACTGCGTCCACTTCCTCGTGCACGCTCTTCTGGCAGGCTTCATCATCTGGCCACATTGCTGCCTGACACTGACCCTAGTACTTTCAACGATGATGAACCCTTGGATTTGTTGTGCAATGAGGCTAATGGTACTCAGCAGGCCTGTTTGAGAACAGTAGAGATAAAAACATATCCAGAGTTCACTGAAGTACCTGAGAATACATCAGAAAGGAACTTCACTGTTCTAATCCACCTTAAGGCACCCCTTGCTCAGCGTTTGCAGTCATCCAGCAATCTTGGAGATGGCAATGGACTAAGTACAGCTCGTGCCCCTGTTGATCTCATCACGGTTCTTGATGTCAGTGGAAGTATGGCTGGTACTAAACTTGCATTGTTGAAGAGGGCTATGGGATTTGTCATTCAGAACCTTGGATCCTCTGATCGGCTTTCCGTCATCGCCTTCTCATCATCCGCACGTAGGCTCTTCCCACTTCGTAGGATGACTGAGTCTGGTCGGCAGCAAAGCTTGCTGGCTGTTAATTCACTGACGTCAAATGGTGGTACCAATATTGCAGAGGGCCTCAGGAAAGGCTCCAAGGTGATCAAAGAACGCCAGGCCAAGAATCCAGTCTGCAGCATCATCCTTTTATCAGATGGTCAAGATACTTATACGGTCTCACCAACTGCTGGTGTACACAAAGGAGCACCAGAGTATTGTGCGCTCTTGCCATCCACTAATGGTAACCAGCAGGTACCTGTTCATGTCTTTGGATTTGGCACTGACCATGACCCAGTCTCTCTGCACTCAATCTCACAAACCTCTGGTGGGACCTTTTCATTCATCGAGACAGAGGCTGCTATTCAAGATGCATTTGCTCAGTGCATTGGTGGGCTTTTGAGCGTAGTTGCACAAGGTCTTCATGTAAAGGTGGAGAGTCTCCACCCTGACGTGCACTTTAGCTCCATCAGATCAGGCAGCTATTCTAACAGAGTTTCAGATGATAAGAGGAACGGCTCCATAGATGTTGGGGACCTGTATGCTGAAGAGGAAAGGGATTTTCTTGTGTCTGTAAACGTTCCACCAGGCTATGGGGAAACGGCACTTCTCAAGGTTGGCTGTGTCTACAGAGATCCACTGATGAAGGAGACAGTGAATATGGCTGATGTGCAGGTGAAGATCTCCAGGCCAGCATTCGTCTCAGTACAAAGCGTGTCAATCGAGGTGGACCGCCAGAAGAACCGTCTTCATGCAGCCGAGGTGATGGCGGCATCAAGGTTTTCTGCAGAGCGCGGTGACCTGACCAATGCTGTTTCTCTACTTGAAGACTGCCGGAGAATGATCATGGGATCGGCATCAGGACAGTCTGGTGACCGTCTGTGCCAAGCATTGGATGCTGAGCTGAAGGAGATGCAAGATCGGATGGCCAATCGGCAAAGGTACGAGGCATCCGGTCGGGCATATGTCCTCTCAGGCTTGAGTTCCCACTCATGGCAGAGGGCAACCGCACGGGGGGACTCAACGGACAGCGAGAGCCTAATCCAGGCCTACCAGACTTCTTCCATGGTGGACATGCTGCTGCGCTCTCAGACAATGAGCCGCTCATCGACCCCACGACCAACTCCACAGATGAGGCACGCGAAATCATTCCCAGCACGACCGCAGCCAAGGTAACTGCACTTTGGCGTTGCCAAGAAGGATTTTTCGCCTGAAGCCTAATTTGCTTGTCGATGATGGACGACGACGTAGTTTTGTGGCGGGAGGACGGGACCGGGGTATAGTTTGTGTGGGTATAAGGGGATGTAACGGTGTAAATTTGATTTGGGGTGGTGGAGGTAAATGGTGAGAGGTAAGGTATTTTATAATTGGGGGTAGGGGGATGGTATACGGTCCTTGGGGAAATGGGCAGGAGGGTGGGGCTATTTTTTCTTACCGTTGGTGGTGACTTGGTATACTCTAGTATTGTACTAGCTCCTTTGTGTGGTGATGTACATAAGGGAAGGGTATACATTTGTGGACTCTTTGAGGAGGATGGATGCCTAATCCCCATCCTGATCCTGATCCTTGCAAGGTTTGTTTCCTCGGCCTGGAATTGGAAAAGGTTTGCTGCCTCTTCCTGGAAATGGAAAAGGTTTGTTGCCTCTTCCTGGAAATGAAATTAATGATCCTGGCTATTTTTCGTTGTGCCTAGAAATCTGGTTACTTGATCAGTGATTATGTTGTGTTCCATCTTGCAAGGAAAAAATTGGAATCATCGCTACATGCTTGCTATTAATGCCTGCATTTTGGGACTGGTTCGATTACGACTAGAAAACTAGGCGTGGCTTTGCTGCGCCCTCTTTAGAAGCATGGAGTGTGAATATTTAAAAGATGGCATTCGAGGCACTATCATTCTGGACATATTTACTTCCAAGAATTATCATGCTTTTGTTTTGAACGGAACATGCCTAGAATTATCATGCTTGATTCTAAAGAAATGGTACTTGATTACAAGATGTAAAAAAGATGGCTATACAGTAAGAGAATTGGTTCTAATGAGTAGTCTGCATATTGGGATAGTGAAAATGTTCAGTGCAGGCAGATGGAAGGTAACTGGGATTTTGATTTTTTTTTTTAGCTGGAGGACAACCATTTCATAACAAGATTCTAGGTATGATTTATAATTTGGGATTGAGCGAGTACCTCCATGAAAAAAAAGAAAAACAAACTTTGATGTTTTACAATTTTATTAACTCAACTGTTTAGCATAGCTTTGTGGCGGGAAAAAAAACTATTTGGCTAAATTGTACTGTGAGAAGGTATCGCCAAACCTCATTGGAAGATAAAAACGGTCCCTAAACATAAAGCAGTTCGGCGAGATCACAGGATCGTCTGACCTGATTGTAAAAGGCGGGGTCGTCGTGACTCGTGAAGGGAAGGAGATCACCTGCAGTCGACACTCGTGACTGCATCCGGCAGTCACTCAATCCTGACCGTTACCTGTCATCCAACGCACCAGCTGATCCATCTCCTCATCTTGTCTTTCCGGCCCAACAACACGGCCTATTAAGCGTATAAAGCCGCGGCGTTTATTCTTTTTGCGTGACATCTCATGTTTGCCGGAGTTTTTTTATATTTTTAATTCAGTTTCAAAAAATATTTTAAAAGTAAAAAATTCAAATCTAACACTTTTTGTCGCGCAGGCCCCGTTGGCGTGACGGTTTGTCATCGTGCCACCGGGAGTAGTGTGACAAGAATGAACTTTTGAAAAAAACATAATTCTTCCATCCAACATCAGATAACAAAGATTTTTATATTAAAGTTATAGATCTCGATGAGATCTACAACTTTGTAGTTTTAAATTTTTTTATTTGAGGACGTTAACATGCTCAAAAAAATTATATGAGATTTCAACATCATAATAATCAAGTATTATCGCTTGTCACATTAGAAAAACAATATCTTTTTTAACGGAATCTAAGTTTTATATCAAAGTTCCCTCTCTTAATGGGATATACAACTTTATAGTTTTTCAAGGGTCTTAATTAACTCAAATGTAGAAGCTCAAAATTACAAAGTAGTAGATTTTATTGAGTGTGACAACTTCTAATACGGCAAGCAATAATACACGATTATTATGATGCTGAAATCTTATATAATTTTTTGAGCATATTAACATCCTCAAATAAAAAAATGTAAAACTACAAAGTTGTAGATCTCATCGAGATCTATAACTTTAATATAAAAATCTTCTTTATCCGATGTCGTATTCAAGAATTATGATTTTTCGAAAGTTCGTTCTTGTCACACTACTTCCATTGGCGCGACGACAAACTGTCACGTCAACGAGAGTGGTGCGACAAACTTTTCCACGTCGAAAACGCTATCTAATATACTGTCTAATGTGACAGCTTTTACCGTGTCACATGCGTTGGCGCGACAACGTTATTTGGTCACGCCTGCGAGGCCGGCACGACAAAAAGAGTTAGATTTGAATTTTTTCATTTTAAAAATATTTATTAAAATTTATTAAAAATATAAAAAAAATTCCGGCAAACACGAGATGTCGCACCAAAAAAAATAAACGCCGCTGCTTTGTACGCTTAATAGGCCATGTTTTGTTGGGCCGGAAGGACAAACTGAGGAGGTGGATGAGCTCGTGCGTTGGATAAGAGGTAACGGTCAGGATGGAGTGACTGATGCAGTCACGAGGACCGACTGCAGGAGATCTCGTTCCTGAACTCGTGAAGGTGAGTCCCAGCGGGTTTCCCTACGACGACTTATCCTGCCACCACCAGAAGCGCCCTTACCGGAGGAGGGGTAATCCTGTGCTCGCCGCCGAACGCCCGCCCCGGTCGGCAACAAAAAAAACCCACGGCAGCGGCGCACCGCCAAACGCAGCGAGGGGGAACTCGGAACCGGACAAGTCTAGAGGAAACCTGGGCTGGGCCGGGCGCGTTTATCCCCTCGAGAAGACATCTTGTGTGGGCCTTCTCGTTCCTTAGTTAAACAAACTACGAGGCCCGTTACAGCCCAGGTGAGGTGAGGTGACCCACCCACCCGCAAGGAGGCCCGTTTTGAACGAAACAGGAGGCCCGGTTGGATAGGTGGATGGCGACGTCTGGGGTTTTGAAGAGGGAAGCGGTTGGTGAATTGGCGTGTGGGCTGACGCGACGCGGACGGTTCAACTGCAACGGTCGGGTCAGGTCAGGAGCCGCGGAGGAGTCCGAGACTGAGGCCATGTTGGGTTCCACTTATAAGTTAAGTTTACGTGAGAAATGAGTTGAGGTGTGGTTTCGAAGTAAAAACAAAAGTATGATCCTATATGAAAAGAAGGTGACTTATAAATTCATAAGTTAGAGTGGAACAACTTATGGACTTATAAATTAAGGTGACTTATAAGTTAGGGTGTTTAGCAAAATAAGTCATTTTTTTCACTTTTGAACTTATAAATCAGATAACTTATGAGAACCAAACAGGTCTGACCTCCTCCTCCTACCGCCCAACTCCGAAAGCGATTCGTACGTACAGTACGTGCGCTGGTGGCTGGTGCATACTACAACATACGCAAGCCCTAACACCCGGAGTATTCTACGATGACTTGTACCCACGTATATTTCCTTCCGTATACCACCGGTCCTCCTCCTCCTCCTCCTCCTCCTCCTCGTGACCTAACATTTTTTTGGTATATCCACCGGGAGCTCGAGCTTCCAGTGACTTGTGTACGTTGATACTTTGCCGTGTGTGCCTTATCGTTACCATTTCCATCATCACCACTAATAATTAGTACAGTATTAATGAAACGAGCTGGATCTAGT
The DNA here is from genome assembly GCA_022036555.1 of Microstegium vimineum. Taxonomy (NCBI): domain Eukaryota; kingdom Viridiplantae; phylum Streptophyta; class Magnoliopsida; order Poales; family Poaceae; genus Microstegium; species Microstegium vimineum. The sequence continues at coordinate 64,997,290 of CM039122.1, forward strand.
CTACCTCCCTCGGCTTATTTAATTAATACAAAGCTTTACTTTAATCATGGCGTCTGCGTCGGTGCACAGCTGATGCCTGATGGTACCTACCAAGAGAGAAAGCTCAAGTACGTGCTCAGTTCAGTACGGGTGAAGAGTTTTTCTATATATATTTTTTATGACGCGAGACCCAACCCCGGATCGATCGGCAGCCAGATTTCCGTCCTAACCCAAAGCCGGTTCCTTTTAACTTAGTAGATATTATATTAAGCTAGGAGTTAGAGGATGGAGTCATCTCCAATCCCATGTTTTTGGCGCATTTTTGGGGTGTATTTCAGCGTCACCAAACAGACCTGTGGTGGACATTGAGTTCAATGAGGTGTGTGTACTCATTGTACCAGCATTCTAGCAGTGGCTGATGATGGTAGAGAGCCATGAGGAGAAGATGGTCACCTGTCGGTTGTCATCTGGCAGCCATGTTTAGCTCTCGTTTCCATTACTTAATCGGTGGAGCAAAGGATGTTGCTTTCGGCAATTGCATTTGTGCGGGTAATCAGATGCGCCCGTGGCTCAGTGCCGATTTTGATTTAGTATAAAAGGATTTATGGAAAAAAAAGGAAGGCAATGAAATTGAGGAGCTCACTCACATGGGTTAGGCGAACGAAGTAGCGCGAGCCTAGCAGCACAACGTGGTGCAGCATGGCGCCGGTTTCTTGGCAACAAATTCCGAGCCACCAGTTCTTACTCCTCAAGAAAAATACAAAACAAAAGGAAAAAAAATGCACTAGTCTTGTGATGATGATGAATTGTGATTGCGAGTTTCCTAACAAGCTCTCTAGAAGAAACGAGGATTTGACGATTGACGCCGTCGTGAAAGGAGGGCCTCCCGTGCTTCCAGCCTGGCCCACCTACCAGCCAGCCAGCTAGTAATCGCGTCACAATAATAACCAAATTGAAGTAAACCTCCCCCGATTGAATTTTCAACAGAGTCATCGGTGACGGTATACCTACCTGTGCTTCTCCTCCCTCTCCCAGCTCCAGCTCGTTTTTAACAATCCCACACAAATTTTAATCAACGCGAGAATGTACACACAAAAAAGAGAGAAAAATACTTTTCACCGTCCTTACCTAATCGCCGTTGGTTAATTATTCCGTTCTCCCGCTAACCGTCCGATCCAATCATTATTATTATTCGGTCCCGCACCAAACCAAAGCGCGAAAAAGAAAACACGCACACAAAATATTCGTCGCGCCTCCTCCTCTCCTCTTTCCCCTCCCTGCTCGCCTCGCCAACCCAGCCCAGCGCACGGCACAACCCATTCGCACCGCACCGCACCGCGTCGCGGCGAGCGGGCGACAGCTCAGGAAGACAGAGAGGTAGGGAGGGTCGGAGGGAGAAAAGGGCACGAAAGCCAAGGGAAGCGGGCGCGACCACCGCCACCCTCCCCCATTCCTCGCCCCGCCTCCCGCCGAGGGCGTGGAATCCCCGTGGACTCCCGCCCCCGCGCGTGCGTCGCCGCGGTGCGCCGGGCCGATCTGCTCCGCCGCCCCGCCCGCCCGCCTCCTCCTCCTCAGGTGCGCTTCCGCTTGGCTCCACGCTGTTCCCGTCGCCGCCGCGTCTCCTCCTCCCTCGCTGGCTCGCTTCCTTGTCGGTTTGGCCGGGAATGGCCCGGGCGCCGGATCTCCTCCGGGGACGCGGCGGTGTGTGTCGGTGGCTGCTAGATCTGGGACGCGTGGCACGGCCGCTGCTACCAGCGTAGATCTAGCTCCTCCCCCCTCCCTCTTTCTTGGTTGCTGGAGCTGTTTCGAATTTGGTTTTGGTATTGCCGTCCAATTTGCTGGGTGGGCTCGAGCATGGTTTCGCCCGGATTCGTGCTCTGAGCTCGCTTCCGGACGGAGGTCCAAATGGGAGTGCAAGTGGGAATGCTTGCGACGGGATCTCGATCGCTGTTGGATTGGATCTTACGGGTGGATGAATTGACTGTGGCAGGTGTGTCCAGCCGACGAGGACATTGAGCTGGGCGAATAACGAGCTAGAATTTCAAAAAGGGAGCCATGAAGAAAGTGTTCGATCAGACGGTCCGGGACTTGTACGTGAATTTTTTGCGCTCTGTCGTTTACGGCGTGCTATTTCGAGCCGCGTTTGTTTGCTACTAGCTCTCTGGCTGCATGAATTGACATAGGGATACTGTCTTGCTTTTGCAGAAAAAGAGAGGTGAACAAGAAGGTCCTCAAGGTGCCTGGAGTAGAACAAAAGGTGAGGGATCCGTGCGCTCTGTTCTTGGGGGCGTTTGTTTGTTTTCTCTTATTATTACTTTCATTCACTTGCCAGTTGCTACAAAAGGTATTTTTTCTTACGTGGTATCCCCGTTCTTGTTCTGATTTATGTACAGATCCTTGATGCCACAAGCAACGAACCGTGGGGCCCACATGGATCTCTCCTGGCAGACATTGCTCAAGCAACGCATAACCAGTATGCTATCCCCCTCCCACCCTCATGTTTTCTGATTGGCTACTTGTTGAACAGAAACCCGTTTTGCTGGTGCTAATGCGGTTTGCATGTCCGTTTGCAGTCATGAGTACCAGATGATCATGAACATTGTGTGGAAGAGGGTCAGTGACACAGGTAAAAATTGGCGTCATGTTTACAAGGTAAGAAATTGTCGTGGCGCCACGGATATTCAAACATTGTTTATTTGGAAATATGTGAAAACATTAATAATTATTACAGTACATTAATAGTTTGCACAGCTGAAACTGATTTCTATCTCTCCCGTGTTGTAGGGATTGATTGTCTTGGATTACCTGGTGGCGCATGGTACTGAACGAGTTATTGATGACATAAGGGAGCATGCTTATCAGATATCAGTAATGCTAACCGCCATCTTCTCTGGATTATATTTTTAATACCATCTTCAAGTCTGGCATTGGGGGTTCTTGTATCTTGCTTGCTTGGTGCGCTAACACTATGCTTGAAATTCCAGGCACTAGCTGACTTCCAGTACATTGATTCTTCTGGGAGAGATCAAGGTGGCAATGTACGAAGGAAATCCCAGAGCCTTGTCAGTTTAGTTAATGATAAAGAAAGGATACAGGAAGTTAGACAGAAAGCACTCTCTACCAGGGACAAGTAAGTATAGCTTTATTCCATGCTTGCTTCATATTGATTAGCGCATACTGTTTTGCAGGCGCTTAAGTTTCCTATTGCTGAACTGATTACCTTTATCTGATCATCTTTAGGTACAGGAGTGCGTTTGCCCCCAGTGGCAGGAGTCCAGGTCGATATGGTGGTGGTTATGATAATGACCGCTATGAAGGCAGCTATGGCAGCAGAAATGGAAATGGGAGGGAAAGAGACTATGGATACAGGGACGATGACAGATATGGTGGACCTGGAGATACACCCAATAGGGAAGGAGATCGTTATTCCAGAGATTCTAATGAACGCTATGGCAGAGATTATAGGGAAGATGAATACAAAGGAAGTAATAGTAACCATGAGTATGCTGAAGGAGCAGGTCGCAGGAGCTATGGCCGCGAAAGGGATTCATATGGGGATGATGAAGCTTATTCATCCCGGTCTGTTTTCTGTTTCAACTTGAAATTATTACTTATTGTCCATAGTTGTTGTCAGCAACTAATGTATGAGATAGTTAGTTCCTTATTTAAATTAGTAATATACCATCCTTCGGATTTTAGGGCTCTTAGTGGATCTTAACATCCTTCTTACCTTGCAGTGGCCGTGGCAGCAATGCTGATGCGCATACTCAGGATGATAGGTAAATAATGGAGAGTGGTCATGTACATTAACTTCGTAGCTTATTTGTTGGAGTAATCCTTCTAAGTTCTGTTACCTGCGATGACAGGCCTATAGAGAGAAAGCTTTCTAACCAGCAAATTGCTTCACCACCACCGAACTATGAAGATGTTACAAGAGATGGTCAGGACAATCTTCATGATGACAGGTCAGCATTCTATTTTAGATGCTTTAATTTCTTGGCTGAGCAATGGTCCTTTACTGAAACTCTCAAGTCTCAGAAATGGAGGAAATGTTCCTGCTGCTATACCAAGGGTGTCCTCTCCTTCAGTTCCTGCAACAACTGTTGCTGCAGGACAGGTGAATGGGGTTCATGAGACTACTGTTGAAGATGTACCTGCACCACCAACTGCTCATGCTGAGCCTAATGGATTTGATGAGTTTGATCCACGTGGATCTGTGCCAGGTATAGTTTGTCCTGTTTCAGCGATAAATACACCACTTGTGTAAATGGAAGTAATGAAAACATCAGTATGGAAGGGATATTTGGTGTTTTTCATATACAAGATCAATGCACAGGGGAATGGCACCTAACCTGGCATGTTGCCAGTATAAACATCTTTGGTTGTTAAATATGTGCTGATATTATGTTTGGTGATCTATATCCCTTTTCAGATTCTTCCCCTCCTGTAAACCCTGCATCAGTAGCGAATAGCTTTGAGATGGATTTGTTTGGATCAGATCCTATTAGTTCGTTGGCTTTGGTGTCTGTGCCTCAATCAACGACCACATCAAATGTTGAAGCACCAGCAAATTCAGGTTTTGAGACAAATAGTTTCGTGGGCATGCCTCCTGCTTCCACTGGATTTGGCGAGGTATATGCATAACTTGCTGTCATTCATTCATATATTTGTTCTTTTTTGGGTTTGTGGTGCTATTTCACAATGCATGGGTTTTTAAATTGGCTTGCAACTGTTCTAAAACATTGCAAGAGCTTTTCACAACTTTGTGGAGTTTGATGTATTAGATAAGCTAAATGCTATAAGGGAAATGCCTTGTTAACATAGTTATAGCTTTCTGTTAAAACTGCACTTAAACTTGAAGCACATGGAGGTGTAACGACAGAATTACTGTCAGTCATCAAGTAACTTTGTTTGGTGATATTGTCTGTTGTGTTTTCTTATAATCTATCTAGTCATAATAGCTAATCTAAGAATTCTTTTTATTGTCTTTTAACTTTGCCACAGATTGATGCATCAAATCCTTTTGGGGATCCTACACCTTTCAAGGCAGTTCTTGATGAAAGTCTGGCACTACCTCAGACACATGCTGCACCAGCTGGTTCTTTCCAGTCCACTGGACCTGGTGCGGATGTGAACCCTTTCCAGCCTGCTTCAGCCGCAAGCTTTGGTTTTGGAGACACTCTTGGTGATCTCACTTTTGCATCAAATGCAGCACCGGAGCAGCAAGATATGTTTGCAAACACAGCCTCCTCACCTTCAGAGGTAGCACCAGCACACCCATCTGTGGTTCTCCAGCAGCCAGTTCCTACTAATTTTCCCTCTCAAGCACCTCAGCCAGTTGCTGGCCCAATGCATGCTGCTCCCACAGCATTTGCTCCTTCTCAGGCACCTCAGGCTTCCCCTGCGTTTGCTTATTCACAAGCGCCTCATCCTGGTGCTGCCAACCAATCTCAATTTCCCAGAACGTTGCCCATCATTTCTGCCTTCAGGTCAATCGGATTTCTTTATGCAGCCAGCATCAGGGTCTGGGGTTCCTACACAGAATGGAGCACCGTCCTACATTCCTCCACAGATTTCTCAGTTCACTGCTCCGGCAAATCAACAACCATCTCATCCAAGCTTCCTCCCACAAACTAGCACACCAGCACTCCAGCCCACCTTGATCTCTCGGGGGGCATCCCAGCCCCTTGGTGTGGTGCCTACTGGTGGCGGCTTCTCATTGCAGTCAAGTTCATCAGCTCCCCAGAAACAATTATCTCTGCTTTGCAAGTTAATCAGACTGAGCCAGTAAAGAAGTTTGAGCCCAAATCTAAACTGTGGTCTGAAACTTTGAGCCGAGGTCTAGTCAATCTGGACATTTCTGGACGTAAGTGGCCTGTCATGTTTTTTTCCTGCAATTCCAACAGCTTACCTTTGTGTTGGCTAACATGATTGTGTTTGTTTTTTACAGCAAAAGCAAATCCTCATGCTGATATTGGAGTTGACTTTGATTCAATTAATCGCAAGGAGAAGAGACAGGAAAAGAAAATCAACCAAGCACCTGTGGTGTCCACAATCACCATGGGCAAAGCCATGGGAGCTGGTTCTGGCATTGGTCGAGCTGGTGCAGGTGCAGTTGCACCTCCCAACCCAATGGGTGCTGGCAGGGGCATGGGTATGGGTCCCGGTGCCGGTGCTGGTTATGGTGGTGTAATGGGAATGAACCGGCCAATGGGCATGGGGATGGGAATGGGAATGAATCAACAACAGATGAGGATGGGGATGAACCAACAGCCGATGGGAATGGGGATGGGGATGAACCAACAAATGATGGGAATGAACCAACAACAGATGGGAGGAATGAACATGGGGATGGGGATGAACCAGGGGATGTCGATGCGTCCTCCTATGGGGATGGCCCCCGGTGGAATGCCGGGTGCTGGCTACAATCAGATGGGCGCAGCATATGGTGGCCAGCAGCCATATGGAGGTTACAGGTGATGAGGGGCTATACAGTCTCCCACACGGCCACACCACAGATTACGGGGCGAGGTGTTGAGAAACAGTTTAGGAGGCATCTGTATTTTGCTCACCTGGTTTTGCTTTGTGTATGATTTCTTGTTTCTTTTGGGGGTGGGTGAGAAGGGTATAGTTTTCGTCACTATTCTTTTACAATCCATGTTGGATACTGTACCTACTAAATACCAAATAGCAAACATGTGAAAAAGGGCGGTGCTACAACTACTGTGTTGGATGCAAAGCCTTGAGATATTACAGAGCTCCCATGTAGTTGTATACTCCACTTTGCTATAGGCTGCTGCTTTTTAGTGAACGTATTATTTGTTTCAGCGTTCTTGCTGGATGGATAATAAATGGCTGTACCATTTGGTTGAATTCTCACGTTTTTGCATTGACGTTAGTTTGCATGTGAAATTTGACATTCTTCACGTCATTATTCTTGCATCAATCGCTATGAAGGAACTAACTACAATGCCTTGGAGCTGGCTGGACGGAGTCATCACTACGAAGGAACTAACTATTTGAATCTTTTTATGTAGAGGAATTAAGAGGAATTGAAATCTACTCAGGGCTATTTGGTTTGGAATTTGACAACTCAACACTTTACAAAGTTTATATATAAGATCTTAAATTTATAAGGTGAAAGATGAAAATTCATTCTATAAATCATATGGTGTAAAGTGCATTTGTGGTTCCTAAACTTGCATTGTTGTGTTATTTTGCTCCCTATACTCGTAATTTGAGCGTTTGGGCTCTCAAACTTGTTTATTAGTTTCATCACTAAACTTGTTTGGTTGTGTCACTCAGGTCTCTAAACTTGTAAATCGACCATTTAAGCCCTTAAACTTGTTTAGTTATGTCATCTAGTCCCTAAACTTTATTTCAAGTCTGATATGAATCCAAACAAGACGATTTAAAATTTTGATATAAAAATATTTTATAAATTTTTCGTATGAACTCGAATAAAGACCATTTAAGCCCTTAAACTTGTTTAGTTATGTCATCTAGTCCCTAAACTTTATTTCAAGTCTGATATGAATCCAAACAAGACGATTTAAAATTTTGATATAAAAATATTTTATAAATTTTTCGTATGAACTCGAATAAAGATAAATTTTATTTAAAAATTACAGCCCTTGACATGATCAACAACTTTGTAAATGAAATGGTTTTAAATTAAAATTATTTAGAGTCCCAAAATATTATTATAAATTTACAAATTTGAATTTTAAAATTTAAAGTTATTAAATAATCTTGGATATTGAAATAATCTATATGAAAGTTACCGTTCTCGATATGATATACAACTTTGTACTTGAAAATTTTTCTATTTGAAGTTGTTTATTATCTCAAATTTAAATTTAAAAGTTTATATATTTTAAAAATAATTTTACTTAGACAATTTCAATACCATAAACAGTTTAATTTAAATTCTTTTCAACTTCAAGGTTATAGATCATATCGAGGGCTACAATTTTCATACAAAGTTGGTTATCATTCAACTTCATATGAAAACGTTATGAATTATTTTTTGATATTAAGTTTTTAGATTGCCTCGTGTTAGATCGAGATGAGACTCAAAATCAAGTTCAAAAACCAGGACTGAATAAGTTTGAGAAAATAAACGGTCGATTTACAAGGTTATCAAGTTTAATAACCAGAATGACACAACTGAAAAAGTTTTAGAAGCTAAACGATCGATTTACATGGTTATAAATTGATATGACACAAATGAATAAGTTTGAACACCTAAATAATCGATTTACGAGTTTTAAGACCGGATGATATAATAACGCAGGTTTAGGGACCGCTGTCCCTAATAATCTTCCCCAATATATAGACTCATTTGTTAGTAAAAGAATATTTATTTTATTTTGTTCTTTTCTCTTCCCTCGGCTCGTTCTCCCGCACCACCCCATCGGGACAGCATCGACGCCGCAGCCGCCGAGGGACTGGAGAGTGGGGACTGTTGGAGCTACTGTTCATTAACCAGCCGTTCAGCGCCAATCCAACGGCCGGCATCTCGCTCTTTAAAACTCGTCCCCAAGTTCACCATTCTCACCCCTAGGCCCTAATAAATCACACAGGTCTCCGGTGAAGTCGCCTCCCGACCGCGCTCCGCATCTCGTCGACGACGAACCGAAAACCCTCACAAATCCTCTTGATGCGGGGTCTAGCCGCCTCCACTGTGTAGCCCAAGTCGGATCGAAGAGGTACGAGCGCTTCGGGTCGGCGCGCACCTCTCCCTCATGGCGGCGGTGCGAGGGGCCCGATCTGGGGGCTCGGCTGCCGCGGTGGTGCTGGTCTCGGTTCTGCTCGTGGGCTGCCTCGTCGCGGGCGGCCAGGGGACCGAGATCCGCCGCCAGAAAAACGTGCAAGCTGCGCTCCGGGCCAAGTGGGCTGGCACGCCGCTGCTGCTCGAAGCCAGGTGGGTTTGCTTTTGGCTTTGTTCACTGGTAGTTTGGGCGGCTATATATGCTTGATAGTGCCAATTTGATTTCACATTTTTTTGGGGGTTTAGTAAGTTTAGTTACTAGGGTTAGCATTGTGTGAATTGAATAGCTGATGTCAGTGGAATTCACACCGGCTCGGTTCCTTGTTTTCATTTGGACTATGTGACACTTGTGGGCGGTGACTGGTGATAGACGGGTGCCAACTGACACAGACTCATGGCTTAGTAGAAAACCTTCCCTGGATGATTTAAACAAAGCATAGTATAGTAGATGCAATAATCACCGCTATGATTCATATAGGAACAGTGTGTATTCAGATGCTTTGTTTAAATCTTGAAAGATGATTTAAACCTGGATGAAATTAAGATTGTTTATTTAATATAAAATTTTGGCAGTCGTAACTCATTCGTATACAATATCCTGTAGTCAAATTATGCTATCCAGCCTTGCAGCCTATCTGACATTGAGTTGAGACACTCGGTCAGATCCTAGATATTGGAGTACCCTGTTTGCACTGATGCCCGCAACAGATTCTATTTTATGCTCTGGAGAAGAATTTGTGGATTGGCCCAAAACTCTACAAGATCTTCACATTTACTCGCTCCAGTATCTACAAGGCGTAACCACTTTTTATTCAAGTCACATAATACAAGGTGTGCTCTCTTTGGAGTCTGAGCGCACATATATCGATGTAGTAATAGTAATACTAATGTTGAGAGAGAGAGAGAATTAAATACATTCCTTGGTCTTTGAACTAGAGGTGATTACACCTTATATACTAGGACAGAGGGAGTATAATTTAAATATAATTAACAATGGCATATGCCTTTTTATTTATTTATTTATTTATACAATGACAAAACCAAATAAGGAAGGCAGTTGACCCTTGCATGCTTCTGATTGTGCTCCGCGGGTTGGAGGAAACACAAAAGTAGTGGAGTACTTGTTAATTGACATTTTTAGCATTTGTGTTGATTGATCGATTTTACTTGTTATGTTCCAAACAACGCCTAATGAGCCTTTTGTTTATTACGCTTGTTAGTGAATTGCTTTCAAAAGAATGGAAGGATCTATTTTGGGATTTTGTTGACCACTGGAAGGAACTGGACAGAGGCTCTGAATGTTTGACGGCAAAATGTTGTGCCAGAAGATTGTTGAGGATGCCCGAACACTACTCAATGAACCACTCTCTTCAATTTTTGAGTTTTCTCTTACCCTTCGATCAGCATCGCCAAGATTAGTGCTTTACAGGCAACTTGCAAAGGAGTCATTATCTTCGTTTCCTATTGATGATTCACCAGAGCAAATTTCTGGTCATGGTACTGGAATTTTTGATGGGGCTGTGGGTCCTAGCTCTTCTGGAGGAACTTGCTGCTGGGTAGACACTGGGAATGTTCTATTGTTGAATTCAGCTGATCTACGTGGATGGCTTGAGGGATTGGGCAAGCTGTAAGTGCCTTTCCTTTTTCTTAAAATTTCCCCTTTTCTGAAGTTGTATGTAAGATGGGCAACTCAGAAGATTTGTGTAACAGACCTATGGACTCCACTGAACAACCTGAACTCTTTGACTTTGACCATATATATCCTCGCACAAATATTACCGCTCCGGTTGCTGTATTGTATGGGGCTGTTGGTACAAAATGTTTCAAAGAGCTGCATGTTGAACTATCAGAAGCATCAAAGCAGGTAACATACACGTCCCTGTTTTGTGGTGTACTTAAGGGCATATGAGGTCATGAGAAAATTATAAACACACAAAATGGAGCCATTTGGTCTAGTACAAGGTCCTTATTTGTTTGTTAACTCTCCTTCGACATAGAATGATATAATAAATTTGTTTGTACCATTTCTTCGACGTGTAACACTGATAGCCTATGCTTCTTTCGAGTTCACCTCTACACATGAAAAGAGAACTTAATTAATTTATCACAATAGCAGTAATTAATGTGAATATTTTATTGTTTATACTTCTATTAATCATGCCATACCCCATCAAATTGTGGCATCTTTTCTTCTTCTTCCTCCTAAGACCCTTTCTATTTCTATGTGTATTGACAAGGAAACACATATGGGTTTATGAGCAATCATGATAATCTGGTTAGGGCCCAACACTTCTTCGGCAGCTTGCCATTCCTAATAGTTACATTGTTTGATCTCCAAAATCAATCATGAATATCTCTTCTAGATTTTGCATGCAAATTTTATTTGGCTATTTGCTATCAGTATCTACTTTATGGTTACTTTGGCCCCTCTTCATGCTTCGGTTAACTATTTTACTTTATGTACTGCTCCTAGGGAAAAGTCAGGTATGCTCTGCGTCCTGTCCTACCATCTGGATGTGAGACCACATCCACCTTTTGTGGTTCAGTTGGTGCTATAGATGCAGTCACCTTGAGTGGTTACGGGGTGGAGCTTGCCCTAAAAAACATGGAATACAAAGCTATGGATGACACTGCTATAAAGAAAGGTAATTCGTCTTTGCACCAGACAGCACACTGGTTTCTGCTTAGTTCTTTCTGAAAATAAAAAAAAATCAATATGTATCTCGTGGAAATGCAGCAAGCAGAAAAGGAAAAAACCCTACAGCCTACCTCTTTCTCTGAAATAATTTATAATTTATTTAAGTATAAAAGATTATTTCTCTGGCTGATGGAGCCCTGCAACCCACTAATTAAGCCCTGTTATTTATTTCCTTTCCAGGTGTTCCTCTAGAAGATCCAAAGACAGAGGACCTCAGTCAAGAAGTCAGAGGGTTTATATTTTCCAAGATTTTGGTTCGTTCAATTCAGAGATTTTCTATGTTCTATTGAGTCGGGGAACACAAGCTCTGTGATGCATAAATAAAGTGCTAATATTATTTCTATGTTCTATTGATTTCTAGGAACGCAAGCCAGAGCTAAATGCTGAGATTATGGCGTTCCGAGATTATTTATTGTCATCAACAGTGTCTGATACACTTGAAGTCTGGGAACTCAAAGGTATTTCACCTACTTGCCATAGACCAATTGGTGTTCCTCAGATTCTATCTTGTTTTGTTTTGTCCAACAGCAATGCATCATTTTGTATTATTGAAACACCCTTTTCATTTATGGTATGCTCCACACTGCAGATCTGGGTCATCAGACAGCACAGCGGATCGTTCAAGCATCAGATCCTTTACAGTCAATGCAGGAAATCAATCAAAATTTCCCAAGTATAGTTTCTTCACTATCACGAATGAAGGTACTGTTACATCTTTCTCACTTTAAAATATGCCTTCGTTTCTTTACTTTATTTCCAATTCTATCATCCAAATTATGAAGTTGATTCGGCTGTTACTTACAAAAATGTCATGCTTGTACAGCTTGACGATTCCATCAAAGATGAAATTATTGCAAATCAGCGGATGGTTCCACCTGGCAAGTCACTGATGGCTCTGAATGGTGCTTTGATCAATATTGAGGATCTTGATCTTTACCTGTATGTTCTTCCTTGCTTCCTGGATAGTGTTGTTTCTTATTTTTACTCTTTGTTTTACCTTTGCTTGGTTACGAGCACCTTAGCTATTGGCTTCTTGCCTTGGGCATACCAAAATAGACTAAGTCAGTGTACCCTTAAACAGCTGGCTAGTGATTCCACGCTGCTTTCCATTAGAGGCTATGCAGCCACTAATAAATTATCACAATTCTGACGATTCTAATCTTATAATGTAAGAAGAATATTGGACAATAATATTATATCGTCTCTTTTAAAGGGAAATGCCACATACCCAAACCTCCACCTACAAGTTCACAGCCAAACTAAAAGGAAAGAACATACACCCAACCAGTTGATTACTCAGAACTATTGTTGAGAAGACGATGGACCAAAAGTTACTTATAATTTCCTCCAAACTTCTGTTAACTCATTCAGGAGGATTTGTTGATTTTGTAAGTAAAGTATGTATGGTAGCTCTTGTCAGTTTGTTCATCTTTTCTCTCCACCAACTTCTCACATTTCTTCAGCTCTGTACCCTTTGCTCATTGTCAAGCTAGTTTTCACCATCGCCCTTGTATCTATCTCTTGAACATGCAGCAGAGCTGTGTATTATTATATTATAAGAAGAAAAAGGGGTAAGGCCCTTATAACACGCACCTACCCACCCACTCAAGAAAACCTTACAGTTTCATCTTTCCCTAGACATAGACAGACAACGTCCTCTACCTTTCATTGGCTACAAGGTAATAAATATCCCGGTCCCTGGCCAGACCCCAAAGATGCATTCCCTCCTTAGCGAGTAGATTGCTCTAGCTAAGTTGGGTGATGCTCCATAAAAAAACGCAGCTGTTCTTATGGTCCCAAATGGACCAAGCCCCTAAGTCCTTTTGGTGGCCATACCATCAACCTCATTGCTTATCCGTGCCCGTCAATCATCCTTGCCCGTCAATCATCAAAGGAGATTTCTTCCACCTGTGGTGCTAGATCATGTCATCCAACTGAGAGGAGGAAAGAGAACCAAAATTGCCTTGCAAAGTTGTAAGAAAGCAGCACCCCCTTCCATCGTCCTTGTATCTCTGCCCCGTTAAGATATTCTACAAGGCACACAGTTTCTGTATTTGCTGATTTGTTCTGTTTTCATCTTCCTTTTAGATTTCAGTAGCTGATTCACTAAAATGAATATCAATTTTTCTGTCCGATCATGTGAATAACTAAAGTAGACATTTTGTTATGGTTTATTCGACAGGTTAATGGATATGGTCCATGGAGAATTATCCCTGGCTGATCAGTTCATCCGGTTAAAGGTGAAGTTTAAGAAATATGTTGGAGGACCATTTTTGTCTCACTCCAACTTTTTTAATGCATCGATGCTTCTTCCAGAGCTCTATGTTCTGATGCTACTATTTAGTTTACATGTTTCAAACTGTAATATGTATTTTGTCATCTTATAGCGTTTTTTTCCATATGAACTCTGCCAGTTGTGGTGCCTTTAAATACTTAAATTCGTTTTGGTTTGTTAACACAACACTCGGTGTAGTAACTAACTTGAATTCTGAAAATATTAATAGGACCACAACACTTGGTTTTGGTTTGCTAAACAGCATTTCTGTTCTGTAGTTAGAATTTGAAATGTTTATTTCTCCTTTTCCAAATGGTTCCATTGGCTGTCATATTTGTTTCTAATAATAAAAACACAGAAGTTCAGGATCAAGTCCTGTAAAAATAACAATAAACTGACCTAACTCAAACCATATTGATATTCAGTATGACCATTGTTTTGGTAAAAATTTACATGTGGCATATTTTGTCATCTGAGCATGAGATTGCATTACTCCTGATTTTTCTGTAATTGACATTCTTTCTAGTATTTGAGATTTATTTTCACTTTCTTGCTGTGTGATTTATTTTTTAAATGATGTCTAATGTTTTACAAGTTGCCTCAAAGTGCTGCCCACAAGATCCTGTCAGCTCCTCCACCAGTAGAATCTAATTCTTTCCGTGTGGACTTTCGATCTTCTCATGTGCATTACCTCAATAACTTGGAGGAAGATACCATGTATAGAAGATGGAGAAGCAACATCCAGGAGGTTTTATTCTCCCCATTTTCTTGGTTTCATTGAGCCGATGTTATCATTTGAATTTTGCTTTGCTTTGCCAAGAAATTAAGGATATGCAATATATATTTTAATGCCTTTAGGTGTGTATTCAATTAAGTATTATATCCTCATCTTTCTGTTAAGAAGTCTAAATTGATTTCTCTGTATATTTGTCCTTGATATTGTTTCACCCTACAGTTTTTTTTTTTTAGTTTGCATGGTCATATACTGAATTCCTTGTTTGCTATCCCTATCAAAGTTGGGTGATTAGTTATTTTTGTATATGCTGCTCAATCTACTTGGCTACTGGCTTTTCTTTTTCTGTTTCCCTGGTTATGTTGTATCACACAACTACAAGTCTACAACCAGTTTTACCTTATGTAATTTCAATGATGGTCTCTCCCCCCTTTTCTTGTAGCTCTTGATGCCGGTCTTCCCTGGTCAGATGCGGTACATCCGTAAAAATCTATTCCACTCTGTTTATGTGCTCGATCCTGCTTCAGCCTGCGGTGCAGAGGCTAGTCTCTTGCTTACATTTTTTAAGTTCTAGCTCTTTATTTGCCTGCAGTATTATTTTTTACTGACATCCAGTTTCTATTTATACAGATCATTGACATGATCCAATCTCTATATCAAGATGGTGTCCCTATACGATTTGGTATCATAATGTATTCTTTAAGATTCATCAATGTCATTGAAGAAAGTGATGGCACTCTTACAAATAACAACGGAGAAGACACTTCCATTTTGGTAATCATTTCTAATGTTTTTTACTACAATTTCTTGAGTTCTTTGCTTTGATAATAGAACAGGTAACTTGGTCTATATTATATCGTAAAACCACCTTATGTTGGGGTTGATTATTTACCTTCTTTCTGCCTACTAATGTCTTTTAGGTGTATGAAATAATGATCAGAGTGTACAGCCACATTTCCTCCATACCATCATTAAGATGTCTGTTTTTATTTTTTTAGGAATCATGCCCTCTGGCATACTAGGTTTTATTGTATGAAATTGGACCAACATAAACTTGATTAGATAAGTTTGTGTTCTTAAAGATACTTAAATGCTATCTTTGCTAACTTTTTCTCTATATATCCAGATAACAAGGCTTTTCTTGTACATCAAAGAAACATACTCAACACAGTTAGCATTCCAATTTCTCAGCAATGTGAGTCAACCAATTGAGTTCCCAGTTATAATTCAGATAAGGAGCCAGTCCTTAAAGATAATTCTAGCTGCTAATATGATTTTGCATGGTTTGGTTATTTGATTGTTTCTGTGCTCAATACTCAATAGTTCTGTATTCTAGATGAATTTGATGCTGTAAAATTGTTTTTTACATATAAGTAAGCTTGGTATTAGCATAAGATTCTTATCTTTGCGGCAATATTTTTCCCTTTTGAATATTAAGACATTCTGAGGCATTCAGTTTTTCCCTGAAAAGAATTTTAAAATATTAAACAAGTTACTGCACATCCAGTCATGCTTTTTAGCTTAACTGGCGGTTTTAAAAAATGTTCTCATGTACATGAGGTGCCAGTGCCAGCATGCCTACTGTTGATGAACTGACACCTTTCTCATTTATATTTTACTGAAAAATGAAAACAAAAGAAAGCTTGATAGTTGTTCCATATATGCTGCCATGATTGTTTGGCAGCTTGGGAGTAATTTTGCCCAAATTATTGGCAATTCACCATTTTTAGCTGAATTTTCCCAAGCTAACCCTTATTATGCTAGTCACACCTTGTTTTATTTCCTTGATTATTTGGTTTGAAATATTATTGGTGGATATTCTGTAGATCTATGAATCCAACTAAACAGCTAATTAATTAGCTATGTGTTTGTTGGTCAAGAGTACCAGGCGTTTAGAAATTCGGCAAGAGCACATATCTCTTTGTTTTAGCAATTTGCTAATTTTGACAATAAATGAAAACTTATATTGTAGACTTCAAATTAGAATAGTGTCACTTTGGTCGTGAACCATATTTTTGTTCTTTGGTAAAAAAAAACCAATCCAGTTCTTTGCATTATGTTGTTAGCTTTTTCTCAAAAATGCACAATTGCACAACCCCTCTTGTGGTCCCGCCTTACACGCCCACATGAGTTCTGGAGAGATTAATTATTCGCCACATTAGTTATCAGTCACTGCCTGTTTTTGTTCTGAAACTTTGTATTGTTGCTATCTTCCACAGATACATAAATCAAGGAATAGTGAAGATGACTACAATGAAGAGCTTGTGGAAGCTCATCACGTTGAAGGGGCATTTGTTGATTCACTATTGTAAGCATGTTTACTGAACTATACTGCTTGTGTTCCAAACTATAGGTCATAACTTTGACTAGATTTTTAGAAAAATGCACCATCATCTATAACATCAAATTAGTTTCTTTAAATTCTCCATAAAATTTGTCTTGATAATGCATTTATGTGAACCTGTAGTCGTTAATATGTTTTTATAAAAACTTTGTCAAAGTTAGAGAAGTTTGACTTAGGAAAAAGATGAAGTGGCCTATAATTCGTAATAGAGGAAGCATGTTGTTGGAGATTATTAACCTAGCATGTTGTTATTTTTTCATTCTTCTTTCGGGCAATATGCAGGTCACACGCTAAATCTCATCCTCAAGATGTGCTGCTAAAGTTGCAAAAAGAGAACATGTACAAGCAGGAGGCTGAAGAAAGTTCTCTTTTTGTTCACAAGCTTGGGTTGTATAAACTCCAGTGTTGTCTATTGATGAATGGATTCGTCCATGAAGCAAATGAGGTATATTACTTATCCAAATTTAAGTTTAATAAATCAAATGAGGCATAATTGCTTGTCCAAGTTCAAGTTTAATAAATCGAAAAGTATCAGACCTATGAATGTTTAAATTTAAAACAGCAACTGATTGGTTTTCTTGGTATTAATAAGGAAAGTACATAAGATCTTTTGAAGAAATTACTAACATGTGCCATTTTTCGCTATCATTTATACTCCCCAAAGGAAGCGACCATGAATGCTATGAATGACGAGCTTCCTAGGATTCAAGAACAAGTTTATTATGGGCATATCCAGTCCCATACAGATGTTTTAGAGAAGTTTTTGTCAGAAAATAGCTACAAGCGGTACAACCCATCAGTAAGTACAAATATTTCTGAAAAGTGTAGTCCACTTTTTTTTGCTCCAATAATGATGTTGTTTTCCTTCAGATTACTGGCAAGAGTGCAGGGAAGAAATTTGTTTCGCTCTTTGCATCATATCATCAGGCCAACTCTGTATTTATTGATATGAAGTACTTACAGTCTCCTGGAAGTATGCTTCTTATAACTCTTTTTTGTATTATGTCATCCATGGTAAAAATTATTGCTGTTCACACATAGCCGTTAAATTTGTCTGCAGCTACAGATGATGCAAAACCTGTTACTCATCTACTTGCTATCGATCTTTCATCAAAAGTTGGAACAAAATTGCTTCATGAAGCCATACGTTACCTGGTAGATACAGCCGATGTCTTTCATACCTATTTAATGTGTTAGTCATGATGTTTCTGTTGACATTGTCTTGTTTTTCCCCATACAGATGGACGGATCTGATAGAGCTCGTGTTGGTCTTCTACTTTATGTCCCCACTGGTGGTTCATCACCTATTTTACTTCTGAAAGATATCTTCGATAGAACCATTTCTTCTTTCAGGTCTGATCTCGTACACTTTTCCCCCAGGGGGAAGGCTGCACTTTACAGATAATTACTTGCATTCTTAACATTTCATACTTAGTGTTTTAATCTAATCTAGTGGTTTTCTTGTGCTAGCTATGAAGGAAAGGTATTAGTCTTCCTGCATGAGCTCTTGAAATTTTATGAAGCCCAACCTATGCCTGCCTCATCCGTTGCTGATGATTGGACTAGAAATATGATGGAAAAGGTCTATACCTTAGCTGCTGAAACTGCTTTGCCTGTTGACGACTATAAAGCCTGGTTTAAAAGTTTCTCTGCTGATACAGTTCTCAAAGGGATGGATAAGGTCTGTAGCTCTGTATCTGAGTTTTCCCACTCTTTGCAAGTTTTTTCTTAAGTCGTAACTATGTGTAATTCATATATTAGCTGTATTAACCAAATTAATGTTTCAGCTTTCAAGTCCATATTTTCCCTCGGTTTCTTATAATTCTTTTCTCAGAAATGTAACATTTGTTTCTTTATTCGTGCAGTTATCTGACTTCTTATTTGGGCAATTGGGGCTTGCGTTTGGTAGTAATGCTGTGATCACCAATGGACGGGTAAGCTTTATGTTTCTTTTCTAAATCAGCTTAATGGACCATAATTCATGATATACCATTACTTATATCAGTATTACTGTGATCAGCAATGGATGGATAAGCTCTATGGTTCTTGTCTAAACCAGCGTAATGACTCATAATTCTTGGTGACTGGCAATGAGCCATTACCTATTAGTATTATTGTAATTCTTGGTGTAGTTCAGTTCTCTTGTGTATTCGTGGGAAAAGTAAAGCGAAAAAAAAGTCTTGGTTCAGTTTACTAGTGGATAGTGGATACATTATTTGATTATCTTGACTTTTGTGCTCAAGATAATAATTTTAGTTAAGTCACAAGGTTTATATTAACTGATTTCTAAAGCAGATTATGAAGTTAGGTACTTACGTTATGTTATGACTTTCAGGTTTTTATTATGAATGAAGGAGAATCATTTCTAGCCAATGACTTGGATCTCGTTGAGTCTATGGAGTATGACTTGAGAACAAAATACATATTTGAAATAATTGAAGCGGCTGAGTTTGCTGGCGTTGACCCTGATGACCTGACAAGGTAAAAGTATCAAGCATGCTATAGTACATTGCCTTTTCTGTAAACTTTTATTTAATAGCTGCACATATGGACTTGGTAATGTTTGGAGTAGTCTGATTTGTGTATTTTTAAATACTTATCACTTCTACATACCTGATTTTACTACACTCTCTGTTCCTCAGTAGTCAACCATTTGGTATGGATACCTCAAAAGTTTGTGATTTTTTTTTTTGCCAGTTTTGCTTGCCTCCTTTCTTATCTTTTAGGTGACAGTTAAATACGGTCCCTATCCATAAAGAAATGATTTGGTCTTGAAGGAACACTTATCTTGAATGATAAGAATAAAATATGATGTCACATCATTTTGTTTTTGATAAATCCTAATCTGTTTACTTTCTTTGCAGCCAATTCTACAGCGACATTGCCATGTTGATCTCATCATCAATGTCTGTTCGTGAAAGGGCATCTGAAAGGGCCCATTTTGAGATTTTACATGCAGAACATAGGTATCTCTAGATTTATTTTGCAAGGAGAAACATGCTGTGCAATATATGTTATTATCATGTACTGCTATTTGTAATACGGTATCACCATACTAGACCATTAACACATGCTGTTCATACTGGTAACTGGCCTATCACTGAACAAAACACTTTCAGGAGGAACCGAGGAACATACAACTTGGCTGGAAACTAGCTGGTTCCCTTAAAACTCTTCAGAATTGGACAAGTAGAAGGTCAAAAAGTCAGTAAAGAAATTTGTGAGAAACTGAATCATTACAGTTCGGAGGAATGACCTCAATATAAAGTCGTCCTTAAACTTTTTGGGTTTTGAAAAACTGTTGGTCGCGTCCGTTTCTAATGGCTGCAGTTCTATTTTAGTATTAGACACTTCTGTGTTATCAATGAAATTATTCTAGAAACTCAAGACATTCCTTGCTTGGTATCATAGCAACTGTATTGTTATGCTGTCAGCCTATTTCCCTTGATTTTGGGACTTTCTTCAGTCAAGCAAACACTGCTATGTATTTTGAAATTCTCATAGGAGCAAACTTTGTTGAACTGCTGCACAAAGCTTGTTTGACCTTAAGCCTCTTAGGCCACCTGTTACTTGTATCTGTATAAGAAGACTTGATCAGCCTAGGAGGAACTAGGTGGTATTTTAATAATGGAAGAAATGGACACCCAACTTCGCCTTGACAAGGATTGAACTTGGGTTGTCGCCACACACTGAACCAACTGAGCTAGGCCCAGTTCTTATCTATATAAGTAAGAATCTTTAGACATTGAAACTGATGAGAATTACTCCATTCCAAATTAAAAGATGTTTTAGATTTTCTAGATACATTCCTTTTACTATGTATCTAGACATAGTGTATATCTAAGTGCATTATGTGCATAGCTAAAGCTATGTTTCTAGAAAAGCCAAAACATCTTATAATGTGGAATGGAGGGAGTACAAAGTAATCCACAAACTGGGCACAAATACAGGGCTTTCCTTCTCAACTTAGCTTTAAGTCCCATACACTGAGTTTGGGCTTCAATCTGCATATAGTTTAAACCATTCTTGAATTGTGTTCGGGAAAAAAAGCTTACCGTTTGCATTAATTTCTCTGTCATGCAGTGCTATCAAATTGAATAATGGAAATTCAAGTATTCACATTGATGCTGTAATTGACCCGCTAAGTCCGACTGGGCAGAAACTTGCCCCACTTCTACGCATACTCTGGAAACAGATTCAGCCAAGCATGAGGATTGTACTTAATCCTATTGTATGTAATCTTATTCTTAGTTTATTATTCTACGTCAAATTAACTCAGATCCTTTCCTGCTACTTCTGTGTAGTTTAAAGAACTGAATTATTGGTCTGAGGATAAACCAAGTAATCGTTATATAGGTGCAATAGTAGAGGCTATCGAATATTAGGTCGCTTAACTGACTCCGCTGTTATTAAAGCTCGGTAATGCAAAATGCAGTTTTTTTATAACATAAGCTGAACATTTTATGGTTGCACATGCTGTTTCATTACGTACAACCTTTGCTTTTGAGTAGTGAAAACTGATGGTATTATTTTAATAAGTCAGTAATAGAGTTAAGTTACACATTGGTGTAATACTGTATGCCACGGTTTGCATGTATATTCCTATAAACATGTTTTTATTATATCTGTTTGATCTGCATCTTGAGCAAATCATTGTCTTATGTACAACTTCACCGATCTCATATATTGTAGACACATATTTTTATTTGTTTGAAATATGGAAAAATTACTGTTTGTTAAATTGTTTTAAGGCATAAAGAATTGGTATGTCTAAGCTTGTATAATCGTGGAGATGATTATATAATCTTTTCCATATTTGATGTAAGCATTTCTTGTTTCTTGATTTCAGAGTTCCCTTGCAGACCTTCCTTTAAAAAACTTCTACAGATTTGTTCTTCCATCGATGGTAAGGCTGCATATATGTAATGATTAGTATGTTACCACTAATGACCTGCAGTAATGCTTAACCACTTGATATGTAGGATGATTTTAGCAGTTTGGATCATTCTGTACACGGACCTAAAGCTTTCTTTGCAAATATGCCACTGTCAAAAACACTTACAATGAACATAGATGTTCCAGAACCATGGCTTGTCGAACCAGTTATTGCCATGTAAGTTCAAATATTGACAATCATCAGAAAATGTTTTTATACTGCAGTATCATCAGT
Source organism: Microstegium vimineum (assembly GCA_022036555.1). NCBI lineage: Eukaryota > Viridiplantae > Streptophyta > Magnoliopsida > Poales > Poaceae > Microstegium > Microstegium vimineum. Next base: position 65,019,262 of record CM039122.1, read on the forward strand.
TTCTTGTGCTTATTTTCCATGCGCAGCCATGATTTAGATAACATTCTTCTAGAGAATCTCGGTGATGTCAGAACTTTGCAGGCAGTATTTGAACTTGAAGCTCTCCTCTTGACAGGTATGATCATTTGATAATCATGGTTTGATTCCACTGGATTGCTTTGCAAACAAATGCCATTTCTTCAGGTCATTGCATGGAAAAGGACCGGGACCCTCCCCGTGGTCTGCAGTTTATCCTTGGTACTAAACAAAGACCACACTTGGTAGACACACTTGTCATGGCCAACTTGGGTTACTGGCAGATGAAAGTCTCCCCTGGTGTGTGGTACCTACAACTGGCTCCTGGTCGTAGTGCCGATCTGTATGAGCTACCTCCAAAACTCATTGCCATTGATAGCTTGAGAGGCAAACTAATGCACATTGAAGTGCAAAAGAAGAAAGGCAAGGAGCATGAGGAATTGCTAAATACTGCCGATGACAACCACTTGCAGGAAAAGATGGTCTGTTTCTTGTTTAGTTATTGGCATACCTTCGAAATTTTACGCATCACTTATTTTAAAATATTTTGATATTTTCTGAATGCAGGATAACAAAGGCTGGAATAAGAACCTTTTGAAATGGGCTTCTAGTCTTATCAGTGGCGATGCATCATCAAAAAACAAAGCTGATAAAATCACCGTAAGTAATCATATTTTCAGCTATCTAAGTTCATCTTACCAGTTACTACACATACTGTAAACAGGGCATGCAACAGAGAAACTGTATTGTTCCTGAAGTTTGAATCTTTAAAAAAAATCATGATTTTCTATTCAGGATACTTCCAAAACTCCATGAATTTAATGTAGGAGAATTATTCAAGTAGACACGCTAAGTAGTCTAGCGTATTTTTAAATAGGAGCTCTGCAGGGGCATATCTACACAAGCCTACCAGTACATTGTCAACTTAAAAAGTACTACAAAATAATTGATACACAATATGACATACAGAAAACCTGAACAATAGAGCTTCTCATTTAAGTTTTAATGAACTGCAATTGTATCTTTCTTTTGAGAATACAAGAACCTTGAATGCTTTGAAAGCTGTACTTTGTTTGAAAGCTCAACTGTTCACTTACTTAGAAAATATGGGTGAAATATAATTATATTCTTGCTTACTTGATCTATAAAATAAGTATCATAATTCATAAATAGTATTTGTAGGGAAGCATTTATTCTATCCGTAGAAGTAACTGAATAATTCCTTGGATGCTTGTATAATTTATGACTAGTTATATTCAATGTTTGTGCATAGAGGAATATCTTACAAATTTTCTACATCTTTATTCAGGACCGTAAGGATGCAAGACAAGGGGAGACCATAAATATATTCTCTGTTGCTTCTGGGCATCTGTATGTCTCGATTTCTAGGACACACACACATTGAGTAACACATGCCATGTTCCCTGTCACTTCACACACACATTGAGTAACACATGCCATGTTCCCTGTCACTTGCTATTGCATGCTAATACCTTACATGGTCTAGTTGTCCTCATCATTGAGTAACACATGACATGATTCAGATTGTATTTCATACTGAATGAAACAGAGTATAGCTCCGGTGGTTTGAGGGTGTAGATGTATGTTCAGACCACCCTAGTTCAAGTCCTCGCTGAGGCAAATTTGGGTGCCTATTTTCTTTTTAATATAAATCCATGTAGTTCCTTCTAGGTTGGTCTAGGTTTTCCCCCATACTGAACAGTAACAAAACCCAACTTGCATGATGTTTAATGTCGCCAGAGGCCTAGTGCTTAGTCCTAATTATATCATCTGAAGTTTTGCAACATACTGTATTCGCTACCCAATGAACATGTCTGAAAAACAATGAGAACATGTAATTTAGCTGCACGCTCTTTTGTCACAGGTATGAGCGTTTCCTCAAAATAATGATTTTGAGTGTTTTAAAAAAGACGCAGAGACCAGTGAAATTTTGGTTCATAAAAAATTATCTATCTCCACAGTTCAAGGTACATGAACTGCCTTTGAGTTAATTAATTAATCAAGAGAGATTGGACATGTCTATTTTCTAACCATCCTGCTGCTTAGGATGTCATACCACACATGGCTCGGGAATATGGATTCGAGTATGAGCTCATCACATATAAATGGCCAACATGGTTACACAAGCAGAAAGAGAAGCAAAGGATTATATGGGCATATAAGATCTTATTTCTGGATGTCATATTTCCACTTTCACTGAGGAAGGTACCCCCTGCTGTTCTGCTCAGCTTGTAATCTGTGCAATTTCATCACATTCTTTTTTATAGAACATTAAAATAATATGGCCACGTGTATTTCTAATTTTTTTTCCCGTGATACTTTCTGTATAGGTGATTTTCGTTGACGCTGATCAAATTGTGAGAGCAGACATGGGAGAATTATATGATATGAACCTGAAGGGTCGCCCGCTTGCATATACTCCATTCTGTGATAACAACAAGGATATGGATGGTTATCGATTTTGGAAGCAGGTTAGTCACTGATTTATAATAAATCATGTTACTACACACAATTGTCCATGGTAATATAAAAGTGGACTTGTTTCCTCAAGTTTTTTTCTGAGATTTTCTTTTATCCTCTGTGAAGGGATTTTGGAAAGATCATCTGCGAGGAAGACCGTACCATATCAGGTGGGTGATGTTTTCTGTCAGTTATGCTATAATGAAACTATTTCTAGTGTTGTTTTAAAATTATCTGCTCTGTGGTATTCCAGTGCGCTTTATGTTGTTGATTTGGCCAAATTTCGGCAAACTGCTTCTGGGGATACTCTGCGTGTCTTCTATGAACAACTCAGCAAGGACGCCAATAGTCTATCCAATCTTGATCAGGTACTTGATAATGCATCTATTTTGAGAGAAGATATCTCGGGAAATTGTGATGTATTAGATGGCAAGAGTACAGGGTACATATATATGGGCAAGGATCACTAGGGTTTATAGGAACACCCAATCAACGGTGATACTTGCCTAATCTACCATCTAAACATAAGGCAGTCCAGCCATGGGCTTGGACGCCAGGCCCAAGGCCTCTAGCAGGCGCATATTCTAACACTCCCCCTCAGTCGAAACGTCAGCCACTTTGCACGTTGAGACTGGACCTAAACTCTGTGAACACTGAAGAAGGCAGCCCTTTGGTGAAGATATCTGCATACTGAGACGAGGTAGGGACATGCAGAACCTGAAGGTCACCAATGGCAACTCGCTCTCGGACAAAGTGAAGATCGATCTCTATGTGCTTTGTTCGCTGATGTTGAACTGGATTGGAGGTCATGTAGACAGCACTGATGTTGTCGCAATACACCAGTGTAGCGAGCCTAAGAGGGGTGTGCAGCTCCAGAAGTAGCTGGCGCAGCCAGGTGGCCTCTGCAACTCCGTTTGCCACTGCTCGATACTCAGCTTCGGCACTTGATCTTGAGACGGTGTTCTGGCGCTTGGAGGACCAGGAGATGAGATTGTTGCCCAGAAACACAGCATAGCCCGAGGTGGACCTGCGGGTGTCCGGGCAACCAGCCCAGTCAGCATCAGTGTAGACCACAAGATCAGTCGGCGAGGATGGTAGCAGTAAGAGACCAAGGTGAAGAGTGCCTCGAACATAGCGAAGGATCCGCTTCAGGGCTGCAAGATGAGGCTCACGAGGATCATGCATGTGAAGACAAACCTGCTGGACTGCATAGGCAATGTCTGGCCGAGTGAATGTTAGGTACTGAAGAGCTCCAGCAAGGCTGCGAAAATCTGTAGCATCAGACACTGGGCCCCCCTCAGTTGCAGCAACCTTTGGATTGGTGTCAACTGGAGTGGAGCACGGCTTGCACTCTGTCATCCCTGCACGTTCCAGAATGTCCACCATATACTGTCGCTGGGAGAGGAGGAGACCATTACCACTGCGCTGAACCTGCATACCGAGGAAGTGATGCAGCTCACCCAGATCTTTCATGGCAAATTCCCGCTAGAGAGCAGAGATAATCCGTCGGAGCAAACCGGGTGAGGAAGCTGTGAGGACAATGTCATCCACATAGAGCAACAGGTATGCTGTGTCCGATCCATGTTGGTAGATGAATAGTGAGGTGTCTGACTTGGCTTCAACAAACCCAGTGGATAGCAGGAAGGAGGCCATCCGGCTGTACCACGCTCGAGGGGCCTGTTTTAGACCATAGAGGGACTTCTTCAGGAGGCAGACAAAATCCGGGCGAGCTGGATCTTCGAACCCGGACGGTTTGCTGGCAGAACACAGTCTCGGACAGGTTGCCATGCAGGAAGGCGTTCTTCACATCGAGCTGGTGTATGGGCCAGCTGCGGGAGAGTGCCAGGGAGAGCACTGTGCGGACGGTGGCAGGCTTCACCACGGGACTGAAAGTCTCATCGAAGTCAACTCCAAGCCGCAGAGTGAAACCACGAAGAACCCAGCGCGCCTTGTACCTCTCGAGGGAGCCATCAGACTTGAACTTGTGCTTGAAAATCCACTTGCCAGTGACCACATTGGCCCGAGGAGGTCGAGGCACGAGATCCCAAGTGTGATTCTGTAACAAGGCACTGTGTTCCTCCATGGCCGCTCGCCAACTGGGGTCAGCAAGGGCACTACGGAAGGTCTTCGGCACTGGAGAGAGTGAGGCGGCGTGGAAAGCGGCGGGCATCCGGAATCCGTGCTTCGAACGTGTCGCCATGGCGTGTTGGTTTGCCACTGGAGGCACAACAACGGCGCCCTTGGGAAGCGGCGCAGCCGGTATAGCTGAGGCAGGCGCAGCAGGGGGCGCCTGTGGCTGAGTGCGACGGGAATAGTGTTGCGCGAAGAACCGCTCCGGACGTAGAGGCGGGAAGCCGGGTGGAGGGTCGGCACCCGCACGCAAGGCGGGCGGGACGTAGACTGGTGAGGACGCTCCAGGTGCGCTAGGTAGCGCCGTGGCCGCGCGTGGCACGGTGGGAGGCCCCGATGCCCGTAGCGCAGGAGGGATGTAGAGCGCGGGCACCAGAGAAGTGTCGGTGTCATCAGCAGGCGACGAGGGCGCCCCAGGCACAGTCACAGAGGGACCGGCAGGGGCGCTGGAGGCATCAGACGTGCTGGGAGGTGTTCCTGCAGACAAAAACTTGTGCATCGTTCCGATAGGAGGGAGCACAGGGTCAGTAATATCGTCATCAAGGAACTGGAGGTCCGCTGGAGCACGAGGACCATGGCGCTCGGCAAAGGGAAAGGTCGTTTCATCGAAGATGACGTGCCGGGAGATGATGACTCTGTTGGTGGAGAGGTCAAGGCAGCGGTACCCTTTGTGATGAGCAGAATAGCCTAGGAAGACACACAGAACAGACCGAGGAGCAAGTTTGTGAGATGCGGTGGCCGACATGTTTGGGTAACATTTGCAACCGAAAACTCGTAGATGATCATATGCTGGTGGCTTGCCAAACAGGGCAAGGTGGGGCGTGGAGAATCGGAGAGTCTTGGTGGGCAGGATGTTAAGCAAAACAGTGGTTGTAGAGAGTGCATCAACCCAGTAAGATGGAAGCATGGACGCCTGAAAAAGTAAGTAGCGAGCGACATTATTTATAGAGCGAATAATGCGTTCAGCTTTACCATTCTGAGACGAAGTGTAGGGGCAGGACATGCGAAGGTGTATTCCGTGTGAAAGGAAGAACTGGCGGGAGCTAGAGTTGTCAAATTCACGCCCGTTGTCGCACTGGACAACCTTGACGCGTGCACCGAACTGGGTGGAGGCGTGGGCAATGAAGTGATCAAGCGTGCTGAAAGTGTCAGATTTGAGACGCAAAGGAAATGTCCACAAGTAATGAGTGCAATCATCAAGTATGACCAAATAATATTTATAACCAGAAATGCTGACGACTAGAGAGGTCCATAAATCACAGTGTATAAGATCAAACTTGCTAGAAGCACGGGAGGTGGACACACGAAAGGGCAGACGAACATGACGCCCTAACTGACAAGCATGACACAAATCTGAACAATCCTGAATATGACAAGACACACTAGACGCGAGCTTGGACAAAGCTTCATGACCAGGGTGGCCAAGACGCCGATGCCACAGTGGGGATGACGCCTGGGCGACAAGGGAGTGCGCTGGTGGAAAACGAAGAGGGTATAGCGGCCCGGAGCTATTGCACCTGACGATCTCGGTCCGAGACGGAAGAACCTTCACAGAACAACCAGCGGGATCAAACTCAACAGAACAATTATTGTCGGTGGTAAACTGACGAACAGAGATAAGATTCTTAATAAGTTGAGGTGACACAAGAACATTATTAAGACGTAAAAGTGGTGACAACTCTGTGGAGCCAGTGGCAGTGACAGGTAAAGTGGAACCATTACCAACGACAATAGATGAAGGAGTGGGGTACCGCGGGAAAAGAACATGTGAAAGAGAGGAGGACTGAGATGTCATGTGTGAAGTAGCACCTGAGTCAAAATACCATTCGTTGGGCGCGGAAGGAGGAGCGTTCAGCGTCGTCGTGCTGAAGGCGGAGGTGAGCGCCGTCGGATCCCAGGAGGGGGCAACAGAGTTGTAGTACCCCGGGGCAGCCCACGACGCCGATCCATCGGTGGTAGGGGCAGCGCCATGCTGCTGATGCGCAAGTAGTGCCTGCTGCTGCTGTTGAACGAGCAGGGCCTGCTGTTGCGCGTGCTGCTGCGCCTGCTGCTGCGCCAGGAGGTGAGGTGGCACCGGGATGGGCGCCAGCGGTGGTCGGGGACCCCCTGGCCACATCTGGATGGACCCTGTCCAGGGGTTGAAGATGCTTGGCCAGGGCCGACCACCACCAACGGACTGCTGCTGCTGCTGCTGGTGGGGTGCAGCAGGGGCGCGTGGCTGCCCAGAGTTGCCACCGCCGCTGCTGTTCCCTTTGCCGCCCCCATTGCGCTTGTTCCGGCGGCTATTCTTGCCGCCGTTGCCCCCGGAGGCTGCACCAGGGCTGCAGAAGGTGTCGGGGAGGACGAAGTCGTCGAGGTGACCAGCGCTGTAGCAGGGGCCTCCTGGCGGTTCCCCATGGAGAGCTCCTCAAGAATGAGGTCGTCGCGGGCCTCCAAAAAGGAGGGGAAGGGCCGAGCGCGGCGCAGGAGAGTCCCGACGTGGCTGAAACGCTCGTTCAGTCCACGGATGAGGTTGAGGACGAGGGTGCGGTCAGTGACAACCTCGCCGAGGGCCGTGAGATCGTCGGCCATCTTCTTCAGCCGGCGGCAGTAGTCGGTGACGGAGAGCTCGCCCTGGACGAAATTGTGGAACCGCGTCTCGAGGTGGATGGAGCGGGCTTCGCGATTGCCGAGGAACTGCGACTGGACGGCAAGCCATGCGTGCCGGGCGGTGGAGTCCTGGGCAGAGACGATCTCGCCGAGTTCGTCGGTGAGTGTGGCAACGATCCACGACTTGACGACACAATCCATCCGAGCCCAGTCGGGAGAGACGGGATCGGGGGCGTTCTCGCGAACGTGATCCTGGAGGGAGAACTTGCCGAGGATGAGGAGGAACTGATCGCGCCACCGGTTGAAGTTCCCTGAATCGACGTCGAGGATGGTGGTGACGTGGTTCCGGATGTTGCTGACGGCGACGGCCTGGGAGTGAAGCTGCAGAAGGGCAGCGGCTTCGTGGTGGAGCAGGGCCGCACGAAGATCATGCGGTGGTGCCCCTCCGGAAGGTTCTGGCGCGAGCGCTGCTGCGGCAGCAGCCCGCTCCTTGGCAGCCCGGGCTAGAGCATCGGTGGCCCGCTGGGCGGCAGCGTCCCGTTCCTTGGAGGCGGCGGCGGCTTCCTCCTCAGCCTAGAGGGCGCGCGCCAGAGCCGCGTCGCGAGCTTGGGCGGCTGCGGCATCGGCGCTGGCCTTCACCTTGGCCAGGCGCTGTGCGGACTCGTCATCTTCGACGGCGGCAGAGGACGCGTCGCGTGGAGAGGAGGGCGGCGTGCCCGGCATCGTGGGCAGGGGAGGCCGCGCGTGGGAAGGGGGCGGCGCGGCAAGGGGCCAACGAGCGCGGGGTTACGGGCAGCCGAAGAAAAAAGGAAAGGCGGCTGATACCATGAGAGAAGATATCTCGGGAAATTTTGATGTATTAGATGGCAAGAGTACAGGGTACATATATATGGGCAAGGATCACTAGGGTTTATAGGAACACCCAATCAACGGTGATACTTGCCTAATCTACCATCTAAACATAAGGCAGTCCAGCCATGGGCTTGGACGCCAGGCCCAAGGCCTCTAGCAGGCGCATATTCTAACATATTTGATATACCTTACACAAAGTAGATGGATGTACCTATCACTATTTGGTGCAAACTGGGGTTTTATTGTTGATAAAAACAAGAGGAACATAATAGATTTTTTTTTTATCAACTCTATCTTGCCTGGCCATGAGTGTACAATTAAGATGGACTTCATTTAAAATTTAGAAGTAAGGTTTGCAACTGGTTTAACATCAAAATTATGAGAGTCCAGTGACATTACTAAACTATAAAAATCTATGAACCACATGGACTTAGGAAAGATACAATGTTTGCAAAGTGATCAACACCTCCTACTTGAGCGACAAGTCCTGTTGATGAGAGGAATGGGCACCATTATCTCACCTCCAAGGCTCCAACCACACTTACCTCATCACATACAAACTGCATATATATGCTAGTTACTACTCCCTCCGTCCCAAATTATAAGACGCTCCAAGAATCTTGGATAGTCAAAGCATCTCAAGTTTGACCAATAATTATAGAGAAAACTATAAACATTTATGATATTAAATAGACATGTTATGAAAATATAATTGATAATGAATCTAATAATACTTACTGTAGCTGACATCATAAATGTTATTATATTGGCATATAACTTTGGTCAAAGTTAAGATAGTTTGACTCTCCAAGATTCTTGGAGCGTCTTATAATTTGGGACGGAGGGAGTAGTTCTCACTGGGACTAACTACTTTCTATTTCTGGGGGGTGTGCCAGGATTTTTTGCCAAATCCAAAGCAAGTGCGATTTGTTGATTTGGGCATGGCTGACATTTTAGTATTCTATATCTTTGTTGCTGTTTCATGTCCTATGATTGCTTCTGTATACATGGGTTTTGCAATGCTTACTTGGAACACATTAATATTCAGGATCTCCCGAATTATGCCCAACATACCGTGCCTATATTCTCTCTTCCTCAAGAATGGCTGTGGTGTGAATCTTGGTGTGGAAATGCCACGAAGGCAAGAGCAAAGACCATTGATCTATGCAACAATCCAATGACAAAGGAGCCAAAGCTTCAGGTAGAATTATGTCCCAGTTGAAGTTTCTAATTGTCCTTTTTTTTCTTGATTTGCTAAACTTGTACTACCGCTTTCTAGGGTGCTAGAAGAATAGTTCCGGAGTGGACTGGTCTTGACAGTGAAGCACGCCAGTTCACTGCACGAATCTTGGGCGATGATGTCGAATCTGCAGAAGTCACACCTCCACCATCTGAGACACCAAAGCCTGAAGATAAAGGCACTGATCAGGATGTGAAAGATGAGCTATGATCGCAAGCTGTTTCCCTGGCTCAATCTTACTGACAGAAATAGTTTTGCGCCCTGTTCACCAAAACTATTTTTTGTTGATCTTAATTTATCTTATTATTATTCCTCTTTTTTATACACCCTAGTAAATATCAAGTTAAGATCGAGCCAGGGAAACATATCAAGTTAGGAGCTTAGAGCCAGGGAAGTTAGGATTTTGCCATGACATTTGGTGAACGTGCAAGCCCCACGTTCCTGAGATACATTGTAGATGTTTACTAGGGTGTATAAAAAAGATGAATAATAATAAGATAAATTAAGATCAACAAAAAATAGCTGCATATATATGTTATCACGCGAGCAAAATATACTATTCCAATGGTATTGCAACCCGACAGCGTGTTGTCCGGAGCCTAGGTATAAGCCAAAGTTGCTAAAACGAAAACTAGTCATGCCTTGAGAGGAGACCTTAGACCATATTCAAACGTAAACTAGTCACATCTTGAGAGGAGACCATAGAGCATCTTTAAGGGATGAGCCAAATCATTTTAAAACTAAATTTAGTTATTATTAAAGAAAAAATATCTCTAACAAACTCTGTAAATAACCTTTAAATTTAGTTTGTCTTTTTAACTAAACTCTTCGAGAAATTTAGGGTGATTGCAGAGGGCTCTCCAGTCTCCCGTCGGCACACGCGCGCACATGCTCCCTAGAGAATTTTAGCCCTTTTGACTTGCTGCATTCTACAGCACTAGATACCGTGGTAGCTACTGGATCCGTTGGCCGCGGTTTTCTCCTTTTGAGAATCGCACGGTCGCCGCGAGTCGACGCGTCCTTAGGTCAACGAGCTAGCTAAAGGGAACTAGGCCGATGCTTGTACGCTACTACTACTACTACTGCTACGTTGGCGCCGCGTGCGTATGCAGTAGTAGCCGTACTGGCATTGGGAATTTGGGATACGGCATACGGACAGCGTTGTGCTGCGCCACTGTGGACATGAGAGCTCGGCAAATGTGCCAACCGTGGAACAGAGCGTAGGTCCTGTGATGAACTACCCACCGAGTCATCTTGGAGCGACAACATATTGCCAACATAACAATGGCACTTTGTGTTATGCATGGTGAAAGTCCGTTTGAGTTATATTTTCATGGCATAATTCGAAGAAATACTCCCTCTAATTCCAGATATTGCATTGTAGAGAATTGAACTTTATTAACTCAATCTATTGGGCAAAGTGATATTAGAGACTATTTACATTTAGGGTCATAGGGCTACTATCATTGGGTGCACTGGAGTGAGTGAGGGGGCCAAACACCCAAGCTAGGTGTACCCTATTTACATACACAAAATTTTACCACGTAACTTACTCAAAGAAATCTTATTTTACAGCTCAAATGGGTTAAATCTTTACATTTGCCCCTCCACTCATGGATGATTTGGGCTCAGCTCCGCTCCTGGCGCTAGCATCCGTGGAGATGTTGGCGTACATTCCAGTCTAGTTTGGAGCATCGTCAGTGGCAATCCCTAGACGTACGTACGTCGTCGTCGCAACAAGATCCGTGATCGCCGGTGGTCGACGTACATCAGTAGCAGCCGTGGCTCTTTCCCTTTCCCCAGCTTTCCTTTATCTCCCATCTGTACGTACCATGGTTTTACCTAGGTTCACGCTACGTGTTTGACATTGCCCGCATCTTTCCCCCCATCTCGGGGACCGATGATTCATTATGATCGCTTTTGTTTTCACTGTGAGAATTCTTTTTTTTCTCGAACGTGCATTATCATGGTATTCATAAGCAGGAATAGAAGGTTCAATTCAAAGGTAAATACAAAATGAAGCAGCAGTAATCAGCTGATTATTGGGGCTTCACGGCCCTATGGCAGCACGGAAATGTGATTTGCAAAAACACATTTCATTGGCCTCCTCATGAATCTTGAACGCCAAGCATGACGGCGTTGTAGCGGCTCTGTTGAATGTCCTCACATTCCTCTCCTTCCAGAGTGTCCAACCGACGAGGAAGAGCAACGAATCGAAATCCTTCCGCATTTGCTTATGGACTAGCTTCCTACTTCGCAGCCACCACTCAAGCACCTTCCCTTCCTGCACGAACACGACTCCATGGAGGTGTATTTTGGACAACAGAATATTCCAAACCTCCCTACTGTAAACACAACCAATGATGATATGGTCCATGGTCTCCGGGAATTGGTCGCAGAGAATTGAGAATTGAAGCTAGCTAGAGAGCTCATGCATGGTCTGTGTCTCACACTCTCATTTGTGGCTTCAGAATAACTGGCCGGATTACTGACTGACTTGGATCGAGTAGTACAAGCATGTTTTCAAGTTCAACCTTAACAACTCATGGGACTTCAAACGACGACGATGCATTCTCAGCTAGCGGCTTACTCTGAATCTTCAGAATCAATCCATTACCGTGTCAGTCAGATGCTCGTCCTGTGGCACTAATCCGCGAACGATCAGTTTTCGAGGAAATTATGAAGGTACAAGCCCCTACTGTGCTTATTCTAAAAAAAAGCCTCTGCTGTGCTTTTAATCCCAGACCTTCCATTTTATATAGAAAATATTCCTTCAACTTAACTTTTCGCCCTGTTCGATCGGCTGATCGTTTCGGTGACGGATAAGTCAAACGAACATGACACTAATCATCGAACGAACGTTCACGAATTCAGCAAAACGATTAGTTTTCAAGGAAAATATGAGGGCACAAGCCCCTACTGTGCTTATTCTTAAAAAAAAGGCCCTGCTGTGCTTTTAATCCCAGACCTTCCTTTTTATATAGAAAATATTGCAGCAACTTTTTATTATCTGGAAGTTACACAAGTTTTATTTATAGTGTTTTATGAGACATAATTTATAGCCACAACTTATGATCATAATTACATCAATATATTTTAATAGAATACTTAGTTACAAAGATTGCAAAGATGCACAAATAATTTGTGTATTCGAAATAAACATTTTTACATAACATTTGAAACCCAACTTTCGTTGACAAACTTATACATTACAATTCTCATAAAAATTACTATATTTTTTCTACTAAATGTTTGTTAGTGAAAATTCTCATGTACTATTATTAGTGTATAAATATTTTGTTATTACTTAAAAGCATCAGGAGAACTCTATGATTTTGACAGTGACGGAGGCCCATCCTGCACTTGCTCACTTTGTCCGTTCCTTCTTTCAGTGCGTCATTAAACTCTAGCTAGCTTAATTCGCGGCAACGCAAGCTTAGCTTCTCCAGTCCAAGCTTTAGCAGGAGGATGCCAACGACGGAGCCCGGCGCGGCCCGGAGCACATTGGCACATTGCACGATGCACCAGCCAGCCAGCCAGCCAGCCAGATGGGCCCGGCGGTCCACGCAAAAACTATTTCGCTTTGCTCCGTCTCTAAGCTTCAGCCACGATGATTGATCGAGGTCGACTCCAATGGCACGCTGCTGCGCCCGTCCTTCTCCTTTGCCTTATAAATGGCAAGGCTAGCTCCTGCTGCAGGCTCACTGCAGCCTAGGGTCCTGCTGCAGGCATTCATTCATTCGGATTCAGAAAACAAACACATGCATGCTCTTATTTGCATATAGCAGACTACCCTCCTCCTGAATCTGAACGCGAAATCCAAAGAACCAAGTCGTCTTTGTTGCTGGCTTTTCGTTTCTACCAAGGTACTGTATTGTAACAATTTATTTACCATTTCATTCATTTGGATCTTTTGATTTGACTTCCGTGTGTACCTAGAGTCGTAGAGGACTTGCTTTAGGATGTGTTTAGTTCACCTTCAAGTAATGTACAATGCAGATGCAGCAGTCTGCGACTGAACAAAGCCATATATGCATGCATGCGCTCATGTGAATGTTGCCTGTTCCTGGCTGCTCGCTCTCACTTTGCTGAATCCCCACCCCACTGCATGCATCACTTGCAAGTCATATAAATATAGTTTTACATGTTGCTTGTTCTTGGCTAAGCTGTTGGATTGGCTTTCCTGAATCTCTACTGCATGCATCACTTGGACGCTTATACTAAATAAGATAAGAAAATCCGTTCATCATTCATAGGCTACTACTTAATCTTCTTTTAGCACACTGATGAAGAAACTTGTATTCATCATTGCCTTCAATTCGTTCACTCTGCAAGTCTGCAGACGAAAGCTTAGCTAGTTTTAGTTAGCAATAGATAGACTGAACTGAGAGGCTCGCATGCACTGAATCTTCTCCTGCTCTGTTTTCAAAAAAGAAAATAGCAGCAGGGCGTTCCCTTCCCGCCATGGGGGTCACCGGCATGGGCGTGAACCGTACGCACGTCGTGAGGAGTGACTCCATGGAGGGCATGCTCGGCGGCGAGTACGGCAAGGGCGGGGGCAAGCCCTTGCGCGGCGGCAACGGCAACGGCAGTGGCATGGCGAGGAACACATCCCGCCTGGTGACGTCGCTGACGTGCCTCCAGTTCGCCTTCGCCATCTACGCCACGTTCCTGCTCTACTACATGAGCCCCACGGTGGACCTCCGCGTGAACGTGAAGCCTGACCTAGCGTGGGCCACCCGCATCGCGCAGCACTGGAAGTCGATCATCACCACGCCGCCCGGCGGTGGAGCCGTGGTGTCCCCGGAGGAGGCGTGCGAGCACGAGAGCATCGACTTCGAGCAGAAGAAGTCGAATGACGAGGTGATGATCCGTCTCAAGCGCGAGCTCTACGACGAGGTTCTGGCGTTCCAGCGCCAGAGCTTCGGCGCCGAGACGCTGCCGGAGCTCCTACGCCTGCGTTCCCGCTGGAGCGCGTCAGGAGGTAACGTGCCGCGCGTCACCGTGATCCTGAACCACTTCAAGCGGCGGACGCTGTGCGCGCAGCTGGATCAGCTCCGGAAACAGACGCTGCCGTTCCACCGCGCGTGGGTGCTGTCGTTCGGGAGTCCCAACGAGGCGTCGCTCCGGCGGATCGTGGAGAGCTACAACGACTCGCGGGTCAGCTTCGTCGCGTCCGGCTACGACTTCAAGTACTACGGGCGGTTCCAGATGGCGCTTCAGTCGGAGTCGGACTTCGTCTACGTCCTCGACGACGACATGATCCCGGGATCCAAGATGCTAGAGATCCTCTGCCACGTGGCGGGAACCGAAAAGTACGGCAGCGCCGTGCTAGGGAGCATCGGCCGGATCCTTCCGTTCCGGCAGAAGGACTTCACCTTCCCTAGCTACCGAAAGTTCCGGTCGAAAGAGGCCGGGCTGTACCTACCGGACCCGGCGTACGACATCGCCGTGGACCGGATCGTACAGGTGGATTTTCTTTCCAGCTCATGGTTCCTCCCCGCCGACCTCGTCAAGACACTCTTCATCGAGACGCCCTTCACCTTCATGACCGGCGAAGATCTCCACCTAAGCTACCAGCTACAGAAGTACATGGGCGCCGGGTCCTTCGTGCTCCCCGTGGATCCCAACGACAAGGAGACGTGGGGCGACAGCGAGCACCGCCTCGCCTACGTGTCCGAGACCACCGTCATCTTCAAGGACATCGTGCAGGTGCGTGACGAGCAGTGGTGGCGCGCGCTCACCTCCGGCTACGTCACGCAGTGGGCGGCGATGCACCCGCAGAAGGTGGACGCGCTCTTCTACGCGCACTCTCTAGGTGAGGTCAGATCGCTGGCGCCGCTGCTGGAGAAGTTCCGCGCCACGCCCGGACGCAAGGCGTACCTCGTCGTGTCAGGTGGAGGACACTGTCCCTGCGAGGAGGCCACCACCGTCCTCAAGTGGCCTAAGGTGGTGTGCAGGGACCGTCGGTTCAAGGTGTTCGACCTCGGCGTCGGCGCGCTCTCCGGCCCGTCACGCTCCGAGGTGCCCGTGCTCCAGGCCGTCTACGCCAGCATGCGTGGCATCGTCCGCATGCACAGCCCTAGCGTCGTCGTCGCCCTCGCCGACATCGACGCCAAGGTCAAGGAGGCGCTCCGCATGGCCGTCAACAACCGCACCGCGCTCGTCCTCCTCCCGAGGGGCTCCGTGTCCAAGGTGCTGTGGATGGCCACGCTCAAGCCGGCCTCACTGCCGAACTGGAACCGGATGCGGATCTCGGTGAACATCGTGACGCAGAACCGCGCCAAGTCGCTGCAACGTCTGCTGACGTCACTGCGGAGCGCGTACTACCTAGGCGACGAGGTGGCGATCAGCTTCAACATGGACAGCGGCGTGGACGCGGCGACGCTCAAGGTGGTGAACTCCTTCGACTGGCCGCACGGCGGCAAGACGCTGCGGCGGAGGATCATCCAGGGCGGGCTGATCCGTGCGGTGAGCGAGAGCTGGTACCCGACCTCCGACGACGACTACGGCCTCCTGCTCGAGGACGACATCGAGGTTTCCCCTTACTACTACCTGTGGGTCAAGTACGCGCTGCTGGCGTACCGCTACGACCCCGGCGTGTCGCTGCCGGAGCTCTCGTCCATCTCGCTCTACACGCCGCGGCTGGTGGAGGTGGTGAAGGAGCGGCCGAGGTGGAACCCCACCGAGTTCTTCAAGAAGACGCACCAAAACAACACGCCCTACCTGCACCAGCTCCCCTGCAGCTGGGGCGCCGTCTTCTTCCCCAAGCACTGGCGCGAGTTCTACGCGTACATGGCGGCGCGGTTCACCGAGGACGCGAAGCAGAACCCGGTGCAGATCCCGAGGTCGCGAACCAACGGGTGGCAGGCGTCGTGGAAGAAGTTCCTCATCGACATGATGTACCTGAGAGGCTACGTCAGCCTCTACCCAAACTTCCCCAACCAGACCAGCTTCTCCACCAACCACATGGAGCCCGGCGCGCACATCAGCGCCAAGGACAACGCGCTCAGGCACGACAAGACGGACTTCGAGGTGCCGCTCGTCGACGACGACTTCTCCGCGATGCTGCCCCAGGGAAAGATGCCGCCGGCGTCCAAGCTGCCCGTCGTCAACCTCTTCAACCAGGCTGTCTCACTCAAGGGGCTTAAGGCTGCAGGAGCCAAGCTCGGACAGGACGTCCTCGAGTGCGCCGCCAAGGAGCTCGTCCACGTCGACCGCATCACCGGATTGCCCACAAACTGCACCGCCTTTTGATCCATGAATTCTTCTTTGCTTTGTTTCGTTTCATCATGATCGATGAGCTTGTACGTTGTTGCCCACAACAATATATGTAGTACGTACTTACTAGTGTACGTAATTTATTTGTAATTTTCATTTAATTTGTACTACTACCTACTACGTACGATCTAGCACTACTGTCTGAAACTCATCAAAATTGAAGGGGCCGTGAGTGAAGATCGAGGAGACCAAAAGTGGCTTCTCTGTCGATCAACCTACGTACTTGTACCAATTGGGTTGTGGTTTTATTTACAAATTGTCATCTGAAATTCAGACACCTAAAATGTAGCAATATGAATAGATTATTCAGTTTTTGTGTTTGATGAACTTGAGAGCTAGCGGTGCATGCCATTGTTCTACAACAACGCCTTTATTGACTCACTCATCGTCAGTTCGTTCACATTCACGATATATTCCTTTGATAGGCAGGCTCCCCCATAGCAGGCCGCAGCCCAGCAGCAACCCAGTCCAACGAAATCCAACTCGTCATTTCAGGAGGGAGGGCTTCGATTGGATTTGTGGGCCTAAACGAAAGAAGACAAATTACCGCAGCAGGCTCTCTCTATTCCGTTCTGTACGTCCAGCTCATCAGCCAGTTCGCCAAGCTGTGTTGTATCCCTTGCCTGCAGCACGCATTTTTTTTTCCATTTGTATACCCTTTCTCCTCCCACAACTAAAAAGCAAATTCTTTTGTCTCGCAGAAGGACGGGCGGGCGTGTGACACACGAGAAAAACGCGATAGAAGGAAAGAAAGATGCCGATCACGTGGCCCTTCTTTGATTTATGTGTAGTTGGCGAGGAATATTGGTCACATGGCCCTTCCCTTCCTCGGCCTCCACATGGGCAAGGACGGCTTCTGGAGCCGCTCCAGGTTCGGCCGTGGCGTGGTGATTGGGCTCCTCGACACCGGCATCCTGCCCAGCCACCCGTCCTTCAACGACGCCGGGCTGCCGCTGCCGCTCAAGAAGTGGAAAGGCGCCTGCCAGTTCCGGTCGGTCGCCGCCGGCGGGTCTAGCAACAAGGTCATCGGCGCGCGCGCGTTCGGGAGTACGGCCATCAACGACACGGCGCCGCCCGTGCACGACGCGGGCCACGACACGCACACGGCCAGGAACGTCGGGAACAGCTCGATGGTGTAGGTCAGGATGACGTCGTACGCCATGCACGTGGCGAAGAAGGACAGCAGCTCGGCCGCCATCCGCGCCGCCTCCGCGCGGCGCGGGATGGCGACGCCGCCCGCGAGGCTGCACGTCCCCGCGAGCGCGACGACCGAGCTGCGCCTATTGAACCTGGCGATGAGAAGCCACGAGAGGAGAGCCGACGGCACCTCGGCCAGCGCGTTGTACACGGTGCTCAGGTAGAGATTGGAGCCCAGGCTGCCGACGGTGAGCTGCATGCCGAAGTAGACCATGCCCACGCCGAAGCCGGCCGCCATGATCGCGGCGAGCCAGCCTCCTGATCGCCCACTGACGCTCCCACATCGCCTGCAGCGTGGCGATCTGTCTCAGCGTCTCGATTGCATCCCTCTTTCGGCCGCGCACCAGCAGCCACCGCGGCATGGCGTAGAAGAGACAAGGCACGGACATCCAGAAGTACATGCTCCGCCAGGACTCCTCCCGCAGCGCGTAGGCTAGCGCTGGGAGGGACAGGAACCGCAGAAGAAGAACGCCGCCAACGCTCACCGTGTCGCGCCACCTCTTGCCGACGAGCTCGGTTGACAGGACCAGCGTGCACGTGCCCACGATCGACCTTGCGAACCCGGACACGAATCGCAGGGCGGCGGTGAGAAGGCCGGCGACGGACATGGACACCAGGTGACCACGGACACAAGGAGCATCTTCTTGTGCCCGAGGACCGAGTCCGCGAGCGTCGTGAGCGCGAAGCCGCCGACCAGGCAGCCGGCGAAGAAGGACGACGCCGGGAGGGAGACGAGCGCCGGGCCCGCGCACTGGAGTGCCCACTCCGACACCACAGACGTCTTTGCCGGCCGATCCCATGCCCACGTGTCGAGCGGGAGCGCGCAGGACGAGTTTCCGCCGGCCGATAAACCGACGCAGTGCCACTGTGGCTCGGCATCCGTGAACACGGAGATGAACACCTGCTAGCTGCGCGTCGAAGGCCACAAAGACTGCCTTGAGCAGCTGCATGGCGCCGGTGTCCCCGATGTACTTCTCGATCACGTCGTCGATTGAAGTCGGAAGAACCTTGGCCGGATTGGCTTTGTGGCTTGTCAGCAGCGTGGCGGTGGCCGTGTCAGCCATTGCTGACACGGTTGTGTGTGTGTGTGTGTGTGTGTGTGTGCGCGTGCGTGGCCGCCGTGGCTTTGTTCTTGGCTGCTCTGCAGGTTGCAGCTACCACTGTGGTGCACCGCGACCTGAAGTCGTCAAACCTGATCGTCGGGCAGGCGGCGAGGTCAAGATCGCCGACTTCGGCGCCGGCAAGGTGCTCCGTCGGCGTCTGGACCCCTGCGCGTCCTACGTGGGCATGGCGGCGTACATGTCCCCCGAGCGGTACGACCCGGAGGCGTACTCGGGCGACTACGACCCCTACGCCGCCGACGTGTGGAGCCTCGGGGTGGCCATCCTGGAGTTGTACCTGGGCCACTTCCCTCTCCTGCCCGAGGGCCAGCACCCGGCCGGACTGGGCCGCGCTCATGTGCGCCATATGCTTCGGCGACGCGCCGGAGCCGCCCGCCGCGGCGTCGGTGGGACTTCGTAGCGCGCGTCCGTGGCCGAGCTTCTGGAGCACCCGTTCGTCGCCAAGCGGGACGCCGCCGGCGCACGGCTGGCGCTCGTCGCAGAGGCGGAGCAGCTCGACCAATAGGACACAACACAGGCCGCCGCTGCCCTGCGGTTCATTAGTTCACTATACTCCTAGGAGATATGAACAAGTGTAGGACGAGCTGAGGTGTACATAAATTGCGCCGTTTACGTAGCCTTTTCTTTTTCTTTTTCACCGTTTTATCTTTGAATCCATTCGTTCATTGAGTTCATCGAGCAAATCTCAAGAGGCAACAAGTTTGTGAAATTAATTCATGATTCCCTCAACGACGCTGCTGGCTGTCTAGATCGCTGTTAAGTCATTCATTTGGCGTGCGTGATCCATGCTTCGAATTTTTGTACGCATGTTTGCTCTCGAATTGTTTCACCAATATAATGTAAACTTTAGGGCACTGCGCTACCCCTAAAACGAAGCAAATCAAATCAATGAACAAAACAAATCAAGTAACAATGTGGAGAAAAAAGGAAAAAAATCAATGTATATATTTAATTTTACAATAATATTATATTATAGTGTGATATATGTCAATATGTGTTCTTAGTAGAAAAGTTTTGTTATCTGTGATACAATAATCGACATTCACCTTTCCTCCCAGGCTCATTTCGTTGCGTTGCAGTGTTGCTTGCCCGGCCGTCTGCCGAGCTGCCTCTGGATGGGTCCACACACACACACCCCCTCTGCCGTCACGCTGGGCCCCTCGTTGAGGGAGAACTCCAAAGCTTAGGTGGTCTATGCTCCCAACAATAAAAAAAATTAAGAAAAAATCAAATAAAAATAGTATGAGTAGATAAATTATGCAAATATGCACATTTACGCAAAACTGAGATTAAAAAAAATTATGCAAGGAGAAAAAAAAGAGAAAATCAGCTTACAATACAAAATGAAGATGTCACTCTAATCTCTTTACATGCTCATTTTGTATTTTGTTGTTTCTCCTTGCAAAAAAAAATTGTTTTGAATCTCAAATTTCGCATGAATATGAATCTTTGCGTCATCTATCTATCCATATTTTTATTTGATTTTTTCTTAATGTTTTATAAGTTTTTTTAATTGTTGGACCACCTAAAGGCTTTGGAGCACGGAATATATTCTCCTCGTTGAGGTCCTTCCTCTCTCTTTGTACTCCTTGAGTGGAGGAGATTCGGTTTCCGTTTTTTTTTTGTGTGTTTGGGGGTGCATTTGTTCTCTCGAATTATGTAATTCAACTTATAATATGAGCCTTAAATTATATACTTTTTTGATCTCAAATATTTGAAATTTTAATAAAACTTTGTTCAAACAGTAGTGTTTAGTTTGAAAAATGAGAAATCATAGATTTATCTTGAACAATATTTTTATTAAAAAAATATTTATTTAAATATTATTAAAAAATATGAATAGAATCATGCATTGGAGATCGTATTGTTGTCAAAAACATCAACTATTTGTGACCAGAGGGAGCAGGTAACTTGGAAGTTTGTTTTTATTATACACTTTGATGAGCATGCGGTTGAAACTAGATTGCAAGATATCCATGATCTGAGTCGATAGGTGTGGACTGCGGACTGCTACTCGTGTTTCGTGAAGACTGATGATACGATGTGCGTTGACCCGGAGTCGGTCGCCAAGTCGTGCTGTTTAATTTGTGTTTTAGTTTTATTGGAGAGTTTCATTACACTAGTTCTAAAACTATTATGTCATCTCGAATGAAATGAAACTTTTATTCTTAATGTAAAGTTTTATTACAAAGTTTCATAGACATTTTATTCTATGACTCATTGAGAGTTGGTAATCGTGTCAAGGGGGTTTCATTCTCATGACACTTATTTCTCTCTCTCTTCATTACAATGTTGTCACATCATCAGAAGTACGCATGTGGCAGACTATTAAATGCAAATGAAACTCCAATAAAACTCCCATTGAGACTAGTCGAAGAAGCTATCATGCATCCGTTTGGCTTGATAAATTTAGTGTTAAAAGAGATCTAGTATGAAAATTGAATAATCAATTTGGTATATCGTGGGACACAAACATGATGCATCTGTTTGGCTTGATGAATTTGGTATTACATTAAATTATCTATTCATTAGGTTTAATAACGATCTAGTGTATTTGACATATTATTTATATGATAGCTGGATGAATATTGATATAAAATAATGCTATTTTTTCTAATTAAAGTATAGTATTTGTGATATTTAATTATATTTTTAGTGTCTAATATATTCAGCTCCCAAGCTAAACAAGTTGAACCGAGTCAAGTTTTTAGCTCATTTCTTTAGTGAGTCAAGTCAAGGTGCTTTGTTAAGTTTACAGTTGGAATGAGTCGAGTTGAACTGGCTCGTTTTTGGTCCTATCTATATATAACTTTTAAGGTTATGCAGTTATAAACTTGTGTGTTCAATATGAAAAAAAAATTATCACATTGTTCTAATAATGATTTAGTATTAATGCATTATTTTTCTTCCCTAAACATCATGCAAATTATATTATACGATTATTGTAACACCTCAGGTGTTAACTTAATAAAACATGCCATGTCATCATATGTATTAGCATCATATGTGTGATTGAGAACCTTGTTATGCATTGAACTAAAATGAGTTTAATTGTTTGTGCTTAGTTTTATATTGTGAATTCTTGTTGTGAATTCACAAATCCCTTTTAAATCTTTAATTCAAAAGGAGGGAAAACATGCCCCAAACATGGATTTCAAAATCTAACAAGTTATAGCATATGGTTGTTAAAGCAAAGTTGTAGAGCTCTGTTAATATAGCAAAAGTCATGTTTGGAGTTTTTAAGTTTTATTCAAAAATCTAGAGTAATTGCAAAGGGGGCAATTCAATTTGAATAGGTTTTCAAATTCAAATGCTCATTTCAAAAACTAGGCCGAATTTTAAAATGTCCATGTTGACAATCTTGTAGATCCCAAAATTCTGAGAAACTTTGGTATTTTAAGTTTTTCATGAAACCCCTTGGAAATGGGAGTTTTCGGCAAAATCGTGGCAGGGGCATTCTGGTCTTTTTACCTCGGTTGTTAAACAAGTTGAATCGAGTCAAGTTTTTAGCTCGTTTCTTTAGTGAGTCAAGTCAAGATGGCTCATTAAGTTTACAATTGGAACGAGCCGAGATGAACTAGCTCGTTTTCCAGTCCTATCTATATATAACTTTCAAGGTTATGCAGTTGTAAACTTGTGTGTTCAATATGAACAAAAAGATCACATTGTTCTAATAATGATTTAGTATTAATGAATTATTTTCTTCCCTAAACATCATTTAAATTATATTATCCGATTATTTTGTTCCTTAAGCCGAACAAAATACGAATATTAAAACATTGTGAATTCAGTAACAAGTCATTACTTCACGCGGATCGATGACGTGACACTTCACACGGATCGATGACATGGCACTTCACGCGGATCGATGATGTGGCGTCTCTCAGGCCTATATAAGGAGGGCGCCCCCCTCCCTAGGGTTTCCAACATATCTCTTCTATAGAGCAAAAACTAGTGTTTTAACTCTCCATCCAAATAGAAGTAGAGGTCCCTTTAGATGAATCTCTTCTAGTTCATCTAGTTGTAGTTGTAGTTGTCTAATTCATGTAGTTCTAGATCTAGTTCGTTAGTTCTTAATGTTCTTTGTCTAGTTCATCAAATTGTAAAGGGATAGAAGAAGATAGTTGAGAAGAAGCTGGATCTATCAGATCTTACTTAACATTGTACTTTTACTGCATCTAGTTCGTCATTCAACAATTTATAGGTTCTTCAATTATTATTTCTAAGTTTAGTTTTTTTAATTCTTACTTTATTCTATTTACTAGAACTTCGCTTGTATATAAGTGTTGTAGTTATTCTAGATAATTAGAGTAGTTATTCGTGTGGCTACTATAAGATAAGATCCAACTTAGAGAGGGAGCTCATATCACACAAAAAAAAATATTTTGGGGG
The DNA here is from genome assembly GCA_022036555.1 of Microstegium vimineum. Classification (NCBI taxonomy): domain Eukaryota; kingdom Viridiplantae; phylum Streptophyta; class Magnoliopsida; order Poales; family Poaceae; genus Microstegium; species Microstegium vimineum. Next base: position 65,042,560 of record CM039122.1, read on the forward strand.
AAAGAGAGCGGGAGGGTCCCACTTTAGAGAGAGAGCGAGAGCGCCCAGTGGCGGCGGAAATGGCGGTCCCGACGGAGAAGGAGATGAGGACTATCGCCGACCTCTAGGGTGCCCTCATCCTCGCAGAGCAGCCAAGTCGGCGTCAGCATCAAGTTTGACTCCGTCCAGGCCACCGACGCCCCTGCGCTTCACCACGTTCTCCTTCAACGGAACATGTGCTCCATCGGGAGGCTCGCAGGTGTCCAAGACATCCATCTGCCAGGTCACGGTTGGCGTCGCCGTGATCCCCATGCTCGAGACTGACCCCAACAACCGTCACGCCGCCCGCCTACTCCAAATTTGTGCCAACGACGTCTTCCACTTCGCGTGGAAGGTCGATGGGAGGAACGACCCTTCAAGCTCGACGCCTAGAACGTGCGCAACGTGCTCATCGATGTCAACATTGACCTCATCAACCAGGAGGTGTCGATCGACGAGGAGAGGGTGGCAGTCATCCGCCAGGCCATTGAAACGCTAAGTCCAATGTGTTGGTCCTCCCCGACGATGAGCCTAGCAGCGGCGGCGGGGCGACATCAGCGACGCAACCCCCAAGCAGAGGACCGTTGCGAGCATCCAGGAGTGTCTGCTGATCTACGACGAGCTCCCGAGCACCAAGAAGATTGTGGTCCACATCAGCTCTGTCGACCTTTGCCATGCCCCCAATATTCTCTAGGTGCTCTGTAAGGGCGAGATGGGAGGTGTCGTCCATGGCGAAAGTTGATGCCCTCGCACAGATCTCCATCGGCCTCGACATCGTCGACAACGCCACCTTACCGATGCTCGAGGTGGATCTGATGGACCTCGTCGTCGGCCGCCTCCTCCGACACTTCGGACGCGACATCCGCCACACTTCGGCCGCGACATCCGCCACAATGCGCATGAGATCGATGGCGAACAGGGCGCCTTCCACTAGGCGGCCTCCGTCGTCTCCGACGTCCTCATCCAGGCCAACAAAGACATGAAGGGTGGAGTCACCCTCGGCGGGGAGAACGTCGACGTAGTACGTGACGCCACAGAGGGCCTGAGGCCGCTTCCGGTGCTCCTCCCCGACGAGGAGGCCGGCGGCGGCAAGGAAAACGACGCGGATCTCTAGGTCAGTGTCGGCGGCGTGTTCCCGTTGTGAGTAGTCGATTAGATGAATCCCTCCGTTCAAGTTATGTGGATGAGTAATACTAGTAGTCGCTTGTTCGAGTTGTGTGGAGAATCGACTCACAAATGAAGAATACAATAAGGGTATGTTTGGTTCACAGGGCAAAACATTTGTCGTGTCACGTCGAATCTTTCGACACTAGTTTAGTGTATTAAAAATAGACTACTTATAAAACTAATTACATGCCCATGCGGGACTTAACAAGACGATTCTATTAAGCTAAGTTAATTTATAATTAACAAATGTTTACTGTAGCACAACATTGTCAAAACATAAACTAATTTATATTAAAAGATTCGTCTCGCAAAGTTGCCTCCGACTGACAAATTACTTTTTTAATTAGTATATTTTAAATAGACCAAACTAGGAACGGAAGATTCGATGTGACAGGGGCAAATGTTTTGCCCCTGAAACCAAACATGCCCTAAGTAAGGTGTGTGTTCTAGTTGTACAACCTAGACCACATCTCTTATGAGTTACTAGGTCGGGAGGCGCGCTTCGCTGCGCCCGTAGGACTGCAGGTGTGATCACAATATATTTGGACTGAACTGAAGTATGGAACTTAGATTCAAATACAGCATGTGCTTTGTTAATAACATATTGGATTGTTCAGTGTCATGTATGTATTTTTCTAAAAACAGAGATGTTTGATAGATACATAAAAAAATTAAAACTATATTCTCATTGTACTTTAGAGTTTGCAACTATATGCCTTAGAGTCCATCTACATGCTTACCACCTTCCTGGATCCTGCAAGCACCATAGGAGCAAGGATTTGTTTCCCTCTTGTTATGAAAAGATGAGTCCAATATCCCTAAATTAGCAAGAGCAGTATGAATGAAAAACTCTGATCACAAAAATGTTTAGCGCAAAAGATGAATGATTGCCGCCATGATAACAATACATTTTGTTCGGATCTAAAGCATGCACCACATGTAGACTTCAAACTTTAGGAAATGATATCAAACTACATTTGAGTATAAATAAAAAAGGAGTTCATGAAACTAAGCAAGTACTCAGGTGGGCTCCTGAGTTTGAGACTATCTCATTGAGGGTCTTCGGCCATGGAAGAAAAAATATAATTCAAAACAAAAAAATGAGTCAACCAAGAGGAGAGCAAAAACAAACATGGCATCAACACAGATCCACCAACAATTATCAAAGCAGTATAAGATCTCTGAGAAAACCAATCAATAACGATATATACACAAAATAGGAACTACAAATATGCCAATATGTACCATAGTCCATAGAAGGCAAAACACTACCAATTAACATGACACAGATATGAACACTACAATAATAAAAGAATAGCCAATACATACTGGAATCATAGTTGATGAAACCATGTCTCTAGGTTTAAAAGCACATGTCCTCATGGTCCCAACGGATAGGTATCAGGGAATATCAACGTAAAGGTATCTCTAAATTGGTGTCCTAACTCTTTGTTACCAGAGTAGTTTCAGAGGCATAGTTTATCTCAAAGTATGACTCTAGCAAACATAATCACTGAAAAAGAATGAGTGATTTCCTAGCGAAGATGAAGATTGTTTGGACCCTAGCCATTGTCCTAGTGTCAGGTTGTTTGGTTGCCCCAAAGGCCCAAACCTTGTCTAACTAAAGATATGTACATATTTTCTATGTCATAAATGACAGTGGTCTAGGTACTTCTTTAAGTAGCTGATATCAAGGTTCAGGTATTTCCGATTGATGGTATGCTTTTGCTTAAAAAAAGAATAGGTTGAATCTATAATAATCAAATATCATCTAATAATAGAATTTAGATACTGCCATATAAAGTGCTAGCATGTTAGCTAAAAACACAACCAAAAGAAACAGTACCTAAACAGTATGTAAACCTCAAGATGATGCAACATTATACTTAGTAAGCTCAATTCTATTAGATGAGTTTGGATGAAAAGATGAGTCCAATATCCCTAAATTAGCAAGAGCAGATGCAAATAGAGACAAAGCAGTTTCAGTCTGAACCTAGTAAGCTCGGCCTCAAGTTTAATTACTCAAGCTCAATAAGAGAATGACATCAACTGACATACATGAAGCATCTATGTTGGTGGCTGGTAGTGTGATAGAAGATCGGTTTATGCTATCAAGTAATAGGCGTTTAGTAAATATATGCAACTGACCTCTCCGATGTCAATAGATCAATAGAATACATGTGAAGTATTACCATTACAGGTTTAAGGATGATTTTGCAGGCTAAACATAACCATCTCATGTGTGTTGCGTTAGAGTTGGATGTTGCATCTGTCAGGTTGGGTTGCTAAACATTGTACAGGGTTTAGTTCTGTGCATACCTTGAAGCACCATGAGCAATGTCAAATCTATTTGTATTGGCCAAGTCAGTCAGTTGGCTAGATCATGCATGATTCAAGGCAATGAATGGAAGAATTATATGAAATAACCTACAATTTGTTCACCTTACATCAGGTTGTCCCAATCCCTGCATTTGAAAGGTTTAAGTAGCATATCGATTGGTCGTTGAAAGAAAGAGATGCAATTGGTTTACTGATCGACCACATCTGAGAGTCTCGGTTACAGGCTGAGATAGTGATGCGATCTGTCGAATCATTGACTGATCTGCAGTTGTGGCAGTTGTGACATGATCTTGGCATAAGAAATAAATTATCTCATCAGTTAGAGAAAGAAACACTATTTTTTTAGGTTTGACATAAGAAAGCAAGTAAAAGAATTTATGGAGATGTCAGGTACAGTGCAGGTCATTGCTAGATGTTGCTGATCATTGTGAATGGGCAAGAAAATACAGGTTCAGTATAGTATATGACGAACCTGCTGACCAACAAATGTATATAGATCTATATGAGAATGTATCTGTCATGACTCGTCGAATTGAGAAAGCTTATAATGTTGAATACTGGAGATCACAAAAAAACATCCTACCTTACATTAAATACAAATATGATGTAGAAAAAATTATAGCATGGCCCTAAAAGGAACGAATAAGCATGAAAGGTCTGTGCATATGTGATATAGAAAAATATGAAGTTCTGACTAACAGCACGAATAAGTCAGGTATGATGTTCACACTGGAAACCTTTCTTGGATACTTAAGATTTAATTAAAACTTAAGTACGCATTAGATAAAGTGTCATAATCTGTTTACTTCCTATACACCATGGCACATAAAATATGTTTTGCATCTTTGAATCTAATTTAAAACAATTGGTACTAAAGCAGAATTAAAATGCGTTGGAAAAAGAGGGGCAGTAATTTCGTAAATCGTAATAGATCAATTGAGCAGAGTAAGGCATATATGATTGTAATGAAACTACAAAAACTAAAAACCAGAAGATATTGATGTAATGCTTATCTAAATAATGTCATCAACATATATGAGCCATAAATCAAAACACTCACTTTCTCGGATCAAATACTGACTTGTACACATTTTGATCAATTATCAGATCGGAGTTCGAGAATCATAATCCTAGTAGTACATGTGCATCCGTTCGAATATGAGCAAAAGCAAACAAGCACAAAAGAAGAGAGATAGAGCAAACAATCACCTCTCTATGCACCCGCCGCCACCTCCCACCTCGTAGCTCGTCATTACAAAGGAGCCCGGGTCATTGTGTAGTCTGCAGCGTCGGCGGCGTATATGGCCACCGGAGCCTATCCGCCGTGTGCGCGTATAAGACTGGCTCGGCACACACACCCGGTCGTGATCCGTTGTGCGCACGTATATATACAACCGCGGGCACGGTTGTGCTGACCCGCTGTGGTGCCGCGCCGACCGGCGGCGACCCGCACCCGCCATGCCGCCTTTGCTCTGGATTGGAGAAAACCGCCGTCGAGCGCCCGACTGGATCGGAGCGCCGTGTGCACCTGTGCCATTGGACCAAGCTGAATATGCAGCAAACATGCGACGCCTCTCGCAGTTTGACTCTTCTGGTGCGGACGCCCATGTTGAACCTTCCACTCGCTTGTCTCCAGCTGACATCCAGGGGGAGTGGAGTTGAGTGTTAGGGTACACTACGTACACTACTACAGAAACGGCAAACAATGTCGGTTCAAAACCACTCTTCAGTAGCGGTTTTTAAACCGGCACAATTCGACAGTGATGAGGCCAAGCCATCACTGTCGGTTTATTCCATCAACCGACAGTGATGCTTGAGTCATCACTAACGGTTTTAATTAAATCGGAAGTGATATTATTTTTTAAAATTACATTTTATTAATTGTTTAATTTTTATTTGGGGTTTAGGGTAGAGGTGGTGGAGAGAGAGATCGTGGAGGTGTTTGCTATCGATCCATTTGATATCGATGTGAATTGAAGGTGGTTGTGGACTAGCGACAATATAAACTCATCACACATTTATAATAATTATTACAAAACATCCAAACAAAACTTAAAGTATCGAATTAAATGTCGCATTACAATAGCCTTTCGAGGCGATCTTTTCCGTAGATCTTCTTGAAGTCTTTACTCTGCACAATGGACAGATATCCTTTTCTATACACTATCTCGTCCAGAATAAGAGTTGTTATCTCCTCTTATCTCAAAATCTACCAACCTGTTGTGGCCCTGATTTTTGCGCTGTAAATTGATACAAGATGATATTGAGATGCACATACGTAAGACAAAACAATTGAATTAAAATGTGACGCGTACGTACCATGTCATCTCATATTTCTAGTTTTGCGCCAAAGTAGGCAAACATTGCCCACATCACATAGAACCCGCACTCGTTCCCATTGGTTGATCTAGGTGCTTGACCTTCTTCATATACTCTGCTTTGAATGGGGCTCTCCATTTCTTTTGCAGCTTAGGCTCCACATTTCTCCAATTAGGTAATGTCTTCATTCTATGTAACAATGTAAATGAAGTGTAAAGGCTAAGGACATTAATTACAATATCATATGTGATTGAAAAGTATGGTGATATTGGGTTCACTTACATATTTAACACTTTGACTAGGGGTTCGATAAGTTCAAGTGGCTTCTTTTTTTAGTCCCACACCTCGATAGTTGAATTTTTAAGACTTATATCTACGAGGACGTAATGGTTGCTACAATCACAAAGCTTATGTTATTGAATGATATATCAAGAAAAAAATACTTAAGTAAGGGTCGAGGAAACATACTCGTAATTGTAGATTAACAGTGTGTTTGTTTTGCCGACTGAGAACATTCTTTAAAACTCTATCTTCAAACTTGCTGAGACATACGGATCTTGAAGACCGGCTTTGCATGTTGTCTCATTTACCAAGATGGGGTCTAAGAAGTCAAAAATGCTATTTTATTTTTGAAGGCAAAATTTTGCTATAGACCTGCAAAATAAACATGCATAGATATATTCAAATGCAGATCACGTAGTTTATTATAACGTTGTTAGGGTATGTTACTTACAGAGTCCATAACATCATAATCTACACATCCAGCGAGCGTCGTTGAAAGAGTTGAAAGAGGTCTTCATAATAAATAGTATGCACAACTTCTTCAGGATGATTAAAATGTAAATAAGAAGGGATGCATACTTCAAAGGTTGCTATCTTGTCTTCGCTGTTATTACTGTCTATGGTGTAATAATCATGCAACTGTTGCATGTTTGTTGGCAATTTTCTATACTCTTCTTCGTTGGCGACCATAGGCTTGTCTAGTTCAAACTTGTATACAACTTTGGCGTTTTCAAATTCGGTTTTTCCAAAATAGAGATTCTCGACATCTTTCATGCTTATGTTCAGGTCCGCGGCCAAGGTTTGTATCTCTAGCTGCTGTAAGGTGTGTATTTCTCTAGATCTTTCTTGATTACCCGGATTTTTGCTTTGCCTTTCAAATTCGCTATGTTTCTCAGGTATATAAGCCAATCGTGCATACAAGGCAAGTTTGGCGGCCTTTTCTGCAATCTGAGCTCGTAGAATTTTGTCCTCAGTCGGCGCTAGCTTCTGCCTTTTACTAGTCATCTTGGGATCTTTACCAACCGAAGTTGATGACCTCCTCTGTTGCGAAGTTGAACTTGATCTAGACCTAGGCCATCGAGGGGAGGTAGGCCATCGAGGGGTACTCGTCGGAGGGGAGGTAGGCTGGCCCACCCTATATCCATGGAGGCGAGGGAAGGCGACCTGCGCAGCAACGTCGATGACAACGGCGGCGGAGATCGGACGCGAAGAAGCGGGGATGGCTTCGCGGCCGGGCGCGACATCCATGCGCGTTCCAGTGGGGGAGAGGGACACGGGACCAATCCATGGAGGCGAGGGAAGGCGGCCTGCGCAGAAACGTCGACGGCAACAGCGTCGCCACAGCAAAACCAGGCCGACCTATTCAAGCAGGAGAAGGAAGAGGGAGTTTGACGGATGAAGCGAGGCCAATGCGAGCTCGAGCGCCGAGGCAGCCGCGCGATGCCCGGAGACGTGCGCCCCCGAGTTTGGATGACGACGACTCCAAGGCACAACAAACACAACCACTGAGATTGGGCCCGAGCAGGGATGGCCCCATGAGTCATGAGAGAAGAAAAGGAGGTGTGCACACGCACGAGCTCCAGACACAGCGCAGATGGTTGGGCTAGGGCGTAGCTATTCCGATGGCAGCAGAGGTCGGCCTAGGAGAAAGCTGAGAGGAGAGGAGGTGGGGGTGGTGGAGCGGAGGACGTGGAGGATACTGGTTGGAGGCAACGTACAACGCGTAATTGTTGTGAGAGCGTGGATCTTAGGAGCTATATGAAGTTTCATATATATATATATATATATCATACTAGGTCTATGCCCGTGCGTTGCAACGGGAGTCATATTTTTCTTACAAAATAATGTGTTTGTGAACAACATCAAAATTCTCCCACCTCAATGTCTAAATAAATATTCTCCAAACCACCACATTACAAAGTTCTCTTAATTCCTAAAGCATCTTAGTACAAACATGGGCTTGTAAATATAGCACAGACTCAGGGTATCATTTATGAACGTAATGTACACAAACTTTAAGGTAAAAATCTTGATAAAAAGGTTTACCAGATATAAGGTAATTCATTTACCCCTAAAGTTGTGAAAATATGATTCATCTTCACAAAAGAGAAGAAAGCTCATTCACAAACTGATGATTCTGAAACCAAAAGTTCATCAAATCATGAAATGTCATCCAATGGCAGCTAACATCTTTGTCAAATTCAGCGAACAAGCTAACCTTGCATCTTCTGTAGCTTGGCCCACTTGAAGTTGACCATGTATTCAAGAAGAATCCTCATTTTCATGTCCTTGTTCCACACAACGCACCACTATGGATTCACCAAACTCTGGCCTGCCCATCAGCACACATGGCACGGCACGGCCTGAGCCTTGGCACTCCCATCTTTCTTGGCCAGCATGGCACTGAAACAGATGATTTCAAAAGGATCATTAAGCTTATATGAGGAGCTGCTTAACCAAGCAACATATTATTCAGATGAAGTTATCACTCTAAGGTAAGCTGCTGCTACCGACTGCCAGCTGTTTTCCTCAGTTTTCACTGAAGCTACTCCTACCTCACATCATTATAAAAAAGATACATACCAAAACACCACCCCTCACAGTTTGTATAGCCTTATACAAATTAGCAGTAAAATAACTTAGTTAAGGATGCAACCTTTAATACATAGAACGTGACCTCCTCCACCTTTTGGTAGTCAGGTTTAGCAATGTTTTTTATTAACATAATTTTTTTTTAGTTTGATATTAGCCGGTTAGCAAACCAGTGTGGTTACTCAGAATTCAGAAACTATCTTCAGGAATGAGTATTTCTGATTCATATGGTTGAATAAAGCAGTAGCAACTGTACAGATTTAATAAAAGAACTAACTTCATGTGTCTAAATGCAGAAGTCATATCACCTTTTGCCATAGTTAAATACATGTACACAATCATAAATCTCACCATGTCACAGCGAGCCAAAACGACCTTTATCTGTTTGGTAGGTTCCATTTGTTAAATATGCAGTGAAATATGAGGTTCGTTCACTCCACGATTTTGTGACTATGTGCCTTGCAAATAGAGAATTTATTACATGAGCTTAACAAGTTGCCAAGCTATCATATATCCGATCATCTCCCATCAAAAAATAAAATAGGGATGAGGGAGAGCATGCTGGTAGTAGAAAAAAAATAAGGACACAATAAGTTAAAATGAGTCAGAAAAGCCAAAATAACATTGACATCACCATCCTCCCGTACTGATTTGTTATTTCTCCATGCCGCTCAAGTTCTCAATAGGTAAAATACACTTATGTCATTGAGGTCCTTGTCAATAATTACGGCAGAAGCAATTGAAGAAATGAAGGCTGTGTAAAATAATCAGAAACTCATCATTATCTAAAAGATGAAATGATCTACAAGAAAAATGAGAATTCTTAGTAGATGAGCAAATTCTAAAGTATGGCTTGTACTGCTCCATAGATGCCATCTTAAATCTTAAATAATTAAAAACAAAGGGGGTGAGGAGTAGACAGCTATTGATTCATACCGGTCATCCTATCCTTATTCAGGGGCCGGTCATCCTATCCTTATTCAGGGGCAGCCATTTCAACTGAGCACTCAGATCCGGGAGTTCATTCCTAAATCCGTGCAAACCAAAATGAAAAGACAAAACAGGATAATTCAAGTGCATAATTACAAAATAGACATAGATCACCTAGATTTAAATATTTGATAGAAATGAGTAGTTGGGTAAGGCTCCACAGATCATTCAGAAACTTATTTTAAATGTTTGTTCGTCGCTACGTCACGGTTTTACTGTCACAGCTGAGCATGTTAAATGCAGTGCCATATAGTCTTCCATACTTCTACTTTGGATTCTCGTTCCAGTGTATTAATATCTGAGCTATATCTCTTCTTGGAGAGTGCAGTGCCAAGTCGCAACTGGCATCTCATTGAACCAAATGGTTTAAAGTTGCATCTCATAGAAAAAGCCATTTGGGCCTGTTAAACACTCTATTATGGAACCATTTGGGACAAGTATGATCACACATTAAACTATGGCAATTCCAGGTTAAAAACATTGGCGTCAAGCTACCATCAAGCTAAGAACTCGCAGCTTAGTTTTGATAAAGGATTTTCCCAATGTCCTGCCAGGCCTTAGCTGAGACTACCCAAATTGCTAGGCTCTACGATGCACCGAACAACCAGGTCTGGATCTTGGGCACTTTTGCCTGATGAGCAACACGAATCCTTCACACACCATAGGTTGAAGCAAACAAGACTACAACAGTGCTTTGAGAAGAGGAGGAAGAACGGAGGGGAAACAGAGCTGCACGGAGGTAGAATGTAGAGGGCCAGTAATTACCCAGTCGAAGGGCAGTAGTCGTGCGAGGCAGGGGCCACTGCCATCAGGCGTCGGCGTTCTCTTCGGCCGGCGGTGGCGCACGTGACGTGGAGGCGCGGTCGCCGCGAGGCAGGCAGGGGTCCGTGCGTGCCCTGCCGGCCATCCGCGCTCTGCAGCTGTCGCCGACCGGACGTCCGTTTAGCCTGCCACCATCGTGGCCGAGAAGATGGGTAAAAGGCGAGGTCGAGCAATCTTTTTGCGGGGAAACCTCCGTGCCTACCTCCATCTTGCGCGCAGTGGCATCTTGCCGTCGATGCTGGGCGTCGTGGGGGCGAGCTGGGCGTGCGCGGAACTGCCGGGGGGGACGGGGGATGCGGGATGCGAGATTTCACCGGGCGAGCGAAGGAGGGGGCGGCAGTTTTCGCACGCGGGGCTGACGATTTGTTTTGAGCCTTCTCGCGATTAGAAGTTTTGGAGCAGGGTCCACCACGCGCGGGCAGAGGCGAGCGAAGCGCCGGGTGGGCGAGTGAAGCCAGCGAGGCTTCGCACGCCGGGTCGCCGATTTCCTTCTGTATGTTTTAGTTGTAGATATAGATATTCATATGACATCTTCCTGTTAGTACTTGTATGATTGGCTGAAGAATGCTGCTATAAAGGATTGGTTCATGGTGTCAAGGTAAAGTATTCCAAATCAGTAATCTTCCATGCCAAGGTGTCATACAGTCTGCCAAGGGAAACACAACCATCTCGCTGCTCTTCAGTCTTCTATTTTGTATCCAGAACCGTTTTTTATTTCCAGCAAAAATATGTAGAGATTGAGACTGTTTCTTCTATGGTCATATGCATAGATTGTTTTTGCACTTCTCCTATATGACAGGTACCTCATTTTTTTTATTGTTGTTTTGACAAAATAATTTTTGTCATTGTTTGACTATAGAAAAAAATTTGAATTATCGAGTTATGATTTTAGCTGTACCAATCGGTTGTTTTATTTGCATTGTCATCTGAAAACTCAGGCACCGGAAATGTAGCAATATGAAAAGGTTATTCAGTTTTTGTTTTTGATGAACTTTAGAGCGTTGCATTCCATTGTTCTACAACGCTTTTGACTCATCGTCAGTTCGTTCACATTCACGATTCCTTTGATAGGCTCCCCCATAGCAGGCCGCAGCCCAGCAGCAATTCTGATTCTGCTCCCAGTCCAACGAAATCCGACTCGTCATTTCAGGAGGGCTTGGATTGGGTTTGTGGGCCTGAAAGAAGACACATTACAGCAGCAGGCTCTCTATTCCGTTCTGTACGTCCAGCTCATCTGCCAATATGTTTCAGTTCACCAAGTTGTTGCCCCTTGCCTGCAGCAGGCATTTGTTTTTTCCATTTGTATACCCTTGGTACAATAATCGATATTCACCTTTCCTCCCAGTCTCATTTTTTGCATTGCAGTGTTCACCAGTTCATGCCAAAAAAAACATTATAGTCCAGTTCATGTTGCTTGTTAGCTGTCTTGCCGTTGCAAGAGCCCCGCCAAAGTCACTGAATGCAATTCTGAGCGACAACCAAGTGAAGAGCTTGAAAAGGATAGGACCTCAGATTTAATGCTCACAGCTTTTGCATTGTATAGATGGAGGCAAAACATGGCAGGAAAAAAGAACAAGAGCAAAATCATATATAATTAATTATTGGCTAAAAGGTAGCACTGCTAGTATAGAAGAAACCAAACAACACTTATCAATCCCTAAACATAGATGAACTGCAAAAAGAATTTTCAGAGTTCAGTACACCAAGCTCCAGATACAGACTATGATGGATGATGGCTGTCCCCCTCTTTTTAAGCTTGAAAATCCTCATGGATGATGATGATGATAGCTACTACCTGACCTGACAGAACCTCCCTTCTAATTAGCAAACCAACAAATTCCCCTTTCACTTGCTTAAAGCACTCTCCTCGTTTTCTTCTTCTAAATGACTGACTGACTGACTAGCTGCAAAGTTTCCTCTCTAAATCTGTCTCCCTCTGCTGCTGGTTTAGCTCTCCTTCTCACCTACCTAACTTGCAAGCAACTGCAATTGCAATGCAGCAACCACTCTGATTCATCTATTTCTCCTGCCCCTCCTCCTCTCACCCTCCTCTCTCTCTTTCTCTCTCTCTATACAAACAAAAAAACATTCAGGGGGGAACCAATTAACCAATAGACAAAAAAAGAAAAGGTAAAATAACACTAGCCCCCGATGAGAAAAAAAGACCTACTGTAATGAACTAACATCACCGGGCATCCCGGCGATGGATTAGGATTGGATGGATGCTGACTGAAACCAATGCATGTGATGATGGGTGGGATCCATGGCGGTGACTGTGTGATGTGGTGATGATGACTATGATGGACGACGACTGACGACTGACTACTGATGATGAAGCAACCATGCATGCATACATACTAATATGTATACATATAATAGCTATAGGGGGGACGAGACCGACCGACGGATAGTCCGGCGAGCGACGCCGTGCCGGGACGTCAATCCCGGCGGCGGATGAAGTGCAGGAGATCGCACGACGGGTCGCCGCTGCGAACAACCTTCTGGCGCATCTCCACCACCTTCTTGTGCGAGTTGGAGTGGATGTCCGGCACGAATGTGGGGCTCGCCGCGGGGCGGTACTCCGGGAAAAGGCGGCCGGACTTGTAGCGCACGCCACAGGCGTTGCAGAGCGTCTTGGGTCCCAGCGGGCCCGCGCGCCACTGCGGCGTCTTCTCGATCTGGCAATGCGTGCACCTCCTGACGGCGCCGCCCTGCAGCTCGGCGCGCTCGCCGCCTTCCTCATAGTCGGCGTCGCCGTCGTTGTCGTTATCGTCGGAAGAGGCAGCAGGCGCGGGGGGCGCCGGCTTCTTGGCCTTCTTCTTCTTCTTCATGGGCGGCGCCGCGGGGGACGGGCTGGACTCGGCGATGCTCTCGGGGTCCGAGTGGGACGACCCGGACGAGTACATGGGCGTCGGCACGAGGATGGTGGGCGCCTCCACCATCCCGGCGCGCGCGGCGGCGCCGGTGAACGCGGACGGGCGGGAGCGCTTGCTCCGCGCGCGCGCCGGTATAACGAGCACGGGTGGCGGCGCCGCCTGGCGCGGCGACACGGGCGCCGACCACGCGTGCCCTCCTCCGCTCCCGCTCCCGCTCCCGGAGAAGGACTCCGAGGAGGAGGACGCAGAGGACGAGGACGAGGACGCGGAGCCGCCGGCGCTGCCGTTGGAGGCGTTGTTGTTGAAGCTGCCGTGCTCCAGCACCGAGATGGGGCTGGAGCTTCGGAACAGCAGCGCGTCCTCCATCTTGTCCGGCGTCAGCAGCGCGCCGGCGTCCGCCATCGCGGAGCTCTTGATGATTGGCGCCGCCGCTGCGCCCGGGAACGCCGGCTCGTGCGGGATGGAGGCGTCGTCGAAGAGCCCCGACAGCCACTCCAGCTGCGCCATGTCCATGTCCATGTCGTCGCACTGCAACCAAAGGGAATCAGAATCAGAATCAGAATCATTTCATTAGTTGCCACGTCAGAACAGAATCATGCGACGCGCCACTGCCCCAGCAGCACCGACGCCGACGCCGACACCGACACTGCCAGCTTTGCAGCTGCAGCTATCTCTATCTGCCATGAATGACGTCATCGTCTTCCCCCATCCCCATCCTAATAATAATCTTTACTTTAGTCAGTCAATAGTCATCGTACTGCTCACATTACGGTAATCAGATTTGCCAATCAGATTTGCACTGCAAAGCAATCATGAACGAATGGGCCAGACCGGGCCGGCTGGGCCCCAGGTTTGATTTCGGTTACGTAGAGCCGAGGCAAAAAAAAAAAAATACTACCACCAGCAGGTGCAGGTGCAGGTGCAGCACTAGGGGATTAGTTGCTGGGCTGGCGAGCTACCAAGAAAAGCGACGGGCCCTCCGACGACGTAACACGGGCCCGGCCGTAATATCCAAGTCCAACCAACAAACCAAACAGCGGCCGGGCGGTGGTAATTCCGATCACGATGTCCCCGGCCACCGACACCGCCTGCTCCTCTCTCCGTCTCTCCCCCAACCACCCACCGCGCCGGGCACGGACAAGACAACAAATCATGACGTCCAGGTTGTGGCCGACGCCGACGCCGACGCGCGTGGCGTGTCCCCTGGCACCCGCGGCGTGGGGGCGGCGTTGGCGCCCAGCTATTTTGATCTCCGTTCAGTACACACTGTACGAGTAGTAGTAGAAAAAAAAACGCATTGCAGTTGCACGACCGACACGAGCAATGCGCGGCGCGGCGGAGGAGAGGACACAGGACAGGGAAGGGAAGGGGTGGGGGACTCACCGAGCCGATGTGTGCGCCGACGACGTCCTTGTGGTCGAACACGTCGGGCCCCGCGGCGGCGAAGAAGGCGTCGTGCTGCGAAGAAGGCGGCGGCGGGAGCGCGGGGGGAGCCGGCATGGCGAACGCATTGCCGGTGCGGCCGCCGACGTCGATGATGCGCGCCGACAGCGGGCTCCCAGGCACCGGCGCGTCCAGGAGGAGCACGTCGGCGGCGGAGTCCTCCTTGGGAAAGTCGAGGAGGTCGTCGATGTGGTCGAAGAGGTCGCCGCACGTCGCCTCCAGGAGGCTCTGCTCCCTCATCATCTCCTCCACGAATCCGCCGCCTGCCATCTGCCTGCCTGCCTGCTTCGATCGATCAAACAATATAATTCAGTCAGCCGCGTCGCTCCTGGCTGCGCTAGATATATAGGAGTATTTTATTTTATTTATAATAAACAAGGGAAACCCCGGACGCGGAATGGATAGATGACCATGAATATCCTCCATATTAATGTGAGAATGCAAGATATGCATGCATTAATCATACAAATGGAATGAAATTAAGGCAACGCCGATTTATTTTTCACCTGCTATTTAGTTATTCCAAAGATACACCGGCTGCATATGGACGGCAAGCTAAGAGGAGGATGAATTTGTATTTTTGGCAGAAGTAGATAGATAGATAGACGTTGCCCAAATGCTTCCCTTTCAAACAAAGATGGGCGGCCTCCTAATCTACGACTCCTACCCTCTTTAACCTTTATTATAGCTGTAATCAAAATGTGACCTTTTGATGAGCTGGGGGCGGTAAACAAACAAACAAATAGAGGAGGGAGGGGAGCGGGACAACAGGGTTGGGCGTTGGAGTTGGAGAAGGATGAGGTGGAGATTATTTTTTTCCCTTCCCAAATTCAATTGAATTGAATTCAAAGTGACGGAAGGGCGGGCTCCATGCCCATATGTGTATGCTATGCGGTGCATGATGATGCGGGCCGGGCGCGGGGCCCACCTCACCATGTGAGCAGCGCATGTGACGGGTCCATTTTCCTCGCCCTTTCTTTATTCTCAAGCAAGCATAGGCGACCAGATGGAAGCACAGTACATGCACGATACGGTAAATTCTAAATAGTATATATATTAAATAATATATACTACTACTAGTAGTAAAATAATACGAACAAAAGAGGGTGGAAAAATCGGAGCGTTTGATTGATTCACCACCAAGGAGGGGTGGTGCTTGTGTACCGGCGTAAAAGTCAAAGCGGGCAGCACAAGGAATTTGTCAAAAAGCAGGCGCGCTGACGCGGCGTGCCGCCATTGGCCGCGACGCGTCACTGGGGGCTGCCACCTGGCCGGCTGCTTCGGGGCGAAGCGGCTTCCACCCTCGGTAAAGTGGCTAATTATTGCCGCGTCCTCGGGTGAAACCCCCGAGGAATTCTAGTCTCCCGTTTTTTCTTCCTTCTTTTTTACTCCTACTGCTAGAGCACTTTTGTTTTTATTAAAATTAACCGATTTGCGTCGATCCGATCGCAAATAATGGAAGGAATCGAATCTTCATGTCTTTTACTATATATAGGCATTTTATCTTTTTACCCTTCAAATCCAGCCAGAAATAGGATTTGAACATTTTTTCCCCCACTGTCGTCTGCCTGTCCCCTCTACTTCCAGAGAATCCATTCCAGACTGCAGCAACTCTGCAAAGAAGGATGGAAAGGACGGGAAGCGTATATATCTGTAAAAGCGTGGGGGCTGCATGCAAAGCTACAGACAAGGACGCTGTGGAAAAACAAGCCAAGGCAGGCTGCTGCTGGGCAAGTGGGACGGAATGCTACAGACCGGAAGGGATGCCGTGTGACTCTGAGCAGCATGCCATCTCCCTTCTCACCCAGTCAATTCCGATTCCAATTCCACCAATTTCATACGCGTCTATCCATTACAGTATTTACCAGCACAAGGCCAGCCAGGCCAGCAGCAGAACATACAGCAAAGACCGTCCTTGTAACCGGGAAGCTTCTGCCTCCCTCCCTATAGTCCCTTTCCCATGGCAAGCAATTTTGTGCAGTCTTGGAATTCAATTCAGAAACAACAGTCCAAATTTGAGCCCTCTTTTGTCTTGTCTTTTTTTTTCATTTTTTTCCCCAGGAATTGAATTTGAAGATGCCTGAATGAGCTGTGCAGCTACAGAGATATATGCAGAGGAATAATGGCGTGAAGAACCAACCGGATATAGCAATGAAGAAGCCGGCTGGCGACAATTGCCCGCCAGCCGAGCCGAGCCAGGCCGGCCGGCGGCTTTCAGTTTCAGAAAATGGCAACTCGAGGAAGCAAAGACAAAAGAAAAAAGAACGAGGCCAAACATGGGCACACAGAATGGAAGAACAGGATGTTCTTGCTCCTGCATGCCTGCGATCAATCCTGGCTTGCTACTGTACTTTGGAGGCGAAAATGGCTAGTTTTTGCACATGATAAGCACCGTCGGCGATCGACTGATGACTCACCTGTGAGTTCGCCGGAAACAACGATCGACTGATGACTCACTTCTCCCTTCCTCTCCCTGGCCTGGGTTGCTTGGTGCACACAAAAAAGAAGCCCCCTTTTTTTTTCTCTCTAGCTGTTCTGCCCGGCCCGTTGCACTCTCTCTAGCTGACGAGTAGCTGTTGGTGATCACGAACGCCTGTAAATAAGCAAGGGACAGTGGTGGGTGGAATCAGCAGGGTGGTGCTAACTCTCTCTTTCTCTCTCTTGTTTTGTTGTACTCTTACTCCTCCTGCATGGCTAAGCTTGGTGGCAAGCAAAGCTGCTGTGTCGATGGACAGAGAGAGAGGGAAGGACTGAAGATGGTATGAAGAAGAAAGTTGCTGGGTGGCTTGTACAGCTCTCAATTATAAGAGAAGAACTGTGTACTCGTAACGAGAGAGGGGAGGCCCGGGGAATTATGGAGAGCTATATAGGTGGAGGTAAATGGAAAGGGGTGGGGTGGTGGTGGTGGTGACCTAGCTAGAGGTGCGTGGGTCGGTGGAATTCAATTTCTGCCCCCTTCTCTCTCTCCTGTGCCTTCTTCTTCTTCCTCCGGCCGGACTGGCCTCCTCTTAAAAGAGAGAAGAGAGGAGGTAGAAGAAAGATGTACTATGCACGGAGAGAGAAGAGAACAAGATTGGGAGAGTGTATTATACAGGGCCAGGCGACAGGGTGAGCTCAGAGAGTGGAAAATATAATCGAGAAATTGGTAATTAATATAAATTAAAAATAATAATAAACAATGGGTGGCAGAACGTGAGGGAAGGTAACTGATGGCTGGCCTACAGCTACAGCTGCTGCTTTGTTATCAGGATAGATGAGTGGAAAAAAAGAAGAAGAAAAAAAAGATGGCTGCATGATAGCTCCTGGGTTTTGAACGTTGGTTAGCGTTGGAGGCCAGGCAGGCAGGTTGAGGCGACGTAAGTGGCGATCCACTCCTCTCCCTTTTACACCCGATGAAGGCGCTCAATCCCGCGTCAGGACTCAGGACGAGGAAGAAGAAGAAGAAGACAGCTGCAGTTGGCCCGACGTACGGAAGGGAAGGACGAGCTAGGCGAGGTTCGTGCTTAATTGGTGCAACCAGCCAAGTCGATCGTAGCTGGTGGCATAACTAGTAGTAGCAGTGTGTACGTACTCACACTGATGATATGGTTAGTGTTAAAATGGGCCGGGGGTGGATCCATCCAGTCCAGCGGCATCTGCCTGCCGGAATTTTACTGGCGCCACGTCGTACACGCGCCATCGATCAAGCAATCAATTAGTGGCGGTCATTGTATTAGCACCAGCAAAGCACGTACGCAACCACAAGTTGTTGCTGCTGCTGTGCTGCTGCACCGCACCACGCACCACCACTGGTGGGGATGAAAAAGGGACGGATATTTATTCGACTGTCCGTCCGATCGAATTCGTTTAGAGGAGTTTAGACTTGTCCGTATCCGAGTCCGAAGATTAACATCCGATACCGTATTCGTATCCAAATACTAAAATTGGTATATTTATGACGTCGATATCTAATCGTATCATATCCGATATTTCTGATACTATTCGTATTCAAATCCGAATCCGAACAGAAATATGAAAATAAATACGATATCAACGATATCCGCTCGTATCCGATCCGTTTTTATCCTTACCCACCAGTGAGCGAAGCAACGGGAGCTGTTACAGGACTACTACATGGGCCGGGCCGGAGAGAGAAAACTATCATCAGGCATTGAGGCTAGAGAGAGAGAGGCAGTGTGTGTGTTTTGTGTGAGGACACACGGTAGGTACGCCAGCCTCCCTCACTGCTAGCTGTCGTCCCCCGCCTTTCCTGTCGTGACGTTGAAGTTTCCTCCTCCTCATACTTCTCTCTCCTCTCTCTCTCTCTTTTGTTTCCACACACACAGCCGGGGTGGGAAAAAAAATAAAAATCGGGGAGAAAAGAAAGCACAGCTCAGACTCAGATGGGTTCCCGTGTACACATGGCATGGCACGTGAGGGAGCGCGCGAGGCCGACGACGACGAGAGATACTCCTCCCCTCCTGCTGGCAGCTACTGCTCCACCACCACCAGGACCCCCAAACACGCCGTGAAGTAACCGACAGCCACCGCTCGCGCCTTGGGATCCTTTGCGGAGGGAGGAACCATCCGCGTGGCGTCCGTCCATCACGCTACCGTCCGCGCCCGTCGCGGTTACCGCGCCACCTCCCACCACCAGTCCACGGAACCATCCGCCCGCCTAAAAATCGCGGGTCGCCCGCGTGCGCCTCATTGACCGCCGCGTCGCGGCTGCCGGCTGGGCCTGGGTCTCGTGTCGTCTCGTCGGCTGGGTCCACGGGATCTCCTCCGCCTCGCGTCCGCGGTCCGCTGACCCGTATCCCGTACGCCCACGGCAAACAAGTCGCCGAACGACGGCAGCGAGCCGGCGGACGGGCGGGCGTCTCGGCCGCAACCTGCTGGGTCGCCGCTGCCTGCCTGGGTCGCCGCGGGATTGCCTTGGTGATTGAATTGAGAGGGACGCGGATCTGCCCGGCCCTGTTGATCGTCCACGTCCGTGGTTAGCATGGGTGGGGTGCCCACCTGCCTAACCTCACTTCCGTTCCTGGCCAGTGACCCAACCCATGTCGTACGAGTACAAGCATGTTTACCGAATTTATTACCTCCCATCGTGCTACTAATATATAATGCGTTTAGTAGTTGGATTAAACCCGACCCATCGATCGATATCGATCTACTGACAGTGCCACCGACTGCATGCCAGCCGGTGGCGGATCGCATCGGCACCGGGCAGTAGCCGAGCCGGGCTGTCTGAATGTCATCATGGCCTGCCACGCAAGCAGCAGCAGCTCGCTCCTCCCGGATGGATGTCCTGCCCCCTGCCCATGTGATGGGGTACTGCCGGTTAGCTAGCAGCTGTTGGCAGCAGGAGACGGACGGGGACGGAAAATAGATACGAGTACACGCACCTGCACACTGCTTAAACTGACGAAAAGGAAAGGCGTGTGCTGTGCTGGCGGGGCGAAATTAAAAGCTCCGGACGGGGAGGGGAGGACTTGGAGGAGTAGAGTGACCGCGCACCCGATGGTGGTTCCAGCGAAACAAACGCAAATCATGCCATCGATGAGTCCGGACTCCGGAGGGATCGGAGAACAGGGGGGCGGCTGCTTTTTGCGCTTTGCAGCGTTAATAACTTGGGTTGCACTCCTTGCATCCATTCCTTGAGCTTTACTACTCCCCCTTTCACTCACTTGCACACTCCCTGTCTCGCTGGTCATTCGTGGTCACTGGTCAGTGATCACCACACGACTGACGACTCGTCGTAGCCAGCTGGGAAAGGCAGGCAGGCAGCCAGCACGTCCAGGTCCAGTCCACGGCGAGGCGCGGGTGCGGGCGCCCATCGAATCCATTCCATCCATCCATCATGCAATGCAACACCTGAACCTGAACACGATCTTCTTCTGATGCTGCTTTTCGGGGATCGCCCTTTTCAGTAGAGCAGTTGCGGTTGCCGCTGCCGTTTTCGGTGGCCAGCCCAGGGTGCCAGCCAAAGGCTTCGGGGGCTCGGGGCTGCCTGATGACAAGGCCAAAAATCTCGGCTTTTAATCCTTTTTTTTTCCTTCGTTTTGCGCGCGGCAGGAACGCATGCGTGACATGTTGGCCACCGACGGCGGCGCGCGAGACGACGCAGCGACAGAGGCAGGTTAACATCATCAGCGCGGGAGCGGGAGCCACCAGCCCGTGCTGACGTGTGTTGCGTTCGTTCGTGCCAATGCCCAATGCTATGCTGCTGGCTGCTGAGACTGTCAGTCTATCAGACAGAATTCAGAGCGAGGAGGTCACAGGTGAGGGCAGTGGAGGTTTTACCGATGGCTGTCTGGCTAGGTACGGACTCAATTTGTTGGTGTCGGATCACTCATCAGACATCAGCAGGCCTGGCCTGCTGGGCATCCATCCCAACTGCCGCTGCCATCTTGATGGATGGATGGCCGGACAGACTCACTCACAGACAGACAGATCGTCGCTTGCACTCCCAGCAAGCAACCAAAGCAAAGCACGACCGCAACCACCCAACCCAAAGACCTGAAAGCGGCTCGCCTTTTTTGCCCCCACACCACGCTGCTGGTACAGTACCCATGAACATTGTACGTGTCCGGTCCCGATGGAGAGCCTACTTGCCCTGCCGCATCACTGGCGGCAGAGTTCGATCGGGCGCAACGGCGATTTATGGCCCGGCGGTTGGTCGCGTTCGATCGAGATGGATCGATGCACTAGCCCAGGGCAGGCCCCGGTCACGGGACCAGTCCGTCGGTCGGCACGGGCCGTTAACTGCCCGATCCATAGTTTGGTGCGCGTTGTTGGCATCCAGGGCAGCGCGCGCGTGCACGGCTTCCTCGTTCACGGGGGAGGACGGAGGAGCCGAGAGCGGGACGCACGCTGTCACGGTAGGGAGAGAGGCAGAGCCGCAGAGAGCCCCAGGTAGATTGGGTATAGCGATCCATGGGCTGCGGTAATCCTAGCTGCCTGTAACAACAGGGAAAAAGCAGGCAGCCAGCCAGCGGCGAGCGATCTCTGACAACGCTGGCATATAGAACTCACCGCGCCGATCCCGAGGCCTCAGCAACAGACTGTATATGATTGCTCAACATGCGGCCTGCCTCTAACCCAAAAGGCTGTTACAGTTACAGCAGGACAATCATTCACAGGCGTCCCGCCTGCTAAGTACAAATTACTACCTACGGACGCAGTAGTATTATTCAATTGCAAAGGTGGATCAGCGGGAGATTCTCCCCTCTAATTATTAAGTGAAAAGAAACTTATGACATGTTTGGATCTAAATAGCTCATTGTATTGATCATGTTCGTTTGAACTACTCTCACATTGTTTTTTCTCTCAAAACACTATTCAATTAGCTGTCTTTTATACCGCCGAACAGGACCCACTATTAACCGGATTATCATTAGCTACACCTAATGAAAAAAATAGCGCGATATAGCGCCGAAATAGCGCGCTAATAGCGTCCAGAAGCAGCTACCGCAACACTCATTCGCGCGCTAATAGCGCCGCTATAGCGTTTTGGCCAAGCTTCCGCTAATTTCTATAGCCCGTCATTTAAAACCTTGGCTACACCTAACTATCCGCTCTCTTTGAGAAGCAAATATTTCAGAATTTAACGGTATTGTCGTTTTAGTGGTAGATAACATTCCCGTCGACAGTATTATGATTTTGGCAATCTCACCCATCTTTAAAAGTGGTCATCATGGTAGGATTTGTATGCGTGTATTCATAAAACAAAAAAAAGTCAGTTCGTGGGATTGGCCATAGCCTACCATCGGGTGCACGTACAACAAATGAAACGGAAAGCTGACCTGTAAGGGCAGGTACATTGCTACACGTCAACGGTCTCATACCTTGTCTCATGCAATGCCACGTAAGATTTTTGCTTATGTGGAGGAAAGAGAAATGTGTGAGAGAAAGAGGTCGTTGTTTCGCGAAACAACCACCTCATGAGCTAAGATTTAGAACTATGAGATAACTATTACACCATTGTATGAGTTGTTGTTGTCATGCACCTCACAAATTATTTTTTATTCTATGCATAAATTAAGGAATCATGAGTTTCTACGACTCAACTTAAAAAACTAACCATTGTATATATAGTATGTTAAGTCGTCTTAAATTACGTGGTATTATAACTATGAGACAACACCGGCCAATGTACTTGTCCTAAGCATGCACAGCGCGGGGTCTGTGTGCCCGGCGGGACAGTGCCATGTGTGCCGTACATATAATACGGTGGCAGGCGCGCGGTGTGTGGTGAACTGCATGCGTGAACTGGCGGTGGGCGATGGATCGGTCCACCCATCACCCATGACCGTGATCCGGCCAACCACCGGGCGGGCGATGACCGCAGCGGCAGCGGCAGCGCGCCCTCGCTGGCCGGAGATAGAACGTGCCCCGGTAACATGCACGCGTAGTAGTAGTGGTAAGAGCGCGAGCAAAGGACAAGCCCAAAAGCACAGCATCATGCATGTTGTGCATCGATCTCATCTTTGTTCCCTGTGAGTTGCATGAGTGCCTGCTGTGATAAATAACAGGCGCGAATCACGGATTAGTTTAAGATGATGAAGCTCTGTTCGGTTGATATTGTTATGGTTCGTACGTGCTGATTTATACGGTTGGTTTGTTGAGAGAGAAAAACACTAAAACATCAATTTTATTTTTCAGAACACATACGCGTATATATATGAGCATATCTATGATCTATCTCACATTGGAAACAACAGGTTTATCCGGCCGAAAAAACTGTGGCCTGTGGATGTGGGTGGCTACATCAGTGTTCCTATATAATACTGGTGCATTTTGTAACAAAGAACTCGTAAAAACAGGAAAAGGATCTTTATATAAGAAACAATGTGAAAAGGCTAGCTTGAACGCTTGCAAAAAAAAGGTTGTTTAATTTTACTATATGCAGGGTGGACGGAGAAACTGTAATAAAAAAAAACCAGTCTGCTGTTTGGACAAATTAAAACGGAAATATCCTGCCAAGTTAATTACAACCTACAAAAAAAGTCTTGCTTTGAATGATTCTGAGGTTTAATTAAAGGCACCCCAAGGCAAGGCAAGGCAATCAAGTGTGAGACGAAAGCAAGCACATGCACCGTAGAAAAAAACTGTTTTTTGACAAAATAAAATGCGGCCTATTCAATTACGTATGTACGGAAGTCCAGTTACAAAGCACGGAAATCTTGCTTAGAATAATTTCGAGGTTAAAAAAAAAACCAGTAGTCTAGTGTGAGACGAAAGCAGCTAGCAGGGCACATGCATGGCTGGGATCGATCGGAGCTGAAAGACGACAGGGCGTCCCAAATTTATGGTTAGATTAGATCGCCCAATCGTTTGCGCCTGCATGTTATAATAATAATAAGTTAATAACCATACCACAAACAAATATATAAACAAAGCGTGCAGTGGATCAACCCCCCACACCCCGGCCTAGCGTCCTCGAGGTAAAACCGGCCGGCCGGCCGATCGATCGATCAGTTTGTCGACGCCGATAGATGATGGATGCTTCGTGTGATAATTAACCACCACCAATCATCCACCATGCATGGAGCTAGAGCTGGAGCGGTCTTGGGCCTGTGCCTGTGGGGTGAAACACTAACAACAATTATTAATCAAGCTAATGAATTATAAAGTAGTAGGAGTAGCTAGGAGTACACTGTGTAGCATACTATACTAGCAAGTGATGGATCAGCAGTAGTGTGAGGCCCGAGCCATCAGTCATGTGCGTGTGTGTGAGATCAACCGGTGCGCGCGACGACGTACGGTGCCCCGGCCCCACCGGACAACGACTGCGCGCGCGCATGCATGTGGCTGCAAGCTCACCTGAGGCTGGGCCTCAGCTCGCCGGCCGTCGGTTGCCCGGTCGCTACCTGTCTGCCGCGCGTGCTGCTCATGCGCCTCCTCCTGTGCCTGCACCGGCGACCCGGCGTGCGTGCATATGCATGGACGATCGATGCCGATCCATCCTCACCTCACCTCACGAGTCACGACTCACCATATTTTGTAAGCGCATGACTATACACATGCGCATCGCTATAGTACTCTGTCCCCGTCTAAAAAAAAACGATTTTTGATTTTTTTTAGAGTCGAATGATTTTAAATTTTAGTTAAAACCAATCAATTGAAATTACAAATATTTTATGATAATATGGAATACTATCATTTACATTAAACATGAACTGTTTTTTTTTGGGTAGTACGTATATTTGGAGATAAATGTCGTTGGTAATGTTTTGGTAGTTGATCGATATGGTTCAAATATATAGAATTGCAATTGTTTGTTGAGTACGGAGAGTAGGGTACAGTACAGTCCATTTCAAACAAAATAATGAAGCTATATAGCATCATCTCATGCATGTGCAGCATCGATGGGTCGCCTCTCTGTTTTATAGTATCCTACTACCACTACTACTACGCACAGTGTGCGTACCAGTGACAGTGATTTGGCTGATTGATGATATGCCGTGCTGGTTACATATTGACCTGACGAGCTTATTGGTTTGGTTTGCTGCTGATAGGAGTACTTAGCTAGCCTGATATGCCATGCATGCCAGCCTGCGCAGATCGTCAATTGCTAGCGCAGGTCGTTAACGACCCAGTCTGAAGTTTTGCATGCATGCGTCACATGCGTGCAATGGATTACCCGGTCACCGTTTTATTATTATTTACATTTACTGCAGTGGGGTTAAATTCGTAAGACGTACTACTGTAGTGCTGGAGACAGTACGTAGCCTCTGCTTCGGTCACCGAATCTTCTTGTTTGTTGATGACAAGCAGCGACAGAGTGATGCTGACCGTCCTATGTTACAGTACGTCAGACGTCGACTGCATACAGCCTGCAGGCGCGCGACTGGTTCCCTCCTTTTCACTTTCACCCTGTACTCCGTCAAAATGTTTCTTTTCCTTGTCAGACGTTGAAGTAGTGCAGTACTACTACTAGTACTAGTATTGTATACCATTTGGGGACTACTACTCGTGAACCTGTCAATTTTTACTGGATTTGATCCATTCTTCCAAGTTCCAATGGGCCGGGTTTACAGGCAGCACAGCCACACAGGCAAGTCAGTCGTCGGAGGGGCCTCGTGTTCATGAGTTGTAAAACCATGCACGCACACGCACGTCATGGGCATCACTTTTTTCTGTCTCCTTTTTTTTTCTTCTCTTCTTCTTCTTCTTCTTCTTCTTCTCTCTCTTTGAGTTGTTGGAAGGATGCATCATGATGCGCGTCGTGCATTCCTCACTTTATTGTTTCTTGCATGAGACTAGTTTTCTTGAGGGGCGAACCTGATCTAGATTTTCAATGTTATACCTTGACTGGACAGATTTCTAACGATACAGCTCAGCTACAGACTTTCCTCTTTTTTGGGTTTCTAGATTGTTGCTGCGAACCCTGCGATTGCATCTACCAATAAATTAAAAAAACAGAGGAGAAATTAAAAGAGGGTAGCACAGGAAGAAAAAACTTGCCCCAATGAATCAGAAATTACCGTGTATATAGATATAAACCAAGAACTAGTCCTACAAGTCCACAACGATCGTGTCAGAGAAATTTCGGCTTCATTGTTTAGCGTTTGACCGCTCGCCAATTATGTGCATCGATCATGTCTAAAGTACTTTTAATAACAAAGCCAATAATATATCTCTCGCTTTACTTAACTATAAATGCTAAAACAAATATTGTCAGTCAAAGTGCGGAAATGAAAAGTCAAAGTCACAAAGTATTTTAAAATGGAGGTTCATGACACAAAATCATGCCTCAATCAGGTTTATGTTATTAGTTAGAAAAATGTGATGGGAAGGAGCAAACAACACCCTGCTTTTTAATACGCAGATGCAGAGCTCGAACCTGGGTCTCTGAGAGTGAGCTCCACTAACCATTTGCAATCGCCAATAACTAAGTGTAGAGAAGCTTTTATCACGTTAGTTGCTATTTTTAAACTAAAAGACAATATTTTAGTGCATATAAAGTGTTCAATTAGATGTGCAACTAAGACTTTTATCCAAATTATTAATTAGCTACGACAAAATCTCAACCAACATAGCAAGAACTTAAAGTTTCTTATATTAAGAAAGAATTTGTCTTGATCAAACAAAATATACGAAAAAATAAATAAATGAATGCTCCAATATGCATAAAACAATTATGAAAATAGATAATAATATAAATTATAATTTAATTGATGTTATAACTGGATTTTTGTGGTGGTACAGTAGAGCAAGGGAACCATATGAAATGCCTTTGGTAGGTATTACCATCATGCACAATAACTATCCAGACTAGACACTAATGTCTTCGCATGTCAATGAAAAGTCATCGAAGCAATCAACATCGATTGCCATAGCTCTAAACTTGCCAAGTTGCTCTTTCCTTGTGTTTGTGGTCACAAAATTTAGTATCACAATTGATGTCGTTAGGGGAAAACAACCAAATAGTGCATGATGATGTAAAAAAACAAATAGTGCTTGTCAATTCTAATGATCGTGGCGCAATTTGACGATTTGTTGAGTAGCCTAGGGAGATAACACATTTTATGACAATAGCATCACCAAACCACGAAAAGAGTATTGTTTTTATATATATTTTACATGCAATTGGTACTGTATATTGATTTTCCAATGCACATGTGTGAGAATATCGCAAGCAACACAATTTGTGAAAAAATAATAAACACTCCATCTATTACCTCCTAGTGACCGTCAAATTGAAATCAATGAACGGCTTATAGTTATTTAGGTGTACCACAACAAAACCACGTGTAGTATGGTTATATAGTGATGTTTGCATAGCTAGGCAAAGTGTAAAAAATGTTGTTTAGTTAAGCATCTATGCTTGAGACTATTAATGACAAGTATGCAAAGCTTAAATGTGCATTAATATATCTTTAGTGTAATTGTGGATTAAAAAATCTATGATGTGAGACTAACATATTAAGAAACTAGATGACTTGGATTAATAATATTTTTCTCAATTAACTAAATAATAATATAATAAAAAGCTGACCATACTTAATAACTTAAGTATGCTTTGCATCCTAATATTGTATGTTTATATAACAATAAAGTCCCACATATTTAAAAATAGATCAACGATGACATATTATTTTTTCAAATAAAAAAGAGAAATTAATTATTTTGTGTTCCATTAAATAATTAGGCACGGTCATTAATCTAGGCGAAGCGCCAGACGCTCAATTTTCGTTGCTTGGGTGTATAAAATATTATAACCTATAAAATGGTGTTATTAGATGTATAAAGTGTTAAAAGAACTTAGTTTTGAGTATGTTTTCATATCATAATAATGGACTATCGACGATTTTTGTTTGTATACTTAAATGTTATGGCACTCAAAATGCAGATTTTACCATAGAGTACAAGTTTATTTATTACCTTTTTTATTTATGATATTTTGCTGATGTAACAGTATATTTATCGAAGAGATAGGGAGAACAAATAAGCCTATGAGTTTTATCGAGTCTATGATATCTTCAAGGTGATAAATACGCTTAGTCTCTACTACGATATTGTGGTACAAAACCAGAGCCAGGACTCTGTTTCTTAGCCGGTTGACCGGGACTCTGTGTTCCCAAGCTGGCAAGGCAAACTGGATGCGCCGACGCGGCGACCCGACAGATGGGAGGCGAGGCCGAGCGGAGCGGTGGCGGTGCCTCCCAAAACGTGTGCGTGTGGGTGGTGACGCAAAGGCACGCAGAGCGGGGTGTGGTCGTCGGCGTACACGTCCATCACAGCGCTGCATGCGCTGCATTGGCCATTGGGTACAACAAGTGCACCGCGCATTGCATGCATGCTTCAGTTCACACGTTTTCGGGAAAGAAGATGCCTGGATCATGGATTCATGGATAGGACGGGAAGGATCAAAGATGCTATTCCGTACGTACTGTAGAAGAGAAGAGAAGAGAAGAGAGCAAGCCATTTTTGGCCTGACAGAGCCAGACCTGGAGCTCCAGGAAGACGGCTGCCTGGCCCTCCTTGAGAAGAGAGAGAGAGAGAGAGAGAGAGAACGTGGGGGGGCGGGCGGGCGCGTGTACACGATCGATGGGCTCACTTCACTTCACTTTGACCGTACCAAAGGAAGGGCAAAGGCGCCGCGGCGTGCAGTGCATGTTACTAACCAGTAACCTCATGCATGCGCGCCGCACGTTGGCTGGGCCGGCCGGGGGGATCGGAGCTAGCTTGGCATGGCATGCTCTCCCTTTTGGGTGCCGCGAGCGGGCGGGATCGGCTGCTTTATCTAGCTGTACGTGTCTGTCCCTTTAGTTTGCTGCATTATCGCTTCCATTCCATGATCCACCCGTTAGGCACGTGACAGTGGCACAGTGCCACTGCATGCCAATATTAAGGACACCTGCAGCTAATTTGCTGTCACGTGTCGGCGAGTGGACTAATTTGCTGTCTCTCTGATGAGTCTCTGTTCGAGTGTTGGAGCACCACCTCTCAGTTTTGCTTGGTTGACGACTCCACCACGCACAAATGTGGTCGATCAATTCGCAACCGATCGAATTCCTTCCTTCCTTCCTTCCTTTGTTTGTTTGTTTGTTTTTGAAACTAGATAGATTGAGGGGGTTTTGTTTGCTTTTCATTCGTTTGGATATGGGATCGGATCGGACGCAACGCAGGCAAGGGCTAGCGAAAATCACCTCCTGGAATCTCGACCAAAAGTGGATAGCAATTAGCAAAGCAAACTCAAAAGCCCTGTCTTCACGACACGACCGACGCAACGGGTGAGTTGAGTGACAGGTGGAGGTGGCGCCATCATGCATGCGCGCGTCTCCGTCTGCATCATGCCCCTGGCCCTGGGGGAGGGGAGGGCCACACGACAGTGTCCAGGCAGGCAACGTTGCCTTCCAAGGAAGGATTATTCGCCCCTTCTCCACGACCACGCCGTGTCTGCTGTGCCTGTTTGCCTCTGCGCCCAGGCCCGCGTTGAGAATTCTTCAGATGACCGACCGACTCGATTGGGAGGCTCTAGCGGCTCTAGCTCCGATCCGGATCCGGCCAAAGTCCTGTCAAATGGACGTCCAAGAAACAGCTCCAACCAAGAATCCTGAAGAAGCCGAAACCCTGCTCATAAGCTAGAGCAGAGAAAACATGGTTTCTCATTACAAATTCAGCATAACACAAACTACCACTAGAGCCATTTTATTTTAATACCCCCTCCATCCTAAATTAAAAGTCACTCTATTTTTTTATAAATAAAGCATATAAATTTTGACTAAATATATATAGTAAAATAATACTGCATATTATTAGATTATTCATTAATTATATTTTTTTATAGTATACTTATTTGATGTCATTATAATTGTCCCTAATATATTTAAACTTTTAAAAATTTAAAAGACTTACAATTTTAGGATGAAGAGAGTAAGCTTTTTCTTTTTGTCTGAAACAACTTCAACTCGACTTGAGGCGAGGTAGATCCATAACTCTTTTAGAAGAAGCCGAAATGCTACCAGACTATCCGTAGTAGAATGCTCGCTCACCTGCACGCTGCCAGGTGCCAGCTGAGCCTGACAGCCGAAAAGCAACAGATGAGCTGGCTGAAACCAAACCAAACAAACGAAAAGAAAAAACGGGGTAGCCACGACCAATTCGGATTCGGAGGAATTTCATTATGATTTAGCGAGGTCAGGTCAGCCATTGATCCGTCGCTGTCACGGTGGATCGCTCCCTCGACTTTGTGCAGAGTTAGGTGCAGTGGCGGGGACCCGCCACGCCCCGATGGACGGACGGACGGAACGGACCGACGGCGACGTCGCTCTCGGGGTTTAACGTTTAGGAACAGCCCCAGCCGACGGAACGGACGTGATTAGCTTAGCTTATTAATTAATTTGCTAGATAGCCCAGGCCCCAGGGAGCGAACGTGACGGCGATTAGGTGCGGGGTTTTGGACGCTTCCCCCGACGGCTGCCGATGGCGCCCCCGTTCCGTTCCGGCGCCAGCTGGAGGATGGCCGGGCGTGACACGGACGTCCCCTGTGACTAGTGCAAAGCAGTACTATACAGGCGGTTCGGAAGCCATTTCTACTGACGTTTTTCCGAACCGTCTGTGTGAAAGACAAGTAGAAATGGACGATTTCTACTAGCGGTTGCTTGTGAACCGTATGTAGAAATCGATTTCTACAGACGGTTCTCTTAAGCAACAACCTGTAAAAATATTTGTCCGAAAATCGTTGTGAACTCTTAAGCAATGGTCTGTAAAAATATTTGTCCGAAAATCGATTTTTAAAAACACAAAAAAAAGATTTAAATCCTAGGAGGGACTGAGAAGCGAGCCGCCCACCTGACGAACGCGCTTTCTAAGTCGTGCATTTTTTCTCGGCACCTCCTCTACCACTCCACCCATCCTTCATTTGTGTCTAGATTCGGTAGTACTTCCTCATATTCTATACTAAACCGAGTGTAAATTAATTATTTGACCCACTAAACAAATTCAAATGAAAAAGTTGTGAACTACAAAGTTTCATAACTTTTTGAGACTTACAACTTTCATGTAGCGTTTATAAAAATTTGAATTTCAAATTGACATATTCGAACATATTTTTCGATGACAAGATAATTTCAAATGAAAAAGTTGTAAACTACAAAGTTTCTTAACTTTTCGATATCTACAACTTTCATGTAGACAGTTTTTTCATCCGAGGTCATTTACAAAAATAAAAAATAGCAGTATCCAAACCGCCACTAAAAATAGTGTATTTTTACAGCGGTTTTCGTAAGGAACCGTCACTAAAAAACAATTTTCAGTGGCGGTTCGTAACGATTTTTTTTTCTATTTTTTTCTACTGACGGTCGATAACCCAAACCGTCTGTGTTATTTTTTTGTGGCGCAGCCAAAAATCGTTTTTTGTACTAGTGTGTTACACTGACCTGGCATCGCCCCTGAATCCGACGTGCCACTCGCAGCCGCCCGCGTGCGCGGTCCGGCTTGCCTTTGCTCGCTCGCGCCATAAGCTGACAAGGCGTCGCCGTCGCCACGTTGGCGCCGTAGGACCCACCCCGGTGATGCGCCACCGGACATGGAGCGAACGCCGGAGGGGCTTTGAGTTGGAGCGGCAAAAAGTTTGAATATTTGCACGAGGACGAGTGTGATGAATGTATTTCTTTGACAAAAATTCTAGTACATGAGAGCATGAATAAAACACCCACTTCTTCCTGAAAAAAGCAACCACTTCTCAATATATAATTCTTTTTGTTTTATATTAGATATTTAAATTCATGACTCATTTGAAGTTGAAAATTAAACACAATATCTTTATCTACAGGAAACTCATCTTTTATATCTCTTCTTACAATATACTTTTACAAGTATCATTGTATCATAATTAAAAAAATTCGTATACGTCAGGTAAAAGTTCTCCCACTCAGACTGAAAACCATATTGTTTTATAGACATTTCTAAATATGTGGCTCATCTAGACTTGGAAATTAAGCCATTCTCAACAATTTTAAATAAACCTTGTTAAATTAGACTTTACTTCTACCTTCTCTTCCTAAAAAGTTATCATGCCATCAGCGTTTCTTTTCCTAAAAAGTTATCATGCCATCAGCGTTTATGTGCCAATATGTTAGATAATAAACACTTCTATTTTTATTCATTCATGTTGGACTGAGTATATCATAACTGATAAAATAAGTTGGTAAATTCAAGCTACCACTGTTTCTTCCTCAGGCTGCATGTTTTAATTTTGGTCGACGTTGGCGCGCCCATTACGCCTACCGTACCGTTGCAGTTTCGTAATCAGGAATAATGTGCACGTTCGTGTCGTGTACTGACACGGTGGAACAGACAAAGCAGGAGGAGCTGAGGCCTGTTTGGTTGCAATGCAAACGAATGAACAGTGATGTATCGTCTAGTCTGCATGCATGCATGCATGCACGAGTCACAAACACTGAAATAAATATCTGGACTTTTAAAATTCTAATCAACAAAAACAGAGAGATAAAATATGAATTTTAGGATGAATGGGAGTGTGTAACCATAGTCTAGTACTGTACCTCTTAATTTTAAATTATAAGGCATTTTGATTTTTTTTATATACAAGCAATATTTAGATATACACCAGTACTAATTAAAATGTCTTAGAATTTAGAATTGATAAAGTATGTACGAAGTGTACTGTACGTACCTTAGTTTGTAGTGCACAGTGCATCAGTGCTTTGTACTCTGTAGCTAACCAAAAGTTGGTGGTGCTTAATTCTAAGACACGGCTAGCTAGCTAGCTACCTCGTCATCATTATTCAAAATATTTCTACTGACTATATTTCCATCAGTTAGTTAGGGGCATTAGGTGATGGGATTATTCCAGCCAGGAATTGCATTCTCAACCATACCAAAAAAAAAGGCATTTGGGAGAAGGGAAAAAAAAAGAGAATACAAAACATGGGATCACGTTGCCTGCATGTGCGGCAAGACTCCTCCGGTCCTACCCTACCAACTACTGGAGTACTACTTTAATACTAAGATAGGCCAGTTGGCTTGCGCGTATAAAGAAATCAATCAGAGTGGAAACTTTGGCCTTTATATATATGTTACATAATATAATATACATGGTTCTTTCTTCATTAGCTTTGGAGAAGAAGGAAAAAAACAGATAAATAAAGAGAATAATAAGCTGCAAGGTTGACCGTCCTTAGCAACATTCCGAGCACTACTGATGCTACACACACAAAAAAAAAAACAATTATTCTTCACCAAATTAAATCCTTATATCTCTGAATATATAACATCTCTAGCTACAGTAGTTGTCTACCTTACAAGCATTTTTTGTGATGTCTTTGTTCCAACAAACACGATCGTCTCTGAATATGTGAACACCTGCATCATATGAATTGTTTCCATGTTCTTTTTCAGGCAAGCTAGCTAACTACTTCAGCGATCCTCTTTATCGGACATTACACCTTTTGGCTTTTGCCATGGACATCGACTAGGAGATGTGAATGAAAGTGTATATATAGAAGAAGAAGGAAAAAAAAAGGCAAAGAAGGCTTGGGAAAGAGAAGGGAGGAGCGTCGGCCATGTGGAGTATATTCTAAGCATAGCACGCCACTAATAACGCAAACAGTACAAGATTTGAACTGTACAGAGAGTGATGCAATCGAACTCCACTCACTTAGGCGTTGGTGATGATACCTATGCACAGTTCGGCTGCGACCGAGATAAGCCGCCAGCGTCGGCCACCGACACGGCGACTCCACCG
The DNA here is from genome assembly GCA_022036555.1 of Microstegium vimineum. NCBI lineage: Eukaryota > Viridiplantae > Streptophyta > Magnoliopsida > Poales > Poaceae > Microstegium > Microstegium vimineum. The sequence continues at coordinate 65,076,607 of CM039122.1, forward strand.
GCTGCAGCCCGCGCCCGGCACCGGCGGCCGCCGGTGGCGCAGGCCTTCATGCCATGTTGTTCTGATGAAAAAAAATTAAAGATACAATTTTGATCTGGTTCAAATCAAATTAAATTTTGTAGAAAATAGTTCGGACATTTGTCGCTTCAGACAGCTTAGTTATTATAAAAGCATGTTTTACGATTAATCGCAATTTGGAATATTGACGGCGAGAGATGACAAATGGTCCCAGTCAAATCACCCCACCCAACCACATTAGCAGCGGAATTGTACATATTTTTCTTCGGTTGCTGCCGTGCTGGATCTTGAAACAAAAGTTAAACAAAACGAGTAGTAGATGGGGAGGACCACGGGTTCCTAGTACGCGAGGAGCGAGAGTTCCTGCCAAATGTGAGCATAGCGGCTTCCCAAGCTACTATGGGCGTGTTTGGAACCGCGTCGCAAAGAACGCGCGGTGCGGTATCCAAAACGCGGCCCTCAGCTCGTGGCACGGAAAACGCAGATGACAGTGTATTTTGGCGGTGGCTGAGTCTATCGCGGTGGAAACAATCGCGGATACCGCGTGGCGTTTGGCGCGCTTATTCTCGATTCTCGCGGTCAGACGTCCGAAGATACGATTTTAATCCATCCCAAACACGCCCTATAACAAGTCAAAGATCAAGCTACTGACAAAACGCGACGACTTGATCCGATATTTTTTTTTTCTGAAACGAAATAAATGACGTCCGAATCAGAAATTCAACTCAAAACACGCCTACTTTCTTTTTCTTCCACTGCATGCTGATGGTCGATGGATGAAGCAACATCTTCTCGGTGTGCAGTGGTATATATGCATGTGGACAGTGGAGTATTCTCTCGTTAAAAAACAGCTCCTGCCGATCTGAATCTCAAATATACTGATCATCAAAGGCAATGTATGTGGCTATACTGAGAGCTAAGCATCAACGCAAAAGGCCGGGAGACAAAAATGATGTGAAGAATTCGTTGGGTCACATGCATCGAGCACACGTCGTCTATCTACCATGTTGCTTGCTGGTGGATCGGATATGATGAGAGAGTGGGGTGGGGTGGGCTTCTTCCAGGACAGTGCATGTATGCATCCCATGTGAGATGTTCTTCTTCAGTTCAGATCAGGCCCATGCACCTGCTGCTCCCCCCTGCTAGTCTTCCCCACCCCACCCACTCACCAGATCGACACCAGCAAAATCTCCTCATTTCCTAGCGCTAGATCAAACCAGCGCAAAAATGTACCAGCAATGCAATGCTCCAACTACCATACAAGATCAGAAAATGTCAGCGTGCATCCGGCCGGCCCATTGTCTAGGACTAGGGATCGAGCTTTGCTAACTGTGTGACTCTATCAACAGTCAGGTAAGCGTCTGGTCAGAGACTCTGGAACCAACCACAGCAGAAAATGGGTAGTGAACGAAATTGGAGCTCCCACCTCCCACCATATACATAAATAATAATCCAACTGCAAAATTGCGTACAACTGAAATTGCAGTTGCATGATAAGTCTGAATGGACGACACCAGTTATTATGCCACAAAGTTGCTTTTCTACATCTCTGTGCATATATAGTTTCTTCACAATATTCTTGGCAAGAGATGAAGCACAAAATAATAAGTGCTGACATAGTAAGATTTTTCCTTGGTTCTCCAGGCTATCTGTCAGGAGCTCGGACTAAATTTGACTTGTACATTTCAAATTCTGGGCACTAGCTAGCTTCATCATGAAGTTCTGGTCATCTCAAACCTTGTTTTTTGTACAGGCCCGGGCTTTTTTCAAGGAATTTCAAATTCAGCTCAGCATTTCCTTGAAAGAATCAGTTCACCATTTTCAAGAACTTCTTGAGATAGAACTGACTGCTCTGAATCGGTTGTGCATTATATTTTCTTTTGTAAGCTGTAGATAGGTCAAGGTTTTCTCGTATTTTGCGTAGTTATTAAGGAATGGGCCACTTGTTCAAACTGTAGTTTCAACCATTTCATTGGTTTCTAACAAAAAAAAATGGGTATCTGCACGCATGTGCACTACTGTTCCCGGATATTTATTGAATTTCCGGAAATTTTATGTAGTTATTCCCGGACCAACACTGACCCTCTATATGATTCAAAAAAAAAAACACTGACCCTCTACAGACCGAAGAACCGTGTATAAGCATCTCAGCATATCCTATAGCTGTGTTTTCTCCGAGGCCCAAATAACTCTAGGACCATCATCAGTTCATCACCGGAGAGCTAGCACATTTAACAGTGCTTGCAAAAAACAGAAGGTGCCTTTGTTAACTGATCCAGTGAAAAAAAAAACTAAAAGAAGTTTATAGGGTTGGTTGATTTGAAGTTTTGAACACTATTCAGAAATTCAGATCGCTCATGCTGTTTATTCAACCGCCATCCGAGGACAGTTCGCTCCTGCACGTCTTGACGTGGAAAAGGAGCCCAAGCCCACGTAACTAAGGCCCAACTATCCATCCATCGGCCTAGCTCACTGCCACAGCCCACGACCTGATTTTCTGCTTGGCCCGTTTTCGTTTCCCGTCAATGACGTCCAGTAAGCAGGCCCAGTCTCTATCTCCATGCAGATGGGCCCACAAGGCAGCGGGGAGGCCGGATCGGATCGGCCCAATCTACTGGGCCTTTCAGGGGGAAGGGATTCGCGACTTGTGGACGCGGCGGTGACCGGTGAGGTGACCCGATGACGTGCTCAACGTAGAATCCAGTGGTCTCCCCCACGCCCTGTCCCGTCGCGACTCGCGGCCACCAGTCCAGCACTCCAGCTCCACCACCACCACCTCAGCCGCTCCCTCCCTCCCAGTCACCTCTCGCTGTCCTCGTCCTCGGCTTCTCCTAAAAGCTCGATGCGATGGCGACGCTGGTGCGTCCGCCCGTGCTGCACGTCCACGCCGTGAGCGGCGGCAGCGGCGGAGGGAACAAGGACAGGGTGGCGCAGCGGCCGTGGTGGGGCGGGAACAAGCCCGTCTCGCCGCGACAGTCGGGCGGGAACGGGGCGCGAGGAGGAGGCGGCTCTCTGGACCAGGTGCTGGGCGTGCTCCGCCGCGACGGCGAGTTCCTGCAGGCCGCTGCCGGCGCCCCGCTCCGCGACGTCTTCTGGCTCCGCTTCCTCGAAAAGCAGCAGCGGCAGCTGCCAACACCTAAGCCCAAGCCGCTGCGGCAGGAGGAGGTAGTGGTACTGGTGGATGAGTCGCAGTCGCCTCCTGAAGCTCCGGCATTCCCGCCCTCCTCGTACCCGCCAGGTTCCTCACCGGCTACCAGAGCGCATCTCATCTCAATTCGACCTCATTCCGCGCGCATCGTCTTGCTGATGGCCACATTGCTCCGGGGTTTTGTAGGGTTGTCGTGCGTGGAACTAATGACGGCCGACTTCCAGGCCCTCAAGGTGTACGCCGGTAGCGCGCGGCACTCTCTCGCGCGGCGATTCCTCGGAAGCAAGGTGCAGTCGAAGCCTGAACTCCAACCTAAACCCAGACCCCAGGAACAGCAGATACTTAAGGCCCCGGCCTTCCCTCCGCCCTCCTACCCACCAGGTTTCTAGTTCTAGCACGATGCAGCAATAGCTCTAGAATCTAGATGTGGTGTAAATTGAGCTACGCCAGTCACATTATTAGCTAATTTTATCAAAATCTTATGGTAGGGTTGTCCTGTATGGAGTTGATGATGGCTGATCTTGAAGCCCTCAAACTGTACATCAACTACTATTCGGCCATCCTCACTACGCCGCTCCCCCAGCATTATGATCCTGACCTCCTTGCTCAGTACTTTGCTTCACGTCCTCATATCCTTGCGTCCCGCGTCATTCAGGTTAACTATGAGCTCTTCCTTTGCTTAGAGTACTAACCTTTGCTTGCTTCGAGTTATTGTAACTAACAGGTCCATTTGCTGTCAACCTTTGCTCTGCAGATACTCTTCACATTTCTCTCAGCTGTGGTAAAGTTGCAGATTTCTAAAAGAGCTCAGTTGACCACAGGTGCTACCAATATTAGTGGGAGCAGCAGCAAAGGCTTTGATGATACTCAATATATGGTCGGTCAACTTCTCAAGGAGACATTTCTTAACCTTGGGCCTACTTTTGTTAAAGGTTGGATAGTCATGCTTGGCAAGGCAGCATCAAGGCAAGGTGGCAGTCACCTGCCTCGGATTGCCTCATGACATCTGTCTTTTCTTATGTATGCAGTTGGGCAATCACTTTCTACAAGGCCTGATATCATTGGTTCAGAGATTTGTGAGGTTAGGTAAATTTCTCCCTGTTCTGCATTTTCGTTACCTCATTAGCATTTGCTTGATAGTTAAGTGGTCTTCATGTTCTTTTACTAGAAATTGACTAGTTCATTGCTACTCAATTTTAGGCCCTTGCTGAGTTGCATGAAAGAGTTCCTACTTTCCCAAGAGAGGATGCAATGAAGATCATCGAGGGAGAATTTGAGTGCCCTGTGTCGCATATGTTCAGTTACGTTTCGGATGAGCCTGTAGCAGGTGCTTCCTTTGGACAGGTAATATCTTCATGGCCTCCTTCCTGCTTGTGCTATGTTAGAACAAGTTATTTGGAATTTCTGATGTAGTCTTATTCAATTTTCTGTATCATTATTCTCAATATGAACTATTGTGCTCAAGGTAGTCTTGTTTTTTTTTACTTCAGGTCTACCAGGGGCGCACAGTTGATGGTGCTCTAGTTGCAATAAAGGTTCAGCGGCCAGACCTTCTACCTTCTGTACTGAGAGACATATATATTCTACGTCTTGGGGTATGTATATTTTCATCTAACATATTTGCTGTTGCTCTTCGCTCATCCGGTGATTTTTGTTGTGCTCATGACACTCTTTGCATGCTTTCTCATCATCTGCCCACAGTCATTTTCCTGTGTTTTCGTGCTTTTATTTACTGTCCCTTTAATGTGTTATCTGTGATTTTATTGTTTGCATGGTCCTGTTAATGGGATTTGTTTGTAACAGCAAAATGCATGGTCCTATTTCCAATACGGATAGCCTTTCTCTCACCTTAAGAAATGCTGCACTTAGCTTTCCTGTTCATGAACTTTCTTTAGCTATAACTTTGTGTAATTGTGACTGTAGCATCACAGCATTTTTTATCACTTTAGTCTCATTCTTGTGATGCTTTTTTATTCAGCTTGCTTTCATACGGAAGATAGCCAAGCGAAGAAGTAATATTTCTCTTTATGCTGATGAGTTGGGTAGAGGTTTCGTCGGCGAGTTGGACTACAATATTGAAGCTGCTAACGCTACCAAATTTATGGTGCTCTTTTTCTTGTCTCTTACCTGTGCTTTTGCTAACTTATATGATCCTTTTAGGTTTGGTATTTTAGCTAATAATTTCCATTGTTGCAGGAGGTTCATTCCAGATATCCTTTCATGCTAGTTCCTAAGGTTCTTAAACAACTTACTAGAAAGAGGGTTTTGACAATGGAGTGGGTGGCTGGTGAGAACCCCAAGGATTTGCTTTCTTTGTCTAAAGGAGTTTCTGAAAAAGTTACTCAAGCTTCAGATAAGCAGAAGTTGGAAGCAAAATCTCGTCTTCTTGACCTGGTATTTACTAATCATTTGAATAAATTGTTATATGTTATCAACTAGCCAGTATTTTCCTCTTCTAAAAATTTGGAAGTGAAGTTGTTTTATTTCAGAATCACAGCACTTTAAAACATATATCTATTGAATCTTGAGGGGTATTTTTTTTTCCTGTTTTGATGATGTAGCATAAACTTACAATGACTGGTACATTTCACAAGCTCAATTTAAACTTGCTGCCCAATATGTTTTAACATTCTGTTAATTACTCATAAGGTCAATAAAGGTGTAGAGGCATCACTAGTGCAGCTTCTTGAGACAGGATTGTTGCATGCTGATCCTCATCCTGGTAACTTGCGTTATACTCCTGAAGGTCGCGTTGGGTAAGCTCTACTTGAAATAAATTCTAAAAATGGTTTCACATGCTCTATACTCTGCTCCAAATAAATTCTAAACATGGTTTCACATGCTCTATACTTACATAGTTGCTATATGAGATACCTCTTTTGTGGATTTATATTTTCCAGATATGAAGCTTTTGTAATAAAATACTTCTGAAATTATTGATAACATATCCCTTAATACATCAGGTTTCTTGATTTTGGTTTGCTTTGCTTGATGGAGACGAAACATCAGCGTGCTATGCTTGCAAGCATAGTACACATAGTAAACGGAGATTGGGCTTCCCTCGTTTATGATTTGACTGAAATGGATATAGTTCCACCAAAAACCAATCTACGTCGTGTGACAATGGTAATTCAGCAAACTGCAGCTGTACCACGTATGTTTTATGTTTTCAGTTCAGTTCCTTGGAATTGCCACTTATATAGTTTGTTGTTGATTTTTTTCTCGAAAACGCAGGAGAGCTGTGCATCACTATATTAAGAAGAAAGAACGGGGCTAGAGCCCTACAACACATGCCACACACAACCCCACACTCAAAAGTTACATCCGCACCCTAAACAGAAAAATAGTCTGTTGTTGATGTTTGACTGAATGAAATGATTGAACATAAGACAATCACTAAATGAAATGAGCAACAGAAGTAAAACTAGTAAATTAGAGTCCATTTGTTCTATTGGAATCATGTAGAAACTATGTCTCAGTGACTTGTGGCCCAGGGACCCTCATGTCAACCTCACAACAAGTGGCATGTGCTATATTTGTTGAACATGGGCTTACTGTTATATTTAGTGTTAGATAGAAGATATGATTTATACTAAAATAATGTGGCATTGTTTGATGTCGATGCCTATCTTGCATTTTATATGTTCCCTCTTTACCAGTTGGATAAAGAGGAGAAAAAAAATCAACGACCTGATATTGTCATATTAATGTGGTCTGGTCATTGTTCAGTGAATTATTCATTTATTTGTATATAGTATACAGAAATTAATGCATACGCTAACCATTTTTCTCAATGATTGTATTTTGTGTCTTCCATGTGTTAGGATTTGGAGGATGCATTAGGCGAAGTAACCTTTGAAGATGGAATTCCAGAAATCAAGTTTAGTAAGGTGGGTAGTTCACTCTATTGTAGGTTCAGTTCAGTGCAGGGGTGGGTTGATATCTTCATACCTATATTTTACTTCAAAAGAAGCACTGTACCTAATGCAGTTCTTTTCACATTGCTTTTGCCCTTGTTTATTGCTGCATACTTTTAGGTGCTTGGGAAAATTTGGTCTGTGGCATTTAAATATCACTTTCGTATGCCACCTTACTACACACTGGTTCTCCGGTCACTTGCCTCTTTGGAAGGTTAGCTTGTTGAGTTAAAATTGAGATACCAAACTAATTCAATACATATGCATATAGGCTTATTTCTTTTCAAAGATGCATATTTTGATGGCAACTATTTTTGAGAGGTTTATTGTTTTCCTTCCTTTCTTACTGATAGGACTGGCCGTGGCAGCAGATGGGACTTTCAAAACATTTCAAGCAGCATACCCGTATGTTATTCGGAAGCTTCTTTCCGATAATTCACTTGCAACAAGAAAACTCTTGAATCAGGTAACATTCATTTTTCTCATTTAGTATGTCTGCAGAACCATCCTCTGAGGTAGGCCCATTGGTGTAGTACTAGGGCCAGCATCGAGGCCTTGTTGCCTTCAACATCAAAGTTGGACCAATACAACCATGTTATCCTGTATTCCTGTTCTCCATTTAGACTGCATTTATGTGATAACTAACACGAATCAATTTTCTTACACAGGCAATTTTCAACAAAAGGAAAGAGTTCCAATGGCAGAAGATTGCTGCGTTTCTAAAATTGGCTTCAGCAAGGTTTGTGTCATGGTTCTTATACTTTTTTTTTGTATAAACTGGTTTGGTTTGTTATAATATGTTGGTTCTTTCAGTGCCCTCTTTAATTATTTAGTTAGTGATAGTGATATATAAGACATCTTAAAAAAAGTACTGGTTAGACAAGTACTCCCTCACTACTTATCACATTTGGCTTTGCATGGTCTTTGATGTATATATTTGACCATCGATTTCGTCTAGAATATATTCTTAAAACTTTTTTCAGTTCAATTCTACACATATAACCTACACATTTTCAAACTAAATAGTTTAAAAGGTCGGGGGCATAAACTCTTTGGTATTTTTTTTAGTTAAAGAAAATAGGAAGAACAAAAATGCTTGGAAGATATTAGATGCTTAGTTTTGTTGAGTTGAAGGATGATGTGCATGTGCTAACTATACTTGACAAGCAAACAGACAGTTCTTTGTAATACTTACATGCCCACTTATGTTATTTTGATGTTTGAAGGACCAACTTCAAGTATAACAGTGAAGTTTTGCCAAAGGCTGATATGAAGGCCATGAATGTGGCTAGCCTTGTAGAGATCAGTGATTTATATTCACTTGACCTTGCTACAGCTACACCTGAGAGGGCATTGCATACTGCAAACCTGTGTGTGAGGCTTTTATTATCAAAGGACAGCGTTGTGATTAGGAGACTTATTATGACAGCGGTATGTATTACATCTTATCTGCATCCTTCTTCTTTACTTGTGTTGTAGCAACTGGCCCTCCTGACCGACATTTGAGATTGACCTAGTTAGCTCACTCTGAATCCTATTGTGCAGAATGCAAAATCTCTTGCCCGTGATCTGATCTCCAGAGATGCTTTGATGTTCCGGGTGCTCCTTAGTAAGGTTGTTGCGGATGTTGTCTGCCAATGGATGTTGAATGCCACAGGCTTGAAACGAGTTGCGGAGACGCCCATGACCACAGGAAAGAACGAGGGACATCTGGTGCTGACTGAAGAATCATCGACCCTGATGGCACTCCAGGCGGTAGTAAAAGACCGAAGGATGCGGCTCGTATTCACCAAGTTTGTGAGGGAGCTGAGAGAGGAGCCCGTCTTGATGATTAGGGTGAGCTGGAACATGTTCCTCATCTCAGTCTCAGCTGCCGCTGTAGGCCTGCACCGTTTCATGGTGTTCCTCTTGAAGGAGGGCGATGCCAGGTTCTTGGATGACAAGGTCAAGAAAATGAAGATTTGGCTGATGGAGTTCTGGAAACCGACGGCTAATTTGGAGATTGAAGGAGTTCTGTGAATGGTGGTGGCTTTTGGTGAAAGGATTTAGCTCTGTATTGAGTGAATGCCTGAATTCTGTTCCTGTTTACGCTGGCTGTTTGCGCTTGCTGAGCTGCTGGTTTTCCCAGCCAGTTTTTCTCTTTCCTTCAAACTTGTAAATAACGTTGGTTTATAAAAGAAGGGTTTTCTCCGTAAAAAACAAAACAAAGAAAAAACATTACAGCCGCGTGTGCCTCCGCCGCGGCCAGTTCGGATTCAGAGCGACCGCTGAGAACATAAAGATCGTTCTTGGTTGCTCAGGTACTGTGTAGCTGTATATAAACGTTGCATGATCAGTGATTAATTATGTGGCCGAGTAATGTGCAGTAGCGGTTCCTAAACTTGTTTAGGTGTCACATGTCTGTAATTTTATCGGGTTACTTTTTTTTAAAAAAAAATGAACAGCGGTAAACGGAACTGTAAGCATTTTCCGCCACAAGCTCAGTGCGCAATGGGCTGGAAGGCTGGATCAGACGACAATATTTGATCCTTTGGGCCAAAATATGGGCCCGTCGTACCGGGAACTCACGGCCCACGATGAGGCAGCTTCTTCGTGTCCATTGCGCCTCTCTCGACGGAGCTCGAGTCGCGTAGTCGGGTCTGAGAGGTGGACGGAGTTTCGGATTCGGAGGTGATCTCACCTGTGAGGGGCTGAGGGGCGGCAGATGATGGTGGGGGGACGAGGAGGGATGGGGCGACGGCAGGAGCGGCAGGCCCTGATGGTGGCGTTCGCGTTGGCGCTGCTCATGGGCACCGCCGTCTACTTCCGCATCTGGGCCCGTCAGTCCAGCGACCCCTCCTTTACCGCCGACGACCGCGAGGAGCTCAGGTTCGTCCCCAATTCCTTTCCACCTTTTTTTCTTTTCATTCACCTGCCTACGATTTATAGTTTCCTGTATCTGTGACTACATATTCAGACAACCGTTTTTGCTCGGACTTCTTGATCACACGATGAACGGATCTAAATGTTTCATCTAATTTCTGAATTTGATTAATCAGTTGCCTGAATTATTCACAGAGAGGAGATTGTGTAGTGTGCTAACTGTAGTTTTTGTTTCCTTGAATGTCTGAATATGGTTAACCAAATGTCTGAATATGTGTAGTCACACAGCACTTTGGATCGAGTGATGTAGAGTTAACTGCTTGTGCTTGTTATTAACACAGAAAAAGGAATTGGACGAGCATAGATTAGTTATGCTCTTTATTAGGACATGTAGCAACGCCTGAGCTTGTTTCTTCGACATGTGGCAACCTCTTTATTATACTGACATTTTTCGTGGCTGCCATCCACGTCTTGAGCTTTGGAAGAGTGACAGCAACTACGAGAGATCATCCTTTGTTGATTCATTATGTTACCTTAAGCCTTACCTTTGCTTTTCCTTTCTTCTCATATGTTTGTTTTTTCCACATCAACCATCAGGAGGCAATTTGAACAAGCAAACCTAGAAGCGATGGATGAATCTGCCGAATGGAGGATGCAATATGACAAAGAGGTAGAGAAAAACAGGCAGTTGCATGATGAGCTTTCAAAGGTATTGCTTGCTTACCACATACTTGTACATGGCTATGCTATGCTCCTCAGACACTCCATCTACAATGCTCATGTGGGAATTCTCTTCACAGGTTAAGGCCTCGTTAGCTGGTACAACCCGTCGTCTTGAGTTGTTGCAGAAGGTAATTTTGTTTGGGCGGTCAAATTTAGTCCTTTCTCTCTACTATGCCATGCCCTTTCTACCCTGAGCCCCCTTCAATTTTTTGCCAGTCCTTCCTTTCCATTTACTTTCATTTCTAATTCTCTCTATATGTGTACACACCACTTAATTATTTCCATTGCTGCAGGATAACGAGCTGCAGAAGCGGCAGACTGAATCACTGAGGCAACAATGCAATTGCACTCTTCATTGAAAACTACGCAAGATTAAGGACATGGAAGGAGTTTTTCAGCTTCTTTGGTGAATTATCTAAACAATTTTTGTTTGTCCAGCACCAGAGGGAGGAAAACCAGATTGAGTTCTAGGATTTAGGACATATGAAAATGATTGAGAACATAGCTATGGTAGACCGTAGTGTTCATCCGTTATAACAATGGTGAGCTGCACACTTCATCCAAAGTGATCAGTTGCAATTTCATGAGTGGCAATGCAAATTGCAGAAGTCAAAACTCAAAACGCAAAAGATGGTGCCATGGCGCTTAGCTTCTATTTCTGAGTAATTTTGCGGTGGCAGTTTTCATGTTTCTGAGTACCTGAGTATCTGTAAATATAAATTGTACTCGGGATGCGAAAAACATAGTGACAAGTTTTAAATCCAGGACCAGGCTTATTGGCAGGAAACTTAATAATCCCTTGTATTATTTATTACTTGCAGTTCCTTTCCTTGACATCATCTGCAGTTCCTATGTGTACAAATATTTCATTTACTAGCATAGTAACTTATTAAGAGGGTAAGAAAACTTAATAATTCCTATGCTAACCCATGTGACTAGAGAGGGTAAGATGGATTGCAGCATATTAATTTATTAAGAGGACGTTTATTTCACTATGAGCCTTATTTTATAACCACATCTTGTCACTAGAGATGATGGAAACGGGTGATTTGACTAGTGCCAATTTTTAGCAATTTTGTAAAACTTGGATGATATGGTGTCAGCCATTTGATAACGAGGAGTAATGCTGAAAAAAGTTTATGCATCTTTGGCATCCTTTGGTTCTAAAACCTGCTTCTTCTCCATTATCACCAACAAGGTAGGCCTGCAGGAATTCAGACCAAAAATTCTTGATACTTCTCCATTCAGACTAAAAATTCTTTGTAGTTATCCAAGGAGGCGAGTTCCTGGAGAATCCAGCGATCTCTTTGGCTACTTGTCTTAAACCGTGAGAAAGCACCCCCACGGGCCACAGACCATGGGTATTCATGAAGGCTGATGCTCCCATCTGGTCGACCCGGAAATAGAGTTCACCAATATGCTATCGGCTCGTCGTCGGCCGGCCGACGAGATAGAGTCATCAGGCCACGATACATAAACATATATCTCTACATATCTGTAGACTGCATCAGCAATAAACTGGCATCAGGTACGACGTACTGTAGTGGCATGCACATGTCCGTCTGCCAGATTTATTATATCATACTAGCTCACAGAAAAATGTCATCAGCAGTTGAAGGATCCAATTGCCAAGAAAATTGTTCAATGGGGGGGGGGGGGGGGGGGGGGGGGGGGGGGGGGAGGGGGATCCAATCTAGTATACTGTACAAGATAAGAAGGCAATGCTGCACCAGTACACCATTCATGCTGACCGTCAATAAAGTTGCATATGTTATTGAACTGACTCCTCCGGAGCGCAAATGCTACATGCGCAGTCATGGAAGCAGCAGTATCTTGCCGATGTGGGTGCTAGCTTCCATCAACCTATGAGCCTCAGCAGCTTCAGATAACGGAAACGTCTTGTAAATGACTGGCTTCACCTTGCCAGCGGCGACAGCAGGCCACACGTTCTTTTCCACCTCATTAACAATCTCTGCTTTATTAGCAAGGCTTCTGTTGCGCAGTCCAGCAGCTGCACACAATCATGGAAAAATATATAAAAACTATATAAAAAAATTAATCAAGTGCTAAAATAGGAGTGTCATTTAGGAGCGTAGAGGCTGGTTGCTATTGCGTATACGCTGACAAAATATCAGCAAACTGGCATAAAAATTCCTACTGAACATCACTGAAACGTAATGGATACCATTGTCTTGTAGGCTTGCGCAACTAAAATACCTTGTATGGTCAAACGCCGTGCGAGCACAGCTTGCAGGTTCACTTCAGCTACTATGCCCCCTTGGAAGCCAATGATGAAAAGTCTACCATCAATACCTAAGCTGTTCAGATTGCGCTGGAGATATGATCCTCCAATATTGTCAAGAATCACATCAACACCTGGTAGTGAGATTTTCATATTACAGTCAGGGATGTTGCGCTGTTTGATGATAATGCTTGATACAAACTAGCTGCCAAAAAAAAAAAGAATCAAAGTATGAAAGTAGTTCCTACAAGGATAAATGCTATTAATGAACTATCAGCATTCATGTACCAGTAGCTGCATGATACGACAACTCGGACCTTATGTATACAATGTAAGAGACCAAATATAATCATGTGGGATATTAATACCCTTTCTGTTGGTTTCCTGTTTGATACGTTCAACAAAGTCTTCAGTTTTGTAGTTAATACATACATCAGCACCCAAATCTTTGCAGGCTGCTAGTTTTTCTTCACTTCCTACAATAGCTCAAAAAATTACTAGGGGCATCATTACCAGCAACATTTAACTCTATCTTATATACGTAACTGAACAAACCTGCAGTCACAAAAACCTTAATTCCGAGGTGCTTTGCGATCTGTATAGCAAATGTACCAATTCCACTTGATCCTCCATGGATCTGCAAATTTGAAGATACACAATCATCAGGAACTAACAGAGGCAGAGAGATTCAATGCTAATACCATGCTAAGAACATGATTCTTTTCCTCTTGGAGTTAGGTAATTTCCAAGAGACTCCACACCCACAGCCCATTAGATGGCAGGGAATAACTCTGCAGCCATTTTTTCTTTTAGGTATATGCCTTAATTATTTATTTAACCCAGTATATTTTACTAATTTCAGTCCCCAATTGCGAAGACTTAACAGCTATAGAAATTGAACGCCTATTAATTTATGTGTACAAGATTATGGCCAGGAAATGAGAAATCGAAATACAATCAATTACCAAGAGAAATGCTACTGAATACTAATAAGAGCTGTTCTTACAAGGAACGATTCACCGGGGGAGAGGTGACTGGTCATGAATACGGTGGACCAGACGGTGCAGGCCACTTCAGGCAAGCCGGCTGCGTCCGTCAGCGACACCCCCTCCGGTATCGGCAGCAGCTGTCCCGCCGGAACCACTACCTTCTCCGCGTACCCGCCGCCGCTGAGCAGTGCGCAGACCTGTGAAGCAAAAGCACGAATACCAATCAGAACATCAGCAGCAGCACTGCAGCAGAAGCAAAACCCAGTCCACCGCAGGAGCAGGTGGTGGGTTCAGTTCAGTTTCACCTTGTCGCCCACGGCCCAGCGCGAGGGGACGTTGGGGCCGAGCACGAGGATGGTGCCGGAGCACTCGAGCCCCGGGTAAGGGGACGCGCCGGCAGGCGGCGGGTACCGGCCCATCCGCTGTACGGTGTCCGCGCGATTGACGCCCGCGGCGGCGACCTCGAGGAGTACCTCGCCTTCGCCTAGCGCGGGAGGGTCCTCCACCGCCCGCGCCTCCAGCACCTCCGGCCCGCCGGCGCGCGTGATCACCACGGCCCTCATTCTCCTCCCCTCCCTTGTCCCCGCCCCCTTGTCTTGTTTGCCGCTTTCAACTCACCCCGTGTCGCCGAGAAAAAAAAAAGTCCGTGTCTGTGCTAAAAAAAAAAAGTCCGTGTCTGTCGTAAAAAATGAAGAAAAAAAAACCCGTCTACGCCTCACTCCACGCACCTATACTAGCAAGACCATCTTCACAAGACACTAAATATTTCCATGATGTTAGATTTAATTATTTACATATAAAAAACATCTTTAATGGTTTCTCCAATTTTACTCATTTTTGTATTCCACGACTTTCGCTCGAAAAAAGAGGCGAGGTGTGCTGGCTTGTAGTTTCCCCCACGCGCTCCTCCATATTCTCGCGGCGGCCAATTTTCCACAAGCAACGTCTCCTTCCTACATACATTGTAGACTTTTCCATGCATCCTCATAGTTTTTCGCACATCCAATCACGTCGTCAACAGCCATGCCCAATTTGACGCCTATTCATCAAGAAAAAAATAAATCAAGCCGCAATCACCATGTACATGCCCTAGGTCACCGGCGTTATAAGCGGTTGATCAATCCAGTCAGCCAGTGGCCTTAAGCAACTAGAGGAGGCCAACTTGGATTGGTTGAGGGTACAAGTGTTACATAGTCATCATCCCTGGAACAAACTTTGGTGGCCAGTTGTTGCAAAATATGTTTCTACTATGAAATATATGTTCTAACCTTGAGTAGTACTTAAAATATTCGCAAGCTTACTGAATTGAACTAGTCACAGGTGGCTTGTTGATTCTCTGCAACCGTTTTGCTTTGGTTCAATAGAAAGTCTCCTTTTCTATTCATAATGTATGTGATCTTGATGGTATTTGTAACAGAACCGTCCAAATTATAAGAGATCAAGTACTAAAGTAGCCGAATTAACTGCCACTAAGAGCACTTGAGCCCATATAATCCCGGTAGTCTGCCGAGTGTTCCGAAAAACCTCGGTAATTCCACTTTACAACCAAGATCGCATGATCAAGTAAATACAAATTACTTACACAGAGTTTTCAGCGAAAATAATCACAATTAAATAATACAAGTATGAGTTTCAAAACCATTTATTGAAAACATCATTGCTTTGAAATGATTATAAACCATAAGTTGAAATACATTGCTAGCTTATAGTGACATCCTCCAACAACAACATTAAGATGAGAGATAATATAGAGTCACCGAGCCCACCGGTGGTTAGCTACACCTTTATCAGCATGAGACTTTCACCTGCAACAAGGTGGGATAAACCCTGAGTACTCGAATGTACTCAACTAGACTTACCCGTCATAAACTAAAATAAATGACACCAAGGATTATGCAAGGCTTTATAGGGGTGGATTGGCTTGACTCATTTTGTGGAAAAGCATAATAATTATTTTAACCTTTAGTTAAAGATGTAGCATCAACTTTTAATCATTATTATCTGTCATCTACATTAACCACTAGTCTATGACAGACAAGTTGATTAGAGCATACAATAGATTCCATCATCATTCCAGGCTTTCCATAAACCGGATCACCAACATTAGTTTTATAGTCGTGTAAATGTTGTCATTGCCCTAGTCAAGTGCTCTCTAACCAGGAGCGATGACGATTCGAATCGGATTCCTACTCAGCTGAGCGAGTATTCCCTACACAAACCACACTCACGAGCGACGTGAACTAGCAGCTGTGAACAGGATGAACAGGGACCACCGACACCTAAGGGCCGCCCGAAAGCCAGCAACTGTGAAGGTCTTAGATCGTGCCCATGTGTCCGACTCCCCGCCTCGCACTAGGACGATGCGTCGCCATCCAAATCCGGCCTGAATAGTGTACCGGCTTCATGGTCGGAACGAGTTATCCTTCCAGTTAAGTGTAGGGCATGCGTTCAACATGACCAGAGGGACAACAACACAAACAGTCATTAGTTGACACGGTCGAGTCACCCCCATCCAAAGTATAGGGAGTTTCCCACCGATCTTAGTTCCATTAACCATTTTGGCTATCATTTCGAGATAAGCCATAACATGTGATGAGGATATTCACCTACGTCTTACGGGTAATGGGAATCACCCGACTTCTACCGAACTATGCCAACTAAGCATGACTGACACGTAATTGATAGGGTAACAAGGATAGTGGTAATAGTAGAGTGAACAAGGTATAATGCAACAACGGTTTCACCCAACTCCTAAACTTAATGCATCAATAATAATAACTTAATTAAGATTGCATTTGTAAAGATAGAAGGTTTGTAATGCTCCGGGGCTTTCCTGAGAACCGACACTAAGTCAGTGCATGTTAGATGATACTCGATTGGCGAGCATCTCTGATCCAACTTGATACGTTGACGGTTCTTCCATCTTTTGTATCTATCCATCAACACCACCTTTTAAGTTAGCTCCAAGCGTCACGTCCTTCACGTATGCACTTATCATACCTAAATGAGATGTAAGATGCATGTGCATAAATATGAAGAATGGTAACACAAGATACACATATAGAACCATTTAAGACAAGTTCAAGATCATGAAAGGCATAAGCCAGCAATTAGAGTTATTTATCTAATTATAACACGATCATAACATAAAGGAGAGATACCCCTCAAGCATGACATACTATTTAATTTAAGTCAAACCATAGCGAATATTCATCCATCAAGTTTACTTAATATATTAAACTAGCAAGAACAAGTTAAAGTAATTATCTCATACATGCAAGTTCGGGACAACAACATAACAGTCACAGTTTTAATCATAACTGAAGTTATACTAATCCAACAAACATGATTCTTACATATTTGGAAAGATAATTAAGTTTTCCACAACTTTCTTAATACCAAAAAAATATGATTTAATAGTTAAACAACTCGAATTAAATGAAGAAGGCATCTCTGTCCAAGAGGTGGACAGATTTGGTACCTCTTCTTAAAACAGTCATAACTCAAGTTATATACCTCCTAAAAATATGAATCAAGATAATCTGGAAATCTTATGAAAATTTATACAATTCATTCCAGACTAACAATTCCTGAATCACACTTTAACTTAGTCAAAAAACACTTATAAACAAATCTGTCTAGAGGTGAGGCAGATTTAAAAAACAACTTAGAACATGCATATCTCTTAAATTAATAGAGATATGGCCACCAAAATTTAATAAAAGCTAGATAATAATATTATCTACAACCTTGGTATTCACCATACCAACAGAAAACATCATTTAAATTATGATAATAATTATTTCCCAAAACATATGCTTGCAGCCAAAACAGTAATATATTAAACTTGTTATTTTTATATCTCCTAAATCATTCAACAAACAGTCATGAAACTTTAACCAAACATCATTTATCATATAAGGAATACTCCATAATTATTTCATAATTTTTGGAGCAATCCTTAACGGCGATAAATATTTAATCTACACAAACAAGCTTCTAAACACAGAAGTACAAAAGCATCTTTTCAGCAATAAATCCAAACTGACACATAACATGCAATCGATCTAGTGCGTAGAGAATCTTATAAGGATTCCAAAATGTCCAAAATCGCATCCATGCGATTTTTCTACGATTTACTATGATTTTCCAAAGTTCGCTGCAGAAAAGAGGATTAATTACGAGAATAAATATTTGCATCCAAAACCCTACATTTAGTTAGCAATTAAATAAACTAATATCTGCAAAACAATAAGTCATGGATATTTTGCAAAAAAAATCAAACAAAAGCTTCTGTATACTAGATGACCCTTTGTGTTTCGTTCGTCGGGGGATTTCACGGGACGGAGGAGGAACCGGCCGGAGATTGCACGGTGGCCGGCAGAGAGGGGCGATCGCCTCCTGGCCGAGGCCAGCAGCAGCAGAAGACAGCGCAGCAGACAGCTGGCCCGGCCACGAGCAGATGCGGGCGAGCGCTCGGCGAGCGGCTCGGCCCGACGCGCATGCACACGCGCGGCGAGCGGGTAAGGCGCAGCAGCGGACCGGGCGTGCACGGCCTGGGGCGCGGTAGCGGCAGGAGCCGCGGGCGGCTCGGGCGAGCGCGCACGGCCGCGGGAGAGCAGGCTCCCCTGCGCGCGCGACCACGGCGCGGCGGCGGCCAAGGAGGAGGAGGAAGGAGGGGGAGCTTCTTCTGCCATGGGAGAGCTGGAGGATAGAGTGGCGTGAGGGAGAGAGAGATGCGTCGGGGGCCTTTTTCTCGGGCAAACCAAAATGACCACATCCTGTCTCCCACCTTTATGTAAAAGTTCCATTAATTACGAAACTGCCACTGACCTCTTTTTCGGGTTCTCGGATTCTAAACCGTAGACTGAAAAGTTCGCTGGAACATACTGTTGCGAAGGTCTCGTCGAATCGAGCAACTTTGCTTTAAACAACACACTCAAAATCCAGACGATTTGCGAATTATGAGTTCCTGGAGAAAATCTCGCGGGGATCGAAAACTGGCATCCCGACGATCTTCGGGCACCTGTTTCGCTATTTTCGGCTCTGATTCAGGTCTCAACAGTTGAACGAGTTTTGTTCGCCTTAATCCGATCTACAACTTTTCTTCAAGTTGCGTCGACATGCGAGATTCCCAAATTGTCGGTCAACGCCGGTCAAAAACGTCATCGGTTGCGCTTAGATTACGGCTTGGAATATTTTTCGGGCATTTTCTCTGTTCCCGGGCAACACGAACCTTTCACGACTTTTATTGTAAAGTTCAACTGGAATATTTCGGGTAAGGTCTAGAGACTTGGCCGAGCTTGTATAATTATATCCGATTTATAAAGTAAACCGGTTAATTATAAAAGTCGTCATTCCATGTGTTGTTTTAATTCCAAAGTTCACGAAACTTTTTCAACGGTTCATATAGATGAAAATAGATATAAGGCATGTAGAATACAAACCTTATCATAATTTTCCGATGTATGAACTATAGTCTCTGATATCGGTTGATCCGATATAATTAGGTTTAATCACTTCTTAGCCCGTGATTAACACCGAGGGTGTTACAGTATTGTTCCCAAGTTCTTGATATTCTCGAACAAGAGGTGGTGTGTCTAGTAGTGATCTGCTTCACGTATGTATTGCCAGTATTAAACGGAGAAGTAAGAAATAATCGATTAATTAGTGCTGACATAGAGACTTTATAAATAGCCTAATTTAAAGACGGTTATGAACATCATCTGTTTTAAGTGTGTAAATAATTTTGGAGAGAAAATTTATATATCTGAATTTACTTATGCTCTTAGAGGTGCTCTAAAGGAAAGATATAAGGATACTTCAAAGTGGCTTACATTATCAAGATTAAGATCTACGAATCACCATGTAGATGCACAACACCCTTTTTTTGGTAGGCTTTTCGTTGTCGTCAATAGTCTCTTCCCTCTTCTTGTAAAAATACTTGCTACACGTAGCTTCACATTGTATGCACGCAAGATGGATAGATGGATAGGATAGTGTCCCATATGCAATAGCCTTTTATCATTTTGCAAGATCTTTTGGTAGCCAGCCGGAGCTTCTTCATGCCTATTGTTTTTAACATTAATGTGATTGTATGGGAATGGTGGTGCAAAATGATATAGAGTTGATATTGTACGTGTCCTTATCATATTACTAGTTGAATGCTCGTGCGTTGTTACGAGATAACAAAATTTTATAAACAAATATATAGATCGCACGATAATATAACAATGTTTTCGATGAGAGTAGGGATCATTGATTCATGTAAATATAAACGTGTTACATGTCAATTGTTGACATTAGAATCAAACATGTACAAGTGGTTTTTCAGTAGGAATATAGTGTGTATACATCATCTCCATGTAGAGCCTGATAAAAAACATTAAAATACTTAGAAATGGTAACAAATATAGCATTACACAAATAATATTTATTATACAATACAAATGGAATGAAAAATGCATTATATTAGTGAAATGTTATATTACCTTATCTATAGCGTTATAACCTCCTTAAATACAATATTCTTTGTGAAAGTTCCCGGAATCATTTGGGTCTTCTTATTCTTAACTTTTTCATTTAATGTATTCTTTTTGGCATTCTTTTGAGCCTTTTTCATTGTCTTCTTGTTCGCCTCCTCCTCTACTGCCTCCACATCAAGAGGTAGGGCAAGGACCTTGATGTTCGTTCTTATCGTGCCTCCACCCTTGCCCAAGACCCTTGCTCCAAGACTTCGCTACATCAGAATAAATCTCACTACCATACAAAGATGAACCCGTCCATTTTCTCGGCACATATACCTCCATGTGATGTATTTGTATTGTCTCCCAAAGGTATCCAATGCTCGGTTGGACTTGGTGTGTCCATCAACAATACTATGTCAGTACCTACACTTGGAATCCAACTACATTAGAAAAAATAATACTACCATGATTTTTTTTTATCTATTAGGCATATATGAAATGAACTTTACAATTTTTTTACCGTGAAATAATTTGTCTGATCATAGCAACATGAAATAATAGCAAACAACCACATCGGTGTTACGTGTTGTGAAAGCAAACCGGTTTTGGTCTCCACGTCAATTAATTTGCCAAAAGCAAAGAAAGGGCGATAGGTGCATTTCATGTTATATACGAGGGCACCGGCGAGAAACCGACGAGCACGTCTGGATGGCGCGCTGGTCGAGGACGAGCAGACGACGTACACATACCATTGTTTGGGTGACGTGATTTGCGTGATTTGTATCACACGGTGATTTGCTTTCCTGTGGCCGTGATTGGATGGCCCCTGATTGTTGGGCTGGCTACGTATGGCAAGGAGGCCTAGCGAGGCTTGCTTTCCTACGCATCGCCGGTGAAAAGCGCGGAGCGCAATCGTCCCCGGTGAAGCCAAAGCCGCCTGACGTAAATGCTCCCGTGAAAAAAAAAATATCTGGCGTTTTTTTAGTTGCAACAAAAATAAATATCGAGCGTGATTTTAGAGGAAAAAAAGATGTAAATCAACTTCCGTACTTCAGTTTTTTTAATCGCAGCAAAAAAAAAACTATCCGGCATGATTTTAGGAGCAAAAAAAAGAGGAAAATAAAAAATGTACGATATGTGTGATCTCAACTCGGCAAGCTAGCTCTCAGCCTGATCCTTTACAATAATAATGTGTTTCACGATATTATCATGCTATATAACCGATATATTATTAAGTTTGACTTGGCTACCAAATTTATTGTTTAATTTAAATCAACTTTAGAACTTTTAATAGCAATAAATAAATAAATATCTGGCGTGATTTAAAAAGATGAAAATCAACTTCCGTATTAGAAAAATATGAATGAGGATTGAAGCACACCTTGAATGGGCAGCTAGCGAGTGTGATGTTATCTGCAACCTTAACGCCTAGTTGTCCTTGGCGGATGGGCGCTGGTCGACGACGAGTAGGCGAGGGCGAGGACGGCGTGCTAGTCGACGACGAGCAGGTGAGGGCGCAAACTGCGTGCTGGTTGACGACGAGCAGATGAGGGCGCTGGTCGATCGACAATGACCTGGCGAGAACGCGCTTGCGGGATGACAACAAGCAGGCGAGGGTGCTGGTGAGGGCGCAAACGGCGTGCTGGTTGACAACGAGCAGGCGAGGGCGTGGACGGCGCGGTGGTCGATGACGAGCAGGCAAGGGCGCTGACGGCGTGCTAGTCGACGACGAGCAGGTCCGGGCGTAAATGACGTCCTGGTTGACGACGAGCCAGCGAGGGCGCAGATGACGCGCTTGTCGATGACAAACAGGCAAGGACGTGGATGGCGCGTTGGACAACCGCGAGTAGGTGTAACACCCAGGTGTTAATTTCTAAATTATGAAAATGGATCCTAATTTAAACTTTGTTTAATGATTTAAGTATAAATCTCTCTCTAAGCTTGTCAAGTAATGACTTCAGAAATTAATTTTGTTAAAACTTTCAACGCTTTCAAAATCTGGGTTTTCCTAGTCATCAACTTTAACATTCCGCGTTCTCAAAAATTTATCAAACCTTTTGAAATCTATCAAACTCCTTTATATCATGTTGCTCTACTTTTGTTGCTCTACTTGATAGTGTAATCGGTTGTTTAAATCGATTTACGGTTTAAGTTTTATAAGCAATGAAAGTGAGTGGCAATTTCATAAATACTTTTAAAAACTTGAGCAATTTCTTGGAGGCAGAAGGGCCATGGCCAGCACACACCCGTACGTGTCCTCCTCTCCCTCACGTCGCTCCTCCGCCCGACACCTGCTCCCTGCGGTGGCAAGGAGCCAGGCCGGCTTCCTCTCCCTCCTGCTCTCCCTCTCTCTCAATCTCTCATTCTCTCCTCCCTCCTATGTTCCCTTCCTCTCGGCAGCTCTCGGCAGAGGCCGACGCCAAGAGCGGCTCCCTGCTCGCCCGAGCCTCCTCCTCCATCGCCCCTGCTGCTGGCAATCCTCCTCCCTGTTGGTTGCTAATCCTTCCTCCATCCCTCCTTCCCATGATTCCTAGGTTAATTCTAAGAATCAATCATAAGAACCACACTCTAATCTTTTTTTCCATGAAATTCTTCCGGCAAAATCAAGGTCAAGGATGGTTTGGTGAGGGATGATTTTTATTGGATTTTTATGCATATATTTCATGACTCATGGATTTGCAAATAGGGGCTTGGTTGATTTCTTGAAAAGTTGGGATTCCTAATGCTTAAGTAAAATTCTGTAATTATTTTCCTCGGATTTTTTCTGATCTTTGAAAATCCATGGTAATTCATAGAAAAATCATATGAATGTGTTTTTGGACTTTTTGGAATCCTCATGAAGTTTTCTATGCAGTAGATCCTTAATATGTGATGGTTTAGTTCATAAATTTTGCTGTAAAAATCATTTTGTGCAAGCATGTCAATTCTGTTAAGATGTTTTTGTTATTTTCGTAGCCACTGTTATGCTTGTAAAATAAATCTGAAATTTTTATGGGATGTTTAAAAGTTTATTCTTGATGTTTAGTTAAAATTTCATGATTTTAGGATCTATTATTGTTGAGTTATAAAAATGACAAAGTTACTGTGTATCTGTTTAAAACTGCTGTTGTGATGTTTGTAATCAATTTATTTCGTGGTTAAGATGATGTTTTATGTGGATGAGTTGAATACCAAAGTGGTAGATAAACTTGTGATCCATACAATTTTAAAATTTCATGGTCATATATTTTATATTTTAGGATTTATGAATTTTATAAGTTGTGTTGTTAATCTGTTTACTCTCTGGACAGAGCGGAGAAGAATGAGTTGTTTGAGCAATTTACTTTTAGATTCATGCTTTGTCACTGTGGAAACATTTGAATTATATTTCATAATCTTTCTAAAAAGTTAAGTTTCATATTTTTAGGTGTTGTACATCTCAGGATATAGCTGTTTAAAGTTGAGTGTAGAATCGGCCTTGTTGTTTGAGTTGTTTGCAATAGAGCTTGTTGTCTTTTTCATAGAGGTTTCTATACTTTTTTAAATGACATGAAAATTGTACAGTAGACTAATGAAGACATGTGTAAGCCTCTGTAATTTTGGTAAAATTATTTGTGCATGTTTGATATGTGTTCATAATTACACCTAGTTATCTAAATAAATTAAGAAAGTGTATGCAAAGAATTTATTTAGCAATGGACACTATGTTTACTAGTGTTCATTAGTGATGTGTGACATGTTGGTAAAGTTGGCTTTGCCCAATTATATGTTTGTAACATAAGTTAATATTTATTTATTGCAATTGCTAGTTTTTGGACAATTCTAGGGGCAATGAAAATTACCCCTTGTTAATGATGTTTTCTGATAATCTTGTGAATACCAAAGTTGTAGATAACTCATGTATATACCTGATGTTAAAATTTGGTGGCAATTGGCCAAGTAGTTTATGATTTATGCATGTTTCAAGTTAGAGATCAAAGATGGCTGCTCTCTGTTTTTCAGGGACAGATTCTGTAACTTTGCAATTTCGACTTAGTTAACTTGTGAATCATATTTTTCTAGTATGGAGTTAAATGTAGATAATTTCATAAGGTTTTCAGAATGTTTTGTTGCAAGTCCTTTGGATTTGTAAAACTCTAGATATGATTAAAATGGTGACTGTTGTCTTGCTTTCCAAAAACTACATGCATAAGTTAATTGTTCTATTCTATTTTAGTTGTTTAATCTAATGATTATCTCTTGATTAATGAATGTTTGGCAAGTCTAAACCTAAGTTCAGTTATGTGTGTACTTTAGATTATTTTCATGTCTAAATATCATGCTTGGTAAGATTAAGTTAATGATGTCTATGCTTTGCATAATCTTGTGATAACTTGAATGGTTTAATATGTCTTTGCTTGATCGAAGTTATCTTGTGTGCTATGATTGAAGTGCTTAGCATGTCCAACCTTTATGCTTACATGGTATTTCTTAATTAACTAAAAGTGCTTATGTCATGTATGAACTTTTGTTCACTTGAATGTTTGTTGTGATGTATCGTTGTGTTATCAATTCATTGTATTTTTACATTTACATCTTTGCATATCATTAAGGTACGATAGATGTATACGTGATGGTTAATGTCAAACCACAAGACAATGATTGGTGGATCTAATCGAAGATGCATTGATGAATAATCCAGAAGATGGTTAATCTCGGTTTTCTTATGTCAATCAATGATATTTGTCAATCGAGTATCATCTAATAAACATTGACTAGTGTTCTTACCCAGACAAACCCCGGTACATTCAAACCCTACCTTATATTTAAAAAACTTTTCTTTAAATACACTTATGGTTATAATATTGCATTACGGTACTTTATTAAATTCCTACTTGATGCATGGCCTTATCCTTATACTATTGTACCTTTACCTTGTCACTTGTTTAAAGATGAAACTTTTGCTGAAAATGCTTAGTATGCTTAGAGTTTTCTAGTAGGTGATTTCCGGTCACTTACACATAGCATGTTGCTTCGGCAAGTGGTTATGCTCTTTTAAGAAAGGAATATTGTTGGAAGTAATAATTCGTGACCAGGCGGACACGGTGTTTGAGAGCCATCAACGGTGTCTGGTGAGCAGGTTTTTTCCGCCTGTGTCGTTAGGGTCTTGCCGTTGTAAAAAGTAGAAGGGTTGTGACTTTGGAGTACTTATCACATACTTTTGGAAGCCGGACTCTGGCTATTCTCGTCTTAAGAACGATCAAACTGCACTCGGAGTGGAGAGATGGCGAGAGTAGTGTGTACCCTCCAAGTTAGCGAACTGGATGGAGATGTATTGTGCTCTCGGGTGGCGGAACCCCGGTTTTGACGAGAGGATCCAGGGAAAGGTAGTCATATGCGTGCTTTAGTGCTACATATGTCGTGTGTTAGGAAAGCCCCAACTAGGATAAACCGGTTCGAATCGTCGTGTTCCTCGGATATGGAAACATAACCCTACCTTTTACATCGTAGTTAATGAAACTCAAATTGGATACTTGTTGGTTCCTTTCATGGATGGTTTATTACCATGTTATCGATCATAAATTTAGATTGATATTTGAGTAATCTTTTAAACGAATTAAATGAATTTCAATTCTTTTTATAAATACTCATTTATGCAAAATACTTGATTCTTGTAAAACCCTACCTTGATACCCATGACTTGCATATCTTTTGTCCACCAAATATTTTTATTTGTCGGATAAGTCTTGTTGAGTACTCCCGTACTTAGGATTTGTTAACTCTTGTTGCATATGATGTTCCTAGAGCGGCGGGTACAACTTCGTGTTGTATGACCGCAGTTGTTATGTTGAAGATCAGTTCTGATATAACTCTTGGGCAGAGTACCTGGTTTGATTGTTATAATCTTTACCACTTGGCTTGATGTAGTAATGACACATATGTTATATTTCTAAACTAATAGTTTATAATATGACTTTTATGTATTCCGCTACTTTGATGTAAATTAAATTATTATATTACTTCTGCAATGATTATAATGAGGATCCTGCTCAGAAAAAGGTGGATAACCCATTGCAAAACGACGACACCTGACGGACCAATTAAAACTTGGATCATTTGTTGGGATTAAGTTGGTTGGACGTTAATCCTGACAAGTAGGTCCTGTTTTTAAGAGGTTGTCACAGCAGACGAGGGAGCGGTAGTTTCGATCGGCCGTCAGCAGGGTGAGGGCACGAACGGTGCGACCGCGGGATGATTGTGAGCGAGCGTTGGGTGTTTGGAGAGGATCCGTGTAATATAGGTAGGAGTAGGATTCGTGTGATTGGCCTGATTGGCCGGGTAAATTGGAGCCTGATTTACTTTCTAAATTAGACCGGTTGTGCGGTGATTGGCTTTTGACTGCATGAGAGACAAACACAGCAAGTGATTGGTTGCACGGGAGACAAGAGAGGCAGTGCATGTGCGTATTACACGGAAGGTAATTGGCTGCATGCATGAAGATAATTGATTGAATGGAGATAATGGCTGTAGTACTTTCCATATCGCACGGGAAGCGGGCCAGGCGAGGCAACGTGCGTGCGTCGCACGGGAGGCGAGGCGAGTGACGGAACGAAAGAGTGACGCACGAAAAAAATTCCATTCTGTGGGAGATAGTTGTGGGAGATTTGACTTCTTTGTGTTTTTTTGTTATTTAAGAGCACATTTTGTATCCTTTGTTGTCCTAGTTTAATTTATTAGAAAAAATAATGTAACATCTGGAAATCCCTTATCCACCTCAATGTCCATCAAAACTCATAAAAAACTATATGGGGGCGTGTGCCCCAACAAGTGAAAAGTTTGTAATGACCTATAAATATTTCAATTGTATAGCACAAAAACTTATCATTTCATTCATTTTTATGATAGTATTGTGAGAAACTTACAAACATTTTAATAATAATATAGACCAAAACGGATTGCAAATTTAAACACATTAGAATACTATAAAACACAATATATCCTGGTTAACAACCAACGGAAGAGAATTAATACAAATATAGAACAAGATCAATAGCATTACACACTAGTATTGAGAATATCTTCAGGTCCTACTTCGTACGTTGTAGGATGCATACGTGAACGAGGAGAGCACATACATAAGAAATTCTCCACCCTAGGCTAGGCGCTCCATGTACACCTTGGTGTTATCCGATGGTGTGATGTAGATGATGGTCTTAACCTAGAACTGTGTCATCACCCTCCAACGAGTATCCTCATCTAACACCTCCCTATCATAGGCAGGCGTGATCACACACTCATTCTTCTCCCTCGCCTACACCTTATCATCACAAACATGTCTCTTATCCACCTCAACATAAATCTAAACTCAAAACTATATTGAATATATATATATATATATATATATATATATATATATATGAAAAATCATTGACAAAATCTATTGAGACATACACTTGAAATATATATATATACACACACTTAGAGAGACATATTTATCACATTTTTAGGTGTCATCATATTGTCGACCCCTCTTATCAAAGTCAAGGTTATGTCACCGGATACAAATACAACTTGGTTTCCTAACAACAGGATTAAACTCATTTAACTAAAACTTGTTTACATTGTAGAAACTCGTACAACCACAATAGATTGAGAAGCTATACATACAACGGTGTGATGTGTAGGCGACACCGGCTCTCAGAATGGATAGATGGACAAGGCAGGCTAGCCAAACCCAATAGGTTGTACCCTCCTGCACTTTTCCCACTCGAGCTCTTTTGGATAGCAAATCAGAGTTTCTTTGTGCATGTTTAGGCCAGGCTCCAGACAAAGAATGATTATTGTCGGACGACGATCTAATTATCTTTTTTGCGAGTAAAGAATTGATATAATTTTCTAGGATAGTGGTGTCAAAATGTCATAGAGTTGAGGTTGTACATGTCCTTGCCTTTTAACTGGTCATGTCTTCTCCATTTTTTTAATTTGTGAGCACACTTGGTATACTTGTTTGCCCTAGTTTAATTTATTAGAAAATATAACATCAGAAAATCCATCAAAACTCAAAACCAAGGTGCAAAGCAACTTGTAGTGCGGTGATACAAATTTGGCTATGATTTTAGAGATTAACATTTGAAATTAAAATTATGCCTTTAATTTATGTTGCCTTTGATTGATTATCCAGTTCTTTAAGAAGGCTCAAATGGGAATTATGGCCATTTGATTAATTTCCACCGTTCAAACTTATCTTATGCTAAACAAGGGAATGGGAATAAAGCATACATCTCTATCCTATACCTAACCTTTTTATCCTTTACTTGCATATCTGAAACCCATGCAACATTCAAATGTCGCATGAGTGGTCTTAATTCGTCTAAATCCTCATAAAGGGTAAATTGTAACAAAAAATATCTCAAACAACTCTTCTCCAACAGTTACCCTATCTCAAATAATATATAGGTGGACAATAGGACATCTCAAACTTGAGAAGGAGATGATAATTTAGGATAAGGATGTTAGGACTGTTGGAGGGTGATTTTTGTTACATAAACCTTAATTTTAAATCCAGAAGATGAATAAAACAAACTCTTAGAGCAACTCCAAAAGACTTGGTAAAATTTGATGTTAAATTATGAGATTTCATCATTATGTAAAATGGAAAGTCCATCTAAGATGTAGAGTTTTACAACAACCTAGCTAAATTAGAAAACACATATAGCCTCTACGCATGAAAATATAGCGGATCATGGATTTCCATATCCGAAATAGTTTTCTATCGGGTTTAGAGTGGATTAGATATTAAGCGGACTTGGATACAATGTGGAGTTTTTAGGATATCGAAAATGGTATGGATTTGAACCGGTGTCGGAGCAGAAACGGATTTTTTAAGTCGGATAATATATGCTTACGCGTTGTTTTTTATGATAAAAAACAATTCATTATACACCATTTATGTTTACAAAATGATAGAAATAAATCAATTACTATAATATATATATATATATATACTCTACCACTCTTCAACACTTGTAACAGATACATCACCGGCAATAAAAGAACACTACATTATATTCACTAGAATTTAGCATTTCATGTCATAGATTAGTTGATGAGCTTTACATATGGGCTTTATTGCATGGTAATAAAGCTCGGCTGACTTGTAAAGCTCATCAATATATAAGTGTGTGTATATATGCAAAGCTTTACGTGTGATGGGTGTATAAAAGAACATGCTAATAAAGCTCATCAATATATATTCACTAGAATTCAATTACTATATTAAATAAGTCTGTGTATATATATAATAGTTGATGGGCTTTACATATGGGCTACAACATGGACTCGGCTGACTTGTATGTTGTGGTTTGGGCTCCTTAAAATATTCGGAATATCCTCTACAATCGTTGATTAATCCACATTCAGTTAGCGGATAATCTATATTCGCTGGTTTTTGCTAATATCATATTCTACATCATATCCGCATATAATCAGATTCGGAGTATCCGCATACACACTGATATTAAAAATATTTCTCCATATCTTTCAAATTCAGATGCTTAGCAAATGGAACAAATGATTATCTATACCACTTTCACCCTAGCAGCCTCCCAGCCTGAACTCCAATACATTTTGTCCAAATCTGAAGCTAAATTTGGCCCATAAGCAGGCAACCAAACAGCAACTATATCAAGGCTGGCCCAACTGAGACGATCCAACGAAACAAATCTGCTTCTATGTGCATATGCAGGCCATGCTTGGCCTGGTGGACACATGCACAAACTAGTCACCGAACCAATCACGCAATTAACGATGTTGTACAACAGCATCAGCTCAACGACACTGTTCGTCAGCGACCTTGATCAAGAATGCCAGAGAATGTACTGGTAGCACGCTGACATCAGCCATAATTTATTACTGTACAGTATATCACAGTTCATAGAACAATTTCATCGAATTTACAAGATAAAAAAGGCATGCCACACCAGTACATGATACATAGAGAGGTCGTTACAGTCTTACAGAAGTTCTAGCTCGCTTGAACTGACTCCAAGAGTTAGACAGCAAACACTGGATATGAAAGTCATGGGAGCAGCAGTATTTTGCCAATGTGTGTGCTAGTTTCCATCAACCTATGAGCCTCAGCTGCTTCAGATAAAGGGAACGTCTTGTAAATCACCGGCTTCACCTTGCCAGCAGCGATGGCGGGCCACACGTTCTTCTCCACCTCACACACGATCTGAGCTTTATTAGCAGTGCTTCTGACACGCAATCCAGCAGCTGCACGCGCAAGATCATGAAACCTTAATCAAGTGTTAAAAAACCACAACATTTTGGAATCCTATACAAGCACCTCCACCTATATAAAGAGAATAACCAAAGACTGACGAAACATATCAACCAGCAAAATGTCATAACAACGCGTCCCAGACTCCCAGGCATCACTGCAGTGTAGATATCTTGTTAGCAGGCATAGGCAACCAAAATACCTTGTATGGTCAAACGCCGTGCAAACACAGCTTGCAGGTTCACTTCAGCTACAGCACCACCTTGGAAGCCAATGATGAAAAGTCTACCATCAACACCTAAGCTGTTCAGATTGCGCTGGAGATATGCTCCTCCAATGTTGTCGAGAATTACATCAACACCTATTAGTTGTTTAGATTCCAGTCAGTACCACATATTAATTTGATTATAATGCCTTGCGGCCTTGGCACATTACTGATGCAAAAAAATAAAATGCATAGAAGTAGTCCCTCCAAGGAAAAATGTTGCTAAGCATGTTGTTAACATTCAGTTGCCAACAGAGTACTCTGTAAAACGACATGGACCTTAGATACAATACAAATGAGCTAATATTCAACAGAATCAGGTGGTAGGATTATGCGATATACCTTTTCCATCGGTTTCCTGTTTGACACGCTCAACAAAGTCTTCAGTTTTGTAGTTTATGCATACATCGGCACCCAAACCTTTGCAGGCTACTAGTTTTTCTTCACTTCCTATATTTTTTCAGCACGATTAGTGGGGACATGACATCACCAAGAACATTTGACTCTGTCTTATTTGCGTTATAATGAACAGACCTGCTGTGACAAAAACCTTAATTCCGAGGTGCTTTGCAATCTGTATAGCAAAGGTACCAATTCCACTTGATCCTCCATGTATCTGCAATTAAAGATACATGGTCATCCCGAACAAACACAAACAGAGAGGTTCACATCTAGTTCGGTGCTAAGAAACCCTAATCGTAATCCCCGTTTTCTGGCATTTAAGTAATGGAAGTTACTCCAAACAGGAGTAGGTGGCAGAGAAGAATTTGGCACCTTTTTCAGTACTTCTATTTGGGTCTGCTTTATTTTACTATTCTCAGTCCCAGACTACCAGCTAGTGATGGCATGCTTATTTCTCGTGGAGCAAAAGAAATCCACAAGAAGATAATCATCAGATAGAAGTCATTTGTGATGCTTATGTCGCTTCAAATTAATTGATTAAAACCATTTACGATGCCCATTCATTGATGTACACAAAATCAGAATCAAGAAATAAGGATGCCATCCCATTCCTACAGAATGCACAAAATTTATGTCACTCATTTGTGCTGTTGAAGTAGTATTGGACCAATTGGTTCAGATTCGTGGAGCGAAAGAAATTTACAAGAAGATAATCTGCAGGTAGAAAATCATTTGCGCTGCTTATCGATTGAAATTAATTGATTAAAACCACTTATGATGCTTACTCATATAAGTATACAAAATTAAGATCAAGAAATCATGATGTCATCCCATTTCTAGAGGATGCATCTACATGGCTACAGATTTCTCCAATTCTCTTGGACGTAGCTACCGAGCAGCTACGCAGAGGTAAATAGCGAATTGTTCTTACAAGGAACGATTCGCCGGGGGAGAGGTGGCTGGTCATGAACACGGTGGACCAGACAGTGCAGGCCACCTCAGCTAAGCCAGCGGCGTCGATAAGGGAGACGCCCTCCGGCACCGGCAGCAGCTGCCCCGCCGGCACCACCACCTTCTCCGCGTACCCGCCTCCACTAAGCAGCGCGCAGACCTGCAGGGCGACAGCCGACAGCAGCACGGCGCACAAAACAAATCACACACAGCAGCAGCAGAAGCGAAATCCCAGGTCGCCACAGGAGGCAGGGGCAGCCGATCGACTCCACACCTTGTCGCCGATGGCCCACCGCGGTGGGACGTTGGGGCCGAGCGCGAGGATGGTGCCGGAGCACTCGAGCCCCGGGTACGGTGGCGCGCCAGGGGGCGGCGGGTGGCGGCCGTGGCGCTGGAGCGTGTCCGCGCGGTTGACTCCCGCTGCGGCCACCTGGAGGAGGACCTCGCCGTCTCCCAGCGGCGCCGGGTCCTCCACCTCCTGCGCCTCCATCACCTCCGGGCCGCCGCCGCCGCGCGTTATCACCACCGCCCTCATCTTCGTCCGTGTCGTCCCACTGGTCGCCCCTCTTCCGATGATTACACCAGCAACTGCACTAGGAACACACGTCTCTCCTACCGCGCCAGGAACACAATTTTTTCACTATGACTGTCATTCCGAAAATAATTTTACGTATGGTTTATCTCAATTTTTACAAGGCAAACCATTTTCAAATCAAATATAAAAATATCAATATTTATGATGTGCAATAAATGTTACTAAATTAGTATAAAATAAATATGTAAAATAATATAGTTTCATAAAAACATATCAAAATATGGGTCTGTTTAGTTTCAACCAAAATCCAAAATCCTAACTATTTTGGATTCCAAAATTTGTTGGGTTTCAGGCTTGCAGTGTCATTTGGTTTAAACACAGTTTTGTACTCGTAATATTTATTTTAATGATGACGACAGTTAGATGTATTTGCATTTGAACTGGTTGATCAGTTTATCAGTTATATACACCACCGCCCCATGAACTATAATATAGCTAGCTAGTTTGCTTAGTTGGATCCTCGGAGTGAGATAGAATCCATAGATCACATAGATGATAAAACTAATGCTGCACATGACAACTTAGCCTACTGGCTGCTCACTTTGCTCCATGTGTTTGGGACAATCTTCTCACCTAATAATAGGCTAATATCTGTATGCACTGTTTTATGTCTTTGTAATTTTGAGTACACAATACAACGCAGACATTCAACACGCACGCACACTCACCCCTACGAACACACGCACGCAATCCTAACCCCTATGAGCACCTTCGAAGGACTGAGCCGACAAATCTTGAAGTTCACCAAGTCACACAGACGTCTCGCTGTCGACGGGAACATCACCTACCACTTAATGCGTAGCGCCGAAAAATTCTGGAATAAATCCAGAATAAAGTGTCGCGCCGTAAACCCCTTGACTGCCTTTGTAATTTTGAATCAAGCAGTGAAATTTTGTTTTATTTCCTACTTTATGGCAGATCGGGGTAGAAATCTGGCTGCTTTCCCGTTCCTTTCACGATGAGAACATATATCGATGACTGTCTAAGAAGACGATGGCCGCTGGTGCAACGTGTTGTTTGTTGAAGCTGTCCATGGCTATGTATGTTGAAGCAAAATCGGCACTAGATAATATTAACCAAGCCCGGCCCGTATACTAGTTTACTGCCTTGTCGGCCCAGTTCCACACCACGTGAAGCCGCTCAGGGTCAGCCGTCCGGGCGGGCGTTGCGGCTTCTGTCTCAGCAGTCAGCAGCACCCAGAGAAGCGTGAGGGGTTAGTCCCACCTCGGTACCGCAGAGAGGGACGAGGGGGAGAGACGGGTATATAATACGGCCCAGGGGCGTCCTTGCTCCGTACTTACCTGGACGGGGTCGATGGTAGATCAAGAAGGCCCATGGCCTAGATCAGTGGCCCACATTGCACTTGGTGGGTGTGCTGGTCTGCCATCTCCCCAAGTGGTAGAGTGGACGTCATAATTTGTGTAGAGGGGGGTACGCGTTCGCGAGGCCCCTGCCAGTTCTATTAAAATAAATTTTGGTCCCTGGCATGTGAAAGCTAGGAGTTTGCTTATTTCGATTGGGTTCCTTAGTCCAATTGGACCTGGAGCAACAAACTGGGCTGCATAATGGTATGATGTATATATGGGCCGGCTTGCATCTATTTGTCAAAGCAATCGTGATAATGAGAAGGAAAAAGTCCACTCTACCTCCCCTCATCTTTTGCCAAAGTAAGCTTTGCCTCCCTAAACTCAATCAAATGCTAAAGTCAGCTTTGCCTCCCTAAACTCAAAAACCGTTTTCCCACTACTAACGCCACATCAGATGTGGGCCCAGCTAAACTCAAATGCTAAAGTCAGCTTTGCCTCCCTAAACTCAAAAACCGTTTTCCCACTACTAACGCCACATCAGATGTGGGCCCACCCAAGGGGAAAAGAAAAGGAGGGTCGTTCATCTCTCCCACACTGCTTTGCCTTCAGTACTCAATGTTTACATGATATTGGTAGGATGTTGACCTATGTAATGACATGAATAACATTCCCTTATCACAGACAACACAACACTGATGAATCCAAATAAGTGCTAATAATTATCATACATTACATAAGTAGAAAATCCATAAAGACAAGATGTTTGGCATACATAAAAGCTACTCAAACACACTACTTAAATTTCATATCTACATAATTGTCATTCATTGCGTATTATTCAAGTTTGGCATATAGCCAGCAAGCCGTACACATCACAGCTTATCAGATTGCCACGAAGGAAGCATAAGGAGTGGTGTAGTTCCAGATCTCTTTGGAGCAAGCTTGGACTTCGTCTTGGCCGGTTCTTGAGCTGACACACGAACATATGCAGTCTCGCTAGTTAAGTGTACATGCACACTAGAATTAACATTGGAAGTGTGCACTCTGGCTTGTGCACAAAGATAGAATTAATTTGAAATACAAGGCATAAGTTAAATCTGTGTACTAGATATATCAGATGTGACATTCCTTTTTGTACAGTTTGTGCTGCTTTTTTGTGTATTATATTTTACAACAACTAGTACAGAGGGCACGCGCCCCTGCACGCGAGTGCAAATGAGTTTATTTAGGAAGAAAAGGAACAACCAGATAAAACATTGATTGAAGCATACATTTGAAGTGAGTTTTTCGAAAATAAAACACTAACGACTTAACGAGGCATAATTAATTCATGAATTTGCATAAAGTTTAGTAGATGGACATTTCATCATCTAATATTTGCAGGAAGATAAAACACAAATCCACGTATTGGTTGGAATGGCACCAATGATCTTCTCAGTATTTGCAGTCTGAAATATCTATGTTCATGAAGGTCATCTCATAGTCACCTCTTTGACGATGGTGGAACATCAACAACACCTGGGCTATTTGGTCCCACAGTCAGGAGCTGATTATGAGATAACACTTCAAAATTGCTGAAATACCATAGCATGTTTCAGTTATATATCCCATATAATTATGTACATGTCATAGCTAAAATCGATGTAAAAAGAAGGTTAGCCCATCGCGACCAACTTTCGTAGGGGACTGAAGACAACCAAATTTGCTGGACCAAACAAAAATGTTATCATACCAAAAAAAATTCAGAAATATATATATATATATATATATATATATATATATATATATATATATAGTAAATTACTCTGCTTCAATTGTCACATCCGATGTGGCGCCATGAGTGCGAAAACCAGCGTCCAAACCAGCCATGGGGTCACGTGCACGGATTTGATAGTTGAGGGAGGGCCTATGTCTGGTTTTTTAGTTTAAGGAGACAAAGCTGACTTTGGTAAAAGATGAGGGAGGTAAAATGAATTTTTTTCCTAATTTGAATAACTATTTTTTTTATAAAAAAAAGATAAATGAGATAACTAGCAAAATACTAGTATTGGCCAAACTTTAGGTAAATAAAGTTGAGACTTTATGAGCCTAAGTTTATTATTAGTAGTCGCTAAGCTTTATGTAAATGCGGGGCATGAACATACGATCTATGGAACGTCCAATATAATTGCTTAATTAAGAGCCTATTTATTCGCATAAAAGGGGGCATATTTGATACTCCCTCCATCCCAAATTATAAGATATTTCAAGAAGTTTGGAGAGTCAAAATATCCTAAGTTTGACCAAAATTATATGATAATATAATAATATTTATAATATTAACTAAGTATCATTAGTTTTGTTATTAATTATATTTTCATAGTATATCTATTTGATGTTATTAATCTTTGTAGTTTTCTCTATAATTATTGGTCAAACTTGAGATACTTTTACTTTTTAAAATTCTTGAAATGTCTTATAATTAGGAATGGAGGGAGTATTTATTAGATTGTAGTAATCTAGGTTATGGATGGGATTATAATAATATGGATTATGCATTACAGTAACCTTAAAGGTTGTTTGGATCTATTGTGACCGTAATAATCATCTAAATTAATATGATTGTACCCAAACATGCTAGTTTATGCGATGGATTATAATAATCAAACACCAATTACAATAGTCATATAATTCACTTGATAAATTATTTTTAGAATATGGCCTATAAAAAGTTTCTGCAAAATTATAATCTAAATGTCATGATGATAGATATTTGACAATATGAGCTACCACGATAATCTAGCAACCCAAACATAGCTATTATAATCGATAGTATAGATTTTGATAATCCTATATATAGGCTTAATTATAATAATCTAGGTGTGATCCAAACAAGCTTTTAATCCTAAAAATTGGCCAGTTAAATAAAATTTAGTCATTTTTCTATTATTAGGTGAGTCGTGTTTGGATCCCAACTAATTATTAGCCGGTTGATGTTTGATTAGACTATTATGTCCTTACATTTTACATCTACGTATCCCTTTCCAATCGTATTCCCCACGTCCAATCAAATAATGCTAACGAGTAATACAAGGGTTTAAGCACTATGACAAAATAGTTGCACATGATACATTTTTAATCACATTATAACTTTGTTCTTGTACGAACAAGCAACGAGCCTGGCCATCGGAACCATGGGTGATAGGAGGCAGGCTGAACTTACCCACGGACCGATCACGCTCGTAATGACTGTTTTGTGACCTAAAATGGTAAAAGTGTTTAGGCTCAAGGGTAAAAGGTATGGTTTTGGATTTCGTATAGGTCAAACTTTGTTAAAATCATATTTGAATCTTGTATAGATAGTAATTATCTGATATCTCTTTTGGATTTTGGATCCAAAGAGGTATATTATAGATTAACTAATTGTTAGCTAGACCTCTAGATAACAACTATCTCACTAGTTGGATCAAATTAGATAATAGCTGAAATAACAACTATTTCATCAATTAGTAGTGTATATAAACACTCTCCCAACTAAGACCTTGTTTGGATGAGCGTATTTGAACTAATTTCATTTTAATTTACTTTCATGTGGTTTGAAGTAGATATATACGCATCCAAACAAGTCCTAATAGGTAGCTAGTCAATTGTCAACCAACTAATATGAGTTATGGATTACTAGCTAGCTAACTATTATCAGCTAATGATCTAAACATGGTCTAGTTTGATTAAAGCTATAAGTAAAAATATAGACAATATTTTAATGTATAAATATGTTTTTTATAAAATTATACATTGACAATATTGATCAAATCAGCAATTTTACTTCATCCATAGACGACGTTGGTGGGGGAAGCGAAGCGAGTGAGGACACGGCAAAGACAAAGAGGATGGTGACACGGCCACAAGGGCGAGGGGGGCCTGCAGTCCTGCGCCCGCACTGCTTCGCAATCGTGGCCGTGGCGCCGGCGGCGGCTAACAAAAGCGCGGGGAAGTGGGGCCCCGACCGAAGCATCCCGGAACACCCACAGATTCCCGCTAGTATTTAGATCGGCCCAGACCATCAGACGACGAGGAGGAGGGACGGAGGGTCGGCAAGGCGAGGCCTAATCCGGTCGGACCGGCGAACTCTCCCGACCTCGCCATGGGCAGCCTCCGCGTCGCCGGCTTGGCGTGGGCCGCCGCCGCCGCCGCCGCGCCAGAATGGGGCGTGCGCCGCCTCGGGGCGCCGCTGGCCCTCCCCCGCGCGGCGGCGTCCTCTCTCGGCGCGGGGCAGCTCCGGATCGGCACGGAGCACGGGTGGCTCTGGGACTGCCGTGGCGGCGTCGGCGGCGGCGGGGCGAGGGATTACGCCAGGGAGATGGAGGTGGCAGTGCGCGTCGTGCAGGTGGCCTGCACCCTGTGCCAGCGCGTTCAGGACTCGCTCCTCCGCCCCGGCCCCGACGCCGCCGGCGGCGGCGGCCGCGTCCACGCCAAGCTCGATCGCTCCCCTGTCACCGTCGCTGGTTCGTACTGCTCTGCTGTCCTTCCATCAGTACCCCTCCCCCGCCTGCCTTCCACGTGGTCACCCCATCGTCGCGCGATTAGCAATGAGGATTAGGTCAACAAGGATTGCGCTGCAGTAGAAAGTTGCAGGCAACTGATGTAGGATGAGTACCAGGGTCTCAAGCCTCAATAATAAATAAATACCAGTAGAACGTGGGGAATTCCAGGTTGCTCGGTCAATTACCAATATAACATATATCATTGACCTGTATTGTCATCATTTGGCTGAAACACAATTTTCTAATGTTTTAGTGAGCTCAATTAGATATACTGTATTTGCACTTGGACTGGTTGATCAGTTTCAACACTACCTTATGAACTGCAATCTAGTTGCTTGGTTGGATCATCAGAGTGAGATAGAATTCATTGCTACAGGATACCCAGGAGTGACACATACATAAAACTAAATACTGCACAGCTAGTCGCTCAATTGCTCCATGTTTAGGAAAACCTACACCTGATATGTGCAGTGTTTTATGCCTTTGTAAAATTTTTTTCCCTACTTTACGGCAGATTGGGGTGTTCAAGCAATAGTAAGCTGGCTGCTTTCCAGTTCCTTTCATGATGAGAACATATCAATTGTTGCCGAAGAAGATGATGAGACACTATCTAGCAGTGATGGTGCAACTTTGCTTGAATCTGTTGTTGAGGCTGTCAATGGCTGCCTGGTTGAAGCTCCAAACTACGGGCTGAGATCCCCCGAGAAAGAGCTCAGAGCTCATGATGTTATTGAAGCCATAAGGAAATGCAGCTCTACCGGAGGCCCGAAAGGAAGATTTTGGGTGCTTGATCCTGTTGATGGCACCCTTGGGTTTGTGAGAGGGGACCAATATGCTATTGCTCTAGCCTTGATTGAAGATGGAGAAGTCATACTTGGTGTTCTTGGGTGCCCAAATTATCCAATGAAGAAGGAGTGGCTCAATTATCATCAAAAGTATTACAGGTTGATGTCTAAGGTTGCTCCTCCTCCATTGGGGTCCTGGCATAAGGGTTGTGTTATGTATGCCCAGAAAGGATGTGGCCAAGCTTGGATGCAGCCACTGGTTCATGACTTCGGTAAGCTTAATTGGCACCACCCAAGGGAGATTCAAGTATCGTCCATCAGTGATCCAATCTCAGCTACGTTCTGTGAACCAGTTGAGAAAGCCAACTCAAGCCATTCGTTCACAGCAGGACTTGCCCAAAGTGTAGGATTAAGGTCAGTTCTTTCTTTAATTTCTGTCTGACCTTGCTGATATTATTTCATTTAACATGAAAACTCAACCCTCGCTGATATATTTTGTTGAATTGTATACTGGGTTTTCATCTCAATTTATGGCAATATTGTCCAGAATGTGACTCTAGTTGCTCAACTTGGACTTTTGATTGTACTGTTTATTCACATCGTTTTGCTTTGTTTCCAGGAATCAACCTCTGCGTGTGTACAGCATGGTGAAATATGCTGCAATAGCACGAGGTGATGCTGAGATCTTCATGAAATTTGCAAGAGCTGGATACAAAGAGAAGATATGGGATCATGCTGCGGGGGTGGTTATCATTCAGGAGGCTGGTGGAGTGGTCACAGATGCTGGAGGCCGCCCATTGGACTTCTCAAGGGGTGTTTACCTGGAAGGTTTGGATAGAGGCATCATAGCTTGTTCCGGATCATTGCTTCATCAGAGAATTTTAGATGCTGTTGATGCGAGCTGGAACTCATCAACACTATGATCCAAACATTAAGATCTCTGGAGAGAATGGCCTCGCGTTGGTCAATATCATGCTAAGGTCAGTTTTACAAATAATTTGTTTCATCCTCTGACCCATTTTTTTTTTCTTGCGCCTTACATTCTGATATCTCAGGTAACTTGGGGGAATTGGTTCAAGTATTCATTATGGTGCTGTTGTGACTATATGAGCTTGTCTGCTCATGTAAACAAGAAGTCGTCTGTTGAGATTGACAAATTGTTGGCTTTTGTTTAGAGGCCATATGTAATTTTGTAGTATAGTTGTCTGTTGATGAAAAGCATGTGCACATGTTTTTTTTAACTAATTGACCTATTTCTTTTTAACTTATGTCTGTCAATCGTCAGGCGTATTGTTTAAGACAGTGACCATTTACTGACAATCATAACGTTAGAACCTTCAACTGATTCATCAAATGAGTTGTTGTCCGCCAGTTTTCTGTCATCTACCATGTTAACACTTCAGTTTCTGCTTTATTAAATGCTTTCCTGCACATGAATTACCAGTCCATTTCAGATCAGAATGAACTAAAGAAGACAGGCCACATCTTCTCATGCAGATTGTGTTATATGGATCAAACAGATTCAGCACAGGAGCACAAGTACCTGATTAAACAGCAAGTCTGCAGATGAGACACAATGCATGATGCTATGATCAGAAAAAGTTTCAGAACCACGATGCATATGCTGCGATTGGACTGGAGGACGACTGAGACTGTAAATGTGATTAGCTGGAGAGCTGCACCGAGCAGCACTGGCTGAAGAGCTCCTTGCCGCCGTCCTCGGCGTCCTCTTGACTCATCTCGGGCCGGAAGCTGCTCCACGCCGGCACCAGTCCCGGTGCAGCGCTGGTGTCGAAGCTGTGCACCAGCGAGACTGTTCTGAAGCTGTCATCGCCCGACGTCAC
Organism: Microstegium vimineum; assembly: GCA_022036555.1. Taxonomy (NCBI): domain Eukaryota; kingdom Viridiplantae; phylum Streptophyta; class Magnoliopsida; order Poales; family Poaceae; genus Microstegium; species Microstegium vimineum. The sequence continues at coordinate 65,117,885 of CM039122.1, forward strand.
CTGGTACCCGGCGAGGAAGTAGAGCTGCGTGCCGACGACGGCCATGGTGAGGTAGAGCCGCTGGGCCGAAGAAGGGAGGGTGGCGAGCAGCGACAGGTCCGGCAGCGCGGAGTGGTCCACGATGCTCCAGATGTTGAGCTCGCCGTCGTAGACCTCGACGTGGCCCTTCCAGCTGTTGAGGCAGTCGCCGGAGCTGAACAGCCTGTTGTTGTCCACGGCCACGATCTGGTTCGGTGGCACGTCGAGCTGCCACATCCCCGGGAGGATCTCCCACGTGCCCCTCTCGCAGTGGAACACCTCCGCTGAGCTCCGCTCCAGCGCCGACGACTGCAGCACGGTGGCTCCCGGCGCCAGGAGGGTGGCGTCGCTGGCCCTGGCTGTCAGCGTGCTCTCCGCGAATCCCCCCACGACGTGGAAGCTGCCCTGCCACGTCACGCCGACGCACTTGTAGCGCAGCGTGCTCATGTCGGGGAGCGCCGACCACTGCCCCTTCTCCGTGTCGTACACCTCGGCCGCCGCCGTTCCCCGGGCGCCGGACAGCGAGCACTGCCCGCCGGCCACGCAGATCCTGCTGCCGCACGGCGCGCACGCGAAGTCGAACCGCGGGACCAGGAGCGGCGCGCAGTGATGCCATTCTCCCCGGCGCGCGTCGTACCGCAGCACGTCTGCCCTCACGCTGACATCGGTGTCGTGGTACTCGCCGGCAGCGGCGGCGCCACGACGCTCCCTCCGGCACAGCCGGCCGCCGATGACGTACACGGATTCGCCCAGCGCCGCCACGGCGAACCCCTTCAGTACGTGGCCGTCAGGGACGCCCGGGAGCGGCCCCACGCGGCGCCACGTGTTGGCGCCAGGCTCATAGCACTCGAGGCTGTTGGAGCTAGCGAGCGCAAAGCACGCGTATATCCTGACGCTGCCGCCGCCGGCGACATTGCCACTGCTGCCGCTGCTGCTTCCGGTGCTGGACAAGGACGGCGAGGCGGCGACGTCGCAGTACAAGGAGCCCATGGCTCTAAACCAGGTACGAGCTGCTGGTGCCTATGCCTTTTCTCGTAGTACTCATCGTCTCATCGAGCGGTTACCATTGCGATTAGTGTAGCTGGGTTAGCCGGGGGAGTTTGCAAAGGCGGAGGCAAGTGCCTTTATATAGAGGTTTGCGTGTGGCAACTGCAACTCCGTTGTGCAATTTGCCATGTGGCTTCCGGTCGACGGAGCAATCGATGCGAGGCATTGGAAGGAGCTTATAGGAAACTCCGGACGCTCCGTGGAGTTTGTCGAGCATCTAGAACTTGTCTTCTTGCTCGCATGAACAGCGTTGCTGTAAGCCTATCTATTTGTACTCATGTATAGGCGCTACCAATGTCGGGACAGATCCAATGTTCCATAGCGAAATTTCCTTTCAGCTGCAAACCAAGTGTAGTGGTTTTTTTTTTATAAAAGTACTAGTAACAAAGAGGCATGCAATTTAATAAGAAGATTATGAGCGAACAAGGTGATAGTGGGAGGCCACCACCAAACTACTGGCATGGTCTATTTTGAACTTTACTCCCTCCTTTCAAAAGTCTCCAGCGTATTAGCAAAAAAAAATTCACAAGTCTCCGTCGTATTGTTGCGGGACCACGCCCTCGCCTCGTTCCCAGGCGCCCGCGCGGTTCCTCGTACGCGTGTGTCTTCATTGCTACGGCGTTGCCCGTCGCTGGCGTGTCTTCATTGCTGCGGCGTTGCCCGTCGCTTGGACTGCCCCCTCCGTTCCCTCCCGTTAGAATGCAAATCTTTCTGTTGCTTCAAATACTCGCCATCGACTCCATGTACCACTGCATTTGTCGCTGTGATGGCCTCCACAAAGAACTCAACTAGAATGGACCAGCAAGGAGACGTCGGCCATGAAAAGCTCGTGCGTGGCGTGGATGTCGGCCATGAAAAGCTCGTGCGTGGCGTGAACTGGGCGCCGGACTCCGAAGATGAAGCCGATGATTCCGGCCATGAAAAGCTCGTGCGTGGCGTGAACTGGGTGCCGGACTCCGAAGATGAAGCGATGATTCTTCTGCGAGCCAGGTTCGTTTTGTTATGGATTCTCTGGCCGGCGACACCGAAGTCCCTGACTCCGAAGAAGAAGTTTATGATGCTGATCAAATTGAAGCTGTCGATACCCTTCTATGCATGGCACGTACTGATGTTAACAAGGAACTTCATGACAAAGAGATTGATGCGGCAACGTCTTTGCTGCTGCCTGTTTATCTACCTAGCATGTATGACTCTCATGATGAGGACGTGCATGATGCTGCACTAACTCTTTTTTGGATTGGCTGTGGGTTTGTTCATGGCTTTGGATCAGCAATGGTACCAGCTGAAACACCTGAAGATGAGAAGATTGAGGAAGTGAAAAGATCTTTTTAAAAGATTTTTTTCCTTCTATGAATGAAAGCATCTAGTGTTACTACAGCAGTGCAAACAAGTTTAGCATGAGTTCTGAATGTAATCTATTTTTTTAAAATTTTCAGTACTGCAATCCTAATTCTAAGATGTGACGAATTCCATAGCTTGATTGTGAAGCTCCAAAGGGCACTTCAGAGTGATGGGAAGACGTCCTTGTCGCTCTAGGGTCTTCTTCTTCATGTGAGGGATGTTGTAGTGCTGGCCACCATTATGCTTCATGATCTCCATCATGCAGCCCTGCTGGGTTAGAAAAATTCGATTCAATCTGTCCATCGGGTAGTGCTGATACACATCATTTACCTTTACGACAATTTGATTGATGTTGTTTGGGGTTCCCTTCTCAAACAATGCTTGGATAGCTGCAAAAAATCCAAGATCCAAGACGTTCAGATCAGGTGAGTTGGGAGGCTGGCATGTCAGCCTGATGTCCCAACCATCAGCTTGGGCTGCTTGCACGAACACAGGATCATCTACAGCAATGTAGGTGTCGGGTACAAAGGTAAGGGGTACCCTAAACCCTTCGATAATTTAACGCTTAACATAGCAACCATTTTTAAGACAGGAACCAACCAACCGCTCGAGTCAGTGATGAAGAGCCCATCACACGAAGGCTCCTTGCACCGGCGATAGCGATCAGTCGTGGGCCGGCCTGCTCCTGGAAAAATGACGGACCAGGGGTCGAACGAACGACCCCTCCGCCTCCACCTCGACACCGAATGACGGACCAGAGGTCGAACGAACGACCCCTCTGCCTCCACCTCGACGCCGAATGACGGACCAGGGATCGAACGAATTACCCCTCCGCCTCCACCTCGACGCCGAATGACGGACCAGGGGTCGAACGAACGACCCCTCTGCCTCCACCTCGACGCCGAATGACGGATCAGGGATCGAACGAATTACCCCTCCGCCTCCACCTCGACGCCGAATGACGGACCAGGGGTCGAACGAACGACCCCTCCGCCTCCACCTCGACGCCGAATGACGGACCAGGGGTCGAAAGAACGACCCCTCCGCCTCCACCTCGACCTCTCCGACTCCGCCTCTACTCTAACTGACGGAAAGGGGTCGAACGAACGACCTCCCGAACGGGAAGCTCGATCAGCCCAACTGCTCCCGGTATGGGTTAAAGGGAACCCGCCTAACACCATGGGCGCCCACGACCGCAGTCAAATCCATCAGCTCACCACCATACTCCCGGACCTCCATCAACTGTGCTGCCGCTGTAACCACGTCGCGAGTACGGACTCCAGAGGCACCCCTCGAGACGTGAACAGGACGGCCCTCGACGACGTCTTCAGGGATACGACAAGGCCGCACAGGGCTCGACCCCACCCATCGACTGGGGGGGCTCGACCCCTACCTCCAACCACTCTGGTATGGGGCCTGTCCCATCCACCCCGTCTCGCTTCAACTGTGGGACTCGCACCCGTCTACGGAAGGTCGACCCTACTGTGTCGTGACGTGCAGCAATGTCTAGTCTACTGTCACCATGCCCCGGAACACCGGAAGGACGGGAAGGCCACGCCACTACAGTGATCGACGTCCCTTCGCCAACATTATGCCGCGGACACACCTCCCATGCTACAACAATTTAGGACCCTGTACCCTCAGGCCTTCCCTTGGTCTATAAAAGGGGACGCCGAGATAGAAGAGAGGACCCTTTTTTGGGGGGGGGGGGCGACTCTTGCAAAAATGTACACCCCGGGTGTTAATAACTTAATTAAAAGCTGATCATGTCATCATATGCATTAAGCATCATTCAATAGTTTGAAAATCTAGATATGCATTGAACTAAAATGAGTTTACTTGTTTGTGTTTGATCAATTGTTTGAACGCAGGTCATCTTTTCAAATTCTCAAATTAAAATTTGAAATCCAAACCCTAGTTCCCAAAGGGGGTGGGTTAAAACCCTAAACATGATTTTCAAAATATATAAAGTTTTTGCCTATGGTTGTTTAAGTAAAGTTGTAGATCTTAAAATTTTGAGCATCTTTCGTGTTCAAAGTTTTTCCTGAAAACCCCTGGAAGCTTGAGTATTTTGCAAAATAGCCACAGGGTCAGTTCTGTCCTTTCCTCGAGCAGTTGCATGGCGGGGTTGTTCTCGACGCCGGCCCTGTCCGACACCTGTCCATGGACTCACGTCTTGTCGAGTACGTGGCGAAATCAGGGAACCCGTTGCCGTCTTTAAAAGCGGGGCACCGTCCTCTCTATTTCCCTTTCCACGCCACACCACCGCGCTGCTCTGCTCTGCTTCGTTCCGCCGAGCACTCTACCTCAACTGACGAACTCGTCCGAGTTCGTTAACTTCTGCCAACCACTCAATCCTTCGCCATTGTCTTCGCCTTGATCTTGCGCATCCTCGGGGTGAGTTTGTTGAAGCCTTCGAGCCTGCATTCGTTCAGCGCGGATCCGTCTTCTTCAGCTCCGACGCGACCGCCGCTGCTTTGGTCAGTCTTCGACCAGGCTATGCAGGAGCCGCATTGACTTTGTATCTTGTGTTTCTTGCTCCTTGCTCATCTCTGAATCTTGTCGGTTCATCTGTTTTGCAAATGGTGGACCATAGCTCCGGGAACTTCTTCGTTGCCGCGCAGTTCTTCGTCTCCTCCGGCACGTTCGCCATCGACGGTCGTCTCTGCTTCATCTCCGGCCGCGCTTGCTAACGCTTCGTGACCAGGGTGAGCTCCTCGACCTCTTCGCTCTACTCGTTTGTCTTTGTATCGAGCCTTCAAGCTCTGTCCTTGAGCGCCGCTGCTGTTCTTGTTCGTCGCGGCGGGTGTGTTCGCCGTCTAGCCGTTGCAGTTGATCTTTTCGAGATCTGAGTCCTGCACTAGCTTCGCCTAGCCGTCCTGAGTCTTTTTCGAGGGGTAGTTTCCCTCGAGCGCGTGCGTGTCTTCTCTGACGCACGTCGCAGATCCCCGCCGACCGCCAGTGCCGTCGACGAGGGTGTTGCGTTTAGCTCTGAGTTTGTCTCGTGCGTGTTTCGCGTTGTTTGGGGGCCGCTTAGCTTGCTGGAGTTGTTGGTTGTTTCGATCGAAGTCGATCGAGGTCTGATCGAGGCCTAGCTCCTTCGACCGAGGCCTGTGTCCGTCGGCATGTGTGCGGTCGAGCTCGGTTCACCGCCGTGGTCGTCGAACGAGGTCTCCTGGGTAGGTTTTAGCCTCGTTTCTGTTGGGCGTCTTGCTCGCGGTTGTCCTCTGAGTCGTGATCGAGGTTTAGCTTCTCTGATCGAAGGTCGATCGAGGCCTAGCTTCATCGATCGAGGTCTCTCTTCAGCGATCGAGGTCTAGTTCTTCGATCGAGGTCTGCGCTCGACGGTGCGCGATCGGTCGAGCTCCGGCAGATCGCCAGCACCCTCGATGAGGTGTCTCTAAAGGTTTGTTTGGGTCGTGGCGTACCTCGTTGGGTTCGGCTCGGCGAGCCGAAGCATGTTCGAGGGGTAGCCGTTCGGTTTGGTCACCGGCGGCGACTCGCCGCCGTGTTTTGTGGTTCTCGGCGCCGTCGCTCGAGCGTCTGTGCCTCTGTTGGTCGGGTCTTAGCTGTCAGGGGGTTTTTGAAGGGTTTTTCCTGTTTCCTGTTTAGTTCAGTATGTTTTTAATCCTGTAAAGATGCCCTGTTTAGTTATAAAATGTTTAGAAACCCTTATAACTTTAGGCTTTGAGTGATTTTGGATTATTTGATGCAAATGGTCATTGTCCAGTGACAAACACAAGTTGGACATGCTCGATGTAATGTTGTTTGCTCAGTTCTTTTGGATGTAAATATTAACTTAGATAATCAAGATAAATAGGGTTTAATCAATTTGCTCTAACCTAGTGTTGCTTTCCTTCATGAAGGGAAGTTGTACTCAAGGTGTAATCTGTTTTAGTCTTCTCTTAAGAGCATGTTTGTTTGTGTTGAGCATCATGTTTACTATTCGAGCATCATATAAGACAGGTCACTTTATCGTGTTGATTGTTCGTTGGTTGGGTTGGATACCTCCAGTGAAGGAGTTTTCTCTCTTGAATCTGAGCCCGAGTTCGTTTATCCCTCCAACCAAGGCAAGCCCCGGTGCATTCAAACATTTCCTTGTATTTAAAATGATTGCTTTAAATACACTTATGTTTATACTATTGCATTACGATATTCACTCAAATTCCTACTTGATGCATAGCCTTATCTTGAATTATTTATTCCTGTACCTTGATACCGTTTTAAAAATACGAATGTTGCTTTATGCTGCTTAGCAATGCTTAGACCGATAGAGTCAAATGATTTCCTGTCATCTGCGAGAATAGGTGATAACATGTTTGCTTCGGCAATGGTTCTGTTTTCGAGAAGAATAGCGGATTGCTGCGGCAAATGGCTATGTCCTCTTGATGGAAGTAATAATCTGAGACCGGGCGGACACGGTGTTGGAGAGCCATCAGCGGTGTCTGGTGAGCGGGTTCTTTCCGCCTGTGTTGATTAGGAATCGTACGTTGTAGACGTCCAAGGGTTGTGACTTTGGAGTACTTATCACATACTCCGGGAAGCTGGACTCTGTCTATTCTCGCTTGAAGAACGGTTAACCCGCACTGGGAGTGGAGAGATGGCGAGAGTAGCGTGTACCCTCCAAGTTAGCGAACTGGATGGAGGTGTACTGTGCTCTCGGGTGGCGGAACCCCGGTCTTGGCGAGAGGATCCAGGGAAAGGTAGTCATATGCGTGCTTTAAGCGGCTGTATATGTCATGTGATAGGGAAGCCCCAGCTGGGATAAACCGGTTCGAATCGTCGTGTTCCTCGGATATGGAAACATGACCCTGTCCTCTACCGCGTAGTAATACACTTTAACTGGATACTTGTTGGATCCCTTCGTGGATGTTTATTACCCTGTTATCGATCATACATCTAGATCGGTACTTGAGTAATCTTATGGATAACATAAATGATTTCAATTCTTTTTATAAATGTTCATTTATGCGAAATACTTGATTCTTGTAAAACCACACCTTGAATCCTATGACTTGCGTACTGTTTTGTCCACCAAATACTTTTCTTTGTCGGATAAGTCTTGTGGAGTACTCCCGTACTCAGGGTTTGTTAACCCCTGTTGCAGATGAGGATCACAACCTGGTTTGTGTGGCTTCTTGCTGCATGACCGTGGTCAGTGTAGATGAAGTGAAGAATAAACTGTCCTTGCTTGACTCTTGGGCAAGAGTACCTCGGTTGTTTGTTCATACTCTATCAGCAGCTTGATGTATCGTTATCGTATGACACTTCAGTTATGTTTCAAAACTTATGGTTTGTAATATGACTTTAAATTTCCGCTACTTTGTTGTAATGTAAAAATTTCGTATTACTTCTGTAATGATCATAATAAGGTGATCCTGTTCGGAAAGAGGTGGATGACCCGCTGCAAAGTGGCGACACCTGATGGGCTAATTAAGATTTGGATCATCTGTTGGATTAAGTTGGTTAATCCTGACAAGTGGGCCCTATCTTAAGAGGTTCTGTCACAAAAAACCCACATTCGCTCGGACACTTCGCATTCAGACATCGGCTCTGATCCTCACACTCCACACACCCCGTCGCTTGGTCGACCCCTCGAGCAACCAACCGACCGCCTAGGATAGCTCTGCTAGCCCTAGGCCTCAGCTCATCCTGAGCACCCCGTGTAAACCTGCTTGTACCCCCCCTGTACGAGCACTTCGGTGCAAGATAATACAAGTCATCCTCCCCCGCTGGACGTAGGGTCTTTTTTGCCCGAACTAGGATAAATCTTGTGTCCTTCTTGCATCACATCTGGGAGAGGGAGCACGCAATATACAAATTTACTAGCCGGTGGACTTGACCCCCGGGTCATAACACCGACAGTAGGTCCTTGCATTGTCTTGCTGAATGAAGATTGACATCCCTTTTTCTTCTGCTGGCCACTTTGCCTTCAAAGCTGGTAGAACCTTGTTCACAAGAAACTCTCGGCTAACTTCTTTTGTCACCAACGTCATAGCCTTTGTGACTAGTTCACCTACAGGTGTAAATAAACATATGTTAGGCACCTAGGAAAACTTATGTTAAGCATAACAAGCACTGAAAAGATGACTTACCTCTGTCCCTGTTCGGACTCCATCTTTTTGCTGGTTCCACCGTGGTAAAGGGAAAAATCCCTATTTTACCATCAAATGTACAATTTCCAGTTGCATCATATCTAGGCCTTGTGACAACATCAAGAAACATCATCTTTTCTATGAAATTCTTACTTTTAACAGTGCGTTGTGGTCTGTCCTCATCATTGGCCAGATAATATTTCTGGTTTTTACGTGTCCTATAGAACCACTTTTCATCAATGTACACGACATTGTACAGTGGTTTGAAAGACAAGCCATTCATCATGGACAAACAATATTTTACCTGGGCTTTTTTGTTCTCATCAGTCAGACTAAACTTAAGGTCGTTAGTGTGACGACGGAAATAGCCTTCTTTGAAACGATTATAAAGAGTTGTTCTCTTCACTCCTAAAGTATCAGCGAGGTCTTGAAATGTAGACCGATGCCTGAGAGGGATATTTTTTATGGCTTCCATATCAATTTCTACCCGTTTCCTACCACAATTCCTAGAATACTTGTTGACAATTTTTTGAATTCCACCTTCTTGACCATTCTTCCAAATGGTCTGTACAACTCTTAAAGGGACACCAAATTTTTGAGAAACTGATTTAGAAACTCCACGACGAAGAATAGGTGGATCAGTTTTAGCCAACAAGTCAAGGTATATGTTGATCTTTAGATCATCTGGATAGTGCTTCCTCTTTGACATTGGAACCTAGAAGTTGTATGAAAACAGTGACTAAAATTGAGGACTGAAATACCAAAAAGTTGTACTGAATGATGTAGGGCGTTACCTGATCCTTCATTTTCATCAGCAGCCCCTGAGTCCACATGATTACCATGTCCATCATCATTTACTGAAACAACCCAGATGAATGAATATCAAACTGCAAAACAAACTATAATGGGTACTGTAGGTAGTCCAGCAACACACCATCATCTTGGGTGGCTGGTAGCTGCACTCCATCAGCATCAACTTCATCTCCTTGAGCACCAATTGCTGCAACACCAAAATAAATTCATGGACAGAACTAACAGAAGGCAAAACAAAGATCTTTGGTAGATTTACCTTGGGTTTCATCCTCCCAGACCATGTCGTAATCAAGTTGGTTTGCCAGCCCGTCATACTCATCGAGCTCATCCCAATCTATGGGATACAGGTCGCCGGATTCAGGTGGAGCATTCAAATCAACGTCTAATGGAGGCATATGATCCAGTGTGAATCAGTGGTGGTCTGGTAGAGAAAGAAGAGGGAGGTGGAGAGATCGGAAGAGTTGGCTGGACGTTTGCATCTTGTGCGACTTATATAGACCACGGAAAATTGAAATTCGAACTGGGTGTTGGCGCCAGTGAAAGACAAATGCACGCAGTCGTTGAGGTTTCAATTTTGGTTGCCAAAATTTTCGAAATCTAATGATGGTCAGGTGAGCGCGAGAGAGCAGAGCTACGTACATGAGCCGTGAGCGCGGGAGAGCAGAGCTACGTACGTGAGCGCGGGAGAGCGGAGTTGCGTACGTGAGCGCGGGCGCTAACGGCGTTTTCAGCGGTGTTTACTTGGGCAAACCAAAGGAAGGTAGGTGTTAATACGGGCGTGGTTGAGTAAATGAAAATCGGCGCTGGAGCTTCTTGTTTCCATGCTCCTTGGTCATTGTGCTGAGGCCTAATACGCTGGAGACTTTTGAAAGGAGGGAGTATTATGTTATATACTCCCTCCATTTCAGAATAGATGATACTACGGGGTACGTGCACGTCAAACTTTCTTAACTTTAAATAGGTTTATAGAGAATACGTACTATATTTATATCTCCAAAAAATTTATATTACGAAAGTATACTAAATGATATATATAATGATACTAAATATATATTATAAATATTAATATTGTTTTATATATAATTAGTCAAAGTTTAAAAAACTGATTTCTCTTTTTCGCGAAAAAAAACTGATTTCTTGAGAAGGCGAGAAGGACTTCTATTTCAAAAAGCGAGAATGACTTCTATTTGGGACTTGGGACTGAGGGAGGGACTCATCTAAACTCAAAGCCTCAGAGAGTCAGAGGCAGAGGTCAATGGCCACCGTGTGCAAGGACAGCTTGAACAAAATACATGACGATACTCAGTTTCTAGAAAGCATTGATTGATGCATTTCCCTTGGTTCTTGTCCTTATTTTAGATGGTGGTTTACTTTATTTAAGACAGGCACTTATTTTAGCTAACTCCTGCCACTAATAATAAGCCTTTCTCCATTTTCCATTGCTCTGTTCCTGTCTCAATAAGTCCCTGCCGTTCTCCATCAGCTTCTTTGGTCCCTCCATCCTGCTTCCTCTCTTCTTGCATATATCCTTGCACATCGCCCTTGTTGTGATGGGGCCATCCAATTTCTCTGAGACTTCCCCCCTTTGCTTCCCATCCACATCATTCAACAACACAACAATCACACAGGATGATTCCGCCCCTCGGAATCAGATAATTCTTCGTCTGTTTTGTTGTGATTGTGGCCACAAGCCCCCAAGGGATGTAGCTAGGTTGCATTTGATCCAATGAGAAGTGGGTGAGGGTTAAATCATAGAGCACGGTTAAGGATGGAGCCCATCATCCTTCACCGTGCATTGTCCTTCTCTAACCTGCCGCTTCATCGCCGTGATTTGTCACCCTTACAGGTCTTGATTTGATCTTCTTCTACAACCGAATGCATCCATGGATATGGGCAATTGGATTGTACTGATGGGGATTGGTTGAATTTGCCATAAATGAATCTGAATTAAAATTTTACAGGACGCCTCGGCTGTGTCCTACAGACCTGAAGGCCTGGCATTATTGACGACAATTGCAGAGGGCACTGACTTCTGCAATCCTAGCCCTCCATTGCCAAACCACTCATCGTTGGAGAAACGCCTCATCATCAAGATCCTCCATCTGAGAGAGATTCTGGATCTGCCACAACAAAGTTCATGCAACGCGTTGGATCAGGTTCATGCCCAAACTTGACATCATTTCCCATTTGGAGACCATGATGGGCGTATACAAATTATTATTCCCACTTAATGCAGTTGCTTCTGGATACCCTGGGTGTTCTGAAGATTGCATATCCCAAATGTTTATCAGGCCTATCAGGAAACTATACATCTTCTGTACGGGAGGTCTGTCATCTGAACTGAATCTCTTTGTCAGTAGAGTACCCTACTTACAAAATCTCTCCTGGACACATGTTCATTAAAAAAAAGGGTTATCATTTTTCTCCATGCTGTGTTTAATAAGTCTGATCCATCGTCTACGTACTACTGAAAACAAACAGGGTCTTGTTCACCTCCATAAGGTCCTCATGTTGGTTCAGGATTGCCACTCAAAAAACAAGCAATTGCCTAGCTCAAGCTCTAAGAAGCAAACAATCATAGGAAGCGAGAGCTTAGATGATGTAGGTATGCAGTTTGCCATCATTTCCCATGTTGATACTTTGCTGTCAATATAATGACCAGAAATCTTATACCATCATCATACTGAACTGTCGTCATCTGAGTTCATTCATTACTCGCTGTTTAAACCGGAATTGTAGGTGAGCGTGTCATTGAGATGCTTGATCAGGTTACTCCAGTGGTGAAAGAAATGTTCAGTTTCATGGAAAGCTCCAGTTCTGCAAAGGCAGCAGCAGCAGCAGCAGCATGGCCTGAGGATCTCCCAGAAAGAAGAAGCCTCCCTCCTGTTCTCTGTCGCGCCAGATCTCCAGTGCATCACGCAAGTGCCAGCCATCATCCATCAGACGGTGACGAGGTTGCAATGCCTCGCCAAGACGGGCCCACAACGAGGCACACAGAACACTGCCAGGCGCCGGCGCCGGCACCTGGGCAGGAGGCAGATGAGGGCGGCTGCACTTGCACCAGGGAGGAAGAGGATGGCCAAACCAGCAGGCGTGAACCACCGTCAACTCCTAGTCCTACCGCTGACTCTTTACCACTGCAGTCGACGTCGACGCCGTCGTCGTCGGTGTCCCCACATCTGCTGTCGGCGCCGCCACCGTCCCCCATGCCCGTGGTTGGCTTGCCCATGCTTCTGCAATCCTGGGAGGCAATGCAAGATGGCCACGCCGCCGCAGCAGCAGTTGTGCCATCTACAGGCGTCGCACAGCCTGCTGCTGAGGCAGCGCCGATGGCACAGGAACACACCATGCCCGTCGTCGGCACCAACATGGAAGGCTCTACGAGCTATGCATCACCTGAAACTGGTCAGCCATCCATGGATTCACCTTCTGCTCCACCCAATGGGAGTACGCCGCAGACATTAGTGCAGGACAGCAATGCCGCTGTGCCACCACTGCCGGCGTACAGAGACAGATTTCAAGAGGGGCCGCCGTCTACGGACGAAGCCGGCCAGGCAGTGACACCGTCTGAAGCGCAAGGAGGACCGCCTGCACCGCCGACCACCAAGGTTTCGCCAGCGCCGCCGCCGCCGCCGGCCCCTGGAAGCATCTCGGCAGTGGTGCGCGGTAAGAAAGCCGCGAGCAAGCTGAAACGATCGACGCAGATGGGCAGCCTGTACAGACGCCTGCGTGACAGAGTGGAAGGCTCTGGCAGCACGCACGGCGACAACAGGAGGCGGCAGAACGGCAAGAGGGCCCGGACGGCGGGCGCGCCCAAGAGCGACGCCGGCGGCCAGGGCATGGCCGATGCATTGGCCGAGATGACCAAGAGGTACTTCTGCATACCATCCTTCATGGTGAAATGAAAGCTAACAATTTTTTTGCCAACAACATCCTGTACTATGTTGAAACTGAAAGATCGGCGTACTTCCGGCAAATCGAGGAGGACGCGGAGAAGCACGCGGCAGCGATCCTTGAGCTGAAGGACGCCATCGGCTCGTTCCAGTCCAAGGACATGGCTGAGCTGGTGAGGTTCCATCAGCACGTTGAGCAGCAGCTGGTGTGCCTGACCGACGAGACACAGGTTAGTTTCCTTCCTTCCTCTGGAGCTCAGCCATCAGCCATCCTCTCTCCCTCCTCCGGCAAAGCATAAGCCTTTTCGACGCGACGTCGAACTGCATGCGGCGGCCCTGCAGGTGTTGGCTAGGTTCGAGGGTTTCCCTTCCAAGAAGCTGGAGGCGTTGAGGACGGCAGCCGCGCTCTACTCCAAGCTGGACGGCGCCGCCTCGAGGCTCAAATGCTGGAAGCTCACCGCCGGCCCCGTCTCGCCGCAGCTCGACAGAGTCGAGAGCTACTTCAACAAGGTGCTGCACTGGCCAGTGGTGGCCACTGGAGAAGGCTTGGTGCGTGGCATGAACGCTGCTCATGCGTGCAGGTGAAAGACGACGTGGACATGGTGGAGCGGAACAGAGACGAGGAGACGAAGCGGCTGCAGTCGCACGGCGTCCACTTGGACTTGGGCGTGCTGGTCCGGATCAAGGAGGGCATGGTGGACTTGTCGTCCGCCTGCATGGAGCTCGCCTTGGAGGAGAACCTGCAGGACGCCACAGAGACGACGACGACGACGACGCGTGCGCAGTGGGCAAGTAGCCAAGGCGATGGAGCGTCCAGGATGCTGTGGCGGGTGTTCCAGCTGGCCTTCCGGGTGTACAGCTTCGCTGGGGGTCAGGACGAGCGCGCGGACAGGCTGACGAGCATGCTGGCGCACGAGATCGAGGCGCGGCGCCTGTGTAAACCTTAACGTGCGACGTGTACTCCGTACGTACAGTACTTCGGTGTGTGTACACGTACTGTACGCGAGAAAGAGTAAGTGGCATGTCATGTGCAGTCATACCCACAACGTCTCCAAGAGATACGATTCTGTGTCTCGTTCAAATCATACAATTTTTAAGTTTAAATAAAATTTAACCAATTCTAGTCATGATTCCCAATGGATAGTTCCACCTCATAAATTATACTTCCTCCTCCCAAAAAAAAAAACGTTATGGGATACATATAAGTTATTTTTTTATTTAACATTTAACATTTATAAAAATAAGTTTTTAAATAAGTTTATCGGTAACATTTATGTATACACATACATGTAACATTTATATTTTTAAATAAGTTTATTATAAAAATATATTTATCGGTCTGTAAGCATGCAATTCTTATATTTCAATTAATCAAATATTTTAAAGTTTAACTATAATTATATATAAAAAATACTAACACTCATAAGACAAAATAAGTATCATTAAATTAGTTATAATAAATATTTTTATAATAATTTTATTTAGAGACATAAATGTTAATACTTTTACTATATAAA